>OAMR01000677.1:401027-430630 GCA_900205405.1 Echinochloa crus-galli | reverse complement strand
TTGCTTCCCCGGTAACCTGTCTCTTATACACATCTTTGACTGAACGAATTTGGAGGTAGCTGCAAACACATCAATGTACAACTACGTAGCCAAAATTGACTGATGGCTGCAGAATACAGGTTGATAGGCCTGAATTTTATTCATGTCTCTGACCCTATTTTCTTTTGTCATGGGTACGGTGTTCCTCTACCCAAATAACATAACTAATCCTACTGCTAGGTGTATTCTGAAATAAGCACAGGCAGAATTGAATGAAGACTGAGCAGACTTACAATCGTCAATCATCAGACTTCCAATCTTAAGGGTGTGTGCTGGCACAAAGAATTGGAACCTAGTTCAGCTTCCCTTATGAATCTGATTAGAGCATAAAATTGAAAGGAATTGGAACCTTTGTTATCTGCACAAAGACAAAAAATTGAAACAATTAATCTATATTCCCGTGCAACATCAGTAGGCAGAGCATAACAGTAGCATATGTGCTAGCGAAACAATGAAATAAAAATCTTTGAAATGTTAAAATGCAGTTTAAAAAGTTCATGTATGTATGGCAGCTTTACATATGCTAGTTAACGTACAAATAGTCTCCATATATTTCTTTCTCTATTTTTTTGGCAAGTTTGCTATTGAACAAAACTGGGTCTAGATAACTAATAGAAGGCTTCAAACACAGCAGCAATGTTATATAGATAAAATCAACAAATGAACTTAATGTAGATCAAGCAGCAACAAAGTGGAGGGGAGGCGCCCACGAGGGTTTGACGCCTATCTACGGTGCTGCGTGAGATAGAGTCCTCGGCGAACAACACCAGGAACGACCCCATCTACAGACCATACAAGGAAACTTGTGCATTACGTACAAAACATCTAAAACTGTTTGAACGATACTAGCCAACACAAACAAAGATGTGGTGTAGTGGTATGTCCTAATTCGTTGGAAATATGAGGTTGCTGGTTCAATCCCTTCCTAGGACTACTTTCTGTTTGTTTTTTTTACATTTTAATTAACCAACAGGGGCGCTTACATGTGGGCCCGAAGTCATTTTTGCTAAATTAAACTTTGCACCCTAAAATTTTATGCTACTCGAGTCCAAAAAAATTCTACAAATATTTTTTATGGAAAGATAAAAACACATATAACAATGTAGGACTACTTTCTGTTTGTTTTTTTTTTACATTTTAATTAACCAACAGGGGCGCTTACACGTGGGCCCGGAGTCATTTTTGCTAAATTAAACTTTGCACCCTAAAATTTTATGCTACTCGAGTCCAAAAAATTCAACAAATATTTTTTATGGAAAGATAAAAACACATATAACAATGTAAGGTATGGATCACCCTAGGATATTCTATGGTCTGATCACAACTCAAAAAGAAAAACTGCCCAAACTGAACATTCCGCTAATTTTCCGGCCCATAAAAAAGCAAATAAAAATTCACAAAAAATGTCAAAAAATCATCAATGGATTTGTACTATTTGAATAAAATAACATCAGTGATAGTTAAATTAAGACAAAGAAATCATCATCAAAATCTGTTCCAGAGTACTGAATGGCGGGACTACTCCATCATCTTGCTCTTCATCTACATCGAAAAGGTGATTGGAGTGGATGGAGGGTGGCTCCGGGAGAGTGACTCGACGCCACAACTCAAAAAGAAAAACTGCCCAAACTGAACATTCCACTAATTTTCCGGCCCATAAAAAAGCAAATAAAAATTCACAAAAAATGTCAAAAAATCATCAATGGACTTGTACTATTTGAATAAAATAACATCAGTCATAGTTGTTTACAATAGGGATAGTTCCAACTTAAATCTCAAATTATAATATGTATATAAGGTCCACACATATAACAAATTGACGTGCCAGGCCACAGCCGGCCGCGGCCACTCCAACACAGGCCAAAGCCGTCCATGGAAGGCCAGAGGAGGCCATGGCCAGGCCACAGCCGGCCGCGGCCAGGCCACAGTGGCCACGCCCAGGCCACAGCCAGTCCCGGCCAGGCCACAGCCAGGCCAGGCCACAGCCAGCCGCGGCCACTCCAACACAGGCCAAAGCCGGCCATGGAAGGCCAGAGCAGGCCATGGCCAGGCCAACGTGATGTTGTCCCTAGGACGGTAGCTTAGATACAATGGTCATTTCCAAAAATATTTTACTAACTGAATTATCATATCCCTCCTTTTCCCTGATTCCTTGGAACACTATTATGAAAAGCTTGGTTTTCTCTAACTTATACAAATGTGAAGCAAATTAGTAATTTTTTAACATGTAATTGTAGGAAAGACTTGTTTTGGTGTAATAGGATTTTGGTTTTGAAAATTTGTGTTTCAAAATTCCAATAGGTACAAATTCGTTTGAAAAAATATGAATTTTTTAAAGGAAATAAAATATGAGTTAGTCCTATCCAGCCCAAACAAAGCCCAACATGGTGGCCACGTCCTTACTCAGCCCAAAAAATCCGGCAACTGGCGTGGCGTGCTGCGTGAGCGCTGGTCGCGGCAAAGGAAAGGAATTGGAACCGCGGTTTCTGCGTCGAGCGCCCACGACTTGCCCCTCCTTCCGTTCTGTGACCGCTAATCTATAGGGTGGGAGTAGAATAGCCGCCGGTTAGGGTTTTACGTTGGCCGTTGAATCCACGTGCGCCTGCTAGAGTACGTCGCCGGCCGCCGGAGTCCGCCACCGCCCTATCGCTCCTCCACGTCCCCGCACCTCCGCAAGACTTGCCGTGGTGCCGCCCTCCTCGATCATCCGTCCCACAGATCAGGAGGGGGTGCAGGCAGGGGCGAGGACTAGGGTGCAGAAGATGGCGGCGCCGGCGAGAGCGGAGACACCTACATCGTCGTCATCCCAGCGCACAGGTTAGTCAAGGTCTACCTGCTCACAGCGTGGCCACTTGGGTTCAGTCCATGGGTCTTCCTGAGTCACACAAATTTTGATTGCAACTGCTAGAACGTTGCTTGCTTGCTCTACATCTTTTCTTCAGAAAAAAGGATACGTTCAGGCCTTCTGTTCTGAAATGTCTTGGATTCTGTTTTTTTTAATATACTTGCAACAAATTTGCAAGCCTTTTATGCAGATTTCCTGGTTGTGGCTTCTGCCATACTACGGCTAACATGTAATGATGTAACCATGGCATTCACGAAGGATATTACAGTTGAATCTAACTGAATATTCAAGAGCATAAAGGACAGTAGGCATGCACAGATGATGGCAGTGGCTTATTTATGTATGGCATACAAACTCTGATTAATTAGGCTTGGCTTTACCCATCCACTAATAAAAACTGCTAGAACGTTTGTATGCCAAGCCTAATAAAAAACATGGGAAAAACATAAATACAAACTAGACATTGCTTGCTTTGTTTCCTGTATAGTTATATATGGTTTCAATTTGTCATGCTGCATTAGGCCCTATATAGGTGCTATTTGTCTATTTGGTCAATTAATTTTTAAGCAGTAATCATGAGATTTAGTTTGTTCTTTGTAGTTCCAGTACTGCACATTATCAGCCAAGTGATAGTATCCATCACTTATACAATAAGACAAGCATAGATAGATGGCATATTTTTTTGGTACATGGGCTAGTGCAGTGTTGTCATGGCATAGCTGAGTTTAACATTTGCGTACGTCACTCTACTTCCCCCCCCCCCCAAGCTGAAATCCTGGTTCCGCCCCTCCACAGGTACAGCGACGTTGACACCCACTACTATGTTGCCTCCAGCTGTGCCGCTTCGGGCACCTGCCTCCACTACGTCAACTCGAAGACCCACGGTGACAACGTCGCTGTTCGGGACCTCTTCTTCCAGGCCGACAGCGGCAACACAAGGCGACGAAGAACAAGGCAGCCAAGAACGATACAGCCGCCTGCGTTCCTCTCCGAACCAAGATAGGTATCTGATCCAATCAATCTATTTTTTTGTGAGTTGTACAATGACCTCTTAATCCTCTTCTGCTGATGTTCTTTTCTTTTCTCTCAGATTTATGCCCTCTGTGCAATAACTCTTATCATACATGACCATGTTTCCTGTTTCAGTTACATTCCTCTCTATGATTTTTAGAATTGTTCCACATTCACCCTTTGTTGATGCTCATTTTCTGAATATGTGATAGGTACGGTTCTGTGATACTAGTCCTTGAATGCAATAATTCTTTGTTGCCACACTTGAGGAGCAATCTGTTATTTTAATAGTCAGCAAAGCCTGCCTGATTCCCATATAATTTGTTTCCTGAGTTCTGAAATTCTGATATTGTATTATGATATGCAAGCTGATAATTTTAGAAAGTGCATAAATTGTATGGTTTCACACCCCTGATCCATGGTACCGTGTAGGGAAATAATGACAATATGCTTTCTTCTGTGGCAGTTCGGAAGAAAGATGGACTCTCTTTCACTTGCAGGGGGCACAAGGGGGGCAAGAATTTGCTATTTATCAAATAGGCAGGGATGAGATCACGCTCGGTAATTTAATAACATTGAAATCAAGTTTGGGTTATGGTACTAGGGACTACCTGTACTATAAAAGTAGAAGTGGTGCTGCTGCAGCAACACTGAGGGAGATAGAATTTGATGATGATGCAAATGCAATGTACAATGTAATGTGGAGGAGAGGGAGGTTAGATTAGTATTGTCAAAGAATGAAATAGCTGATAAAAATGTGGAGATAACACCCATAAAATTGCCAAGAACAAGGGCAATTAGTGAAGACTCCACAGATGAGTCATTTGATGAGTACAAGCATTGGCTAGAGGATATGCATAGACAGCAGAGGGGAGTGGGTAAGTTATTTTGGTGCCCTCTTGTAAATAATTATATTATATTGTAGTGTGATGAGAAGAGGCAGGACATGTACCTCAAAGGACTATCCATGATCTTGTACCATCTTTGTCCTTATAATAAAGATCATCTTTTATCCCGACTCTGCTCAACCTTTGTTGCCCCTGGTTTCAGATGGCTGAAGAAGGGTGGACCCAGGGAGTTTGCCCAATCACTCCGGGCTTTGCTAGCCTGTTGATCCCCGCGCTAGAGCGCCTTGGCGTGCCTGAACGCCCGAGGTACTACAGCCGGGAGTATGAGCACCATGGGACCCAACGCTGCAGGGTGGTCATTGTTGTCGCCAAGAGTGACCTCCACCCCATCGAAGCATGGCGTACGACCGCCACAGGATTCAGGCACCAGGACACCTACCCCTTGGCCCTCAGAAAAGCCCTCCGCTTTATGTGCGGAATCTTTGAAAGGCACCTGGTCCCCACTCCAATGAGGTACTTTCCGCCAGTCGTCAGAAGTGCAGTATGGCGAGCTCGCATAAGGAACTTGGAGCAGCGCCGTCAAGAGGAACCCCTTTTGTACCAAGTGGTCACCTACCTCAATTCCTTGGACCAACTCTTTGACGAGCAGGCTGAGCGCCTGAGGGAACAAACCTCCCGGGCTGAACAAGCAGAATTCTCGGTCCGCATGCACCAAGTCCAGGTGGCGCAAGCTGAAGCAAGAGCTGCTGCTGCCATCAGCAATGAGGCAGTCGCCCAAGAAAGCCTCCGGCAGGCTCGGGACCTGCGTATCCAGGATTGGACCAGAAGTGGAACACCTGTCCCGGCAATTGGAGAACCCCATGTCCTACTTGGGACACCGATCATGGCATGGGGAGAGATTGTGGGGAACCATCCCATACTGCCAGGGACTCCGGCAGGATCACCGCCCACTGAAGATGGACCGTCTGAGCCGCCTCGAGAGAATGGAACTTTGACCGAGGCTGAGCAGGCTCGACTTGCACCGCCAGAAGAAAGCTCGCCCCGCGAGTAAGCCCAGAGTCAAGCGCTCGAATGGGAATGAAGCCAGCTTGGTCCGGAGAACCCTTGTATCCCTAGCAGTAGTTTTCCCTACCTTGTCTTGTACCCTGCCCTGTAGTGCGAGCCTTGTTGTAACCCCTCCCCAAGTGTTGTAACCCTCAGTTGTTGGAATGGAACCTTGTGTGTTTGTTTGTTGGCCGTGTGCTGTTCTGCCTTGTTTTAAAAATGCGAACTAATCAACTTAAACATCAATTTAACCCAATCTCACGAAGGCCTTGCTCGACCTGCAGATGGTGAACACTCGTGCTAGCGCCTCTCAGAGACGCGCCCCTCCCGCTGGGGGAGACCAACCGGAAGGAAGAAGAGAGAATCCTGAGAACCAGGAAGTGGATCAGCAGGATCCTATGGGAGAGAACCAACCTGAAAGACAAGCGCCTGTAAGAGGCGGACCAGAAGCAGGCCATCCCGGAAGTCAGAATGAGGGATCTTTTGTTATGCCCCCACTCCCACCAGAATTCAACCTGGCACAAGCTTTGTACCACCACACCTTGTTCATGCAGAATGTGTGGAATGCCAGCCGCCGTCAGGAGACAGCCCGTAGGCCCAATGCGGGTGACAAGTTGACTAATTTTCTGAGAACCAGGCCACCCACCTTTGGAGGGTCCAGCAACCCCTTGGAAGCAGATGACTGGCTGAGAACTATCAAGAGGAAACTGGAACCGTTTGGATGCGGAGACCGTGATAAAGTTCTCCTGACTACCCATCAACTCACTGGAACTGCTTTAGCTTGGTGGGATGCTTACTGTGCAGCTTCCCCAGACGAGTCTGCAATCACCTGGAAAGAGTTTGAAGAAGAGTTTCGTCGCTACCACATCCCCGACGCCACCATGAGGCGCAAGGCAGATGAGTTCCGTGCACTGAAGCAAGGAAACAAGACCGTAGAGGAATACACCCACGAGTTCACTAAACTAGCCCGTTATGCACCAGATGAAGTAAAGACAGATGCAAAGAGACAGGACACTTCATCAAAGGGTTGCACCCAGACCTTCGAGCCCTGCTAGTCTCCCACAGTTTCCCCAACTTCAATACGCTGATGAACAAGGCCATTGTCACGGAAAAGGCCAGGATGGATGCAAGGAAAGAGAACAAGCGCAAGTTCCTGGAAAGCAAGAACCGCCAGCCGGACCGCTCACAGAAGCCTAGGAGCTCCGGTTACGTTGCCCCTAGGCCGCAGGCCCCATACAGTATATGACCCAATTTCAAATCTTATTGGAGGTACATTTAGTTAAATCTGTAATTACTTTCAATAAACATGTAGAAATTCATTTAAACTATTAAAAATAGTAAATAAGTGCTATAATTATTGAAACTTTTTCAATATAACTTATATGTAATCTATTGTATATAAAAATATGTTGGTTAATTTAAGATAGTTTTTTTATGTGCTACTTCACAATGGTATAATAAAATAGAAAAGAAAAATAAAAACGTTAAGTAGAGAAGAAATGAAATAAGGCCTATTTTGGTCCAAACGGCCCAGTTTTTTCAGCCGTCCATTGCCAATTCAATGGCTCCGATCGCGTTGAGACGGTATATAATCTACCAAACCCTATCTTCTCTCCTCCGTCCTCCCTCAAACTCCTCGCCGCGCCTCCCTCCTGCCGACTCCTCTCGCCGCAGCCCCTCTCCCGCGTCCGGCCATGGGGTCAGGGTGGCGCCTGATCCGGCCACCACGGACCAGATCCACGCCGCCGGCCATGCGGCTGCTGCTCATCTCGTCCCCAAACCATACCGGCCGAGCAGAAGCGGCAGCGGCGTCGGTGCCGGACCGAACCGCCCGAGCAGGTGCGGCAGCGGCCCCGTTCAGCCAAATCTTCGCGGCGCCCCACCCATCTCGCCTGCCAGCGGCTGCTCGCGTCCTGCCCAATCAAAGGAGAGAGGAGCGATGGGGCGGAGGCCACCTCCAAGACTGGCGATGGGATTTCCCGAGCGCCGAGGTGAAGGTCAGCTCACTGCGCTTGGACCTGAGATGCGGAGCTACAGATGGGCTAGAGGAGCTGCTCCGTGACCGTGAGTACCTTTCTTTCCATCTTCCCGCATTCTGATAGCTACAGATGTTGAGTCTACAGATGTATTGATTTACTGCTTTGTATCCTAATCAATAGGTCGAAGGGTCTAGCAAGTACATTTTTGAAAATCCATGATTAACTGATGAACTGCTCTGGATGTTTTTTATCCTTGTATGTTGTATATTGCATGACTAACTGATGAACATTTTGCTACTGCGAAAGCTGCTTGACTTAAGCAAAAGAGATGTTGTAGCCTATAGGTGAGCTGCTGGACCATTTTTTTTCTTGCGAGGTGCTGGACAAATTTCCAAACTCCTCTGGTTCAGTTTTTTGATATGTTATGCCGTGTTATCCAATTTTCCCTTACTGTCAGTGATATGCTACAATTTCATTGCAGTAAGCAATAATCATGTTTGTAGTTATCGAATATTGCTACTTTATTTGCTTCAGATAATTCCTACCGATGCCATTTTTTTCTTTAATTTCAAATTTCTTTTAAGTATTTTTTTGTATGGAAGGCACCCAAGTATGTTCATTGTGGTCATATCAGAATTTATGCATGAACCATCTCAGAAATGAAAATTATTGAGCTACTAATTAAACCAATCACATGTTTTGTCTCTGGCTGTAACACTTCTATTCCATCCAAATAAAGATGCAGCATCAGTGGTTAGTATATAATGAGAAGTTATTTTTCTTTCATGTATTGAGGATTTAGCTTTTGTGTAAATATTTCAAACCGAATCTGAGATCTTCCATGTCAATGTTTCTCCTTCCTGCAGTATGGCATTGATATTCAAGCGCCGCCGCAAGAAAAGGATCTATAAATGCCGTAACCACATCACTGGTTCTGCCCCACGTCTATGAGGAGCGCAATAGTCTAAAGTGAATTGTTCTTGGTCCATATACTGGTGGATGAATTCATCCCTTGAAGGTCGGCTCTGCTCACTCATCTAATTGGACAATCAGCAGTTTTTTTTTCGTATTTGTTTTTAAAGCTTGCCAACAAATTTTGTTTAGCGGTAGCTTTAGTTTTGATAGATATTCTGTTTCATGTGTTTTTAACATATGAGAGCTACAGCATTTAAAAGATGCATCATGTATTTTGAAAACTAAGTGAATGATCTATACTTGCCAAAGCTGTCTGTTTCTTTCTACTCGTCAGCTTTCCAGACTTGATTTGTCATGCACGATCATATGATGTTTCAATGAGTAATATCACTTTTAACAAATATGTAAATATGCGACATGTTTTTGCTTGACATAAATGTGGATTCAATCGATGTATATTTGCACTAATGTTAATGATTATTTTATGATCATTTTCAGGAGCATGATCTTGAGGTTTGAGTGGAGCGCATGATTCATGGGACGATCAACATGAAGGCAACATTGGCTTCAGTACTGCATAGCTCATTATATTTTGTTCTTTTCAAAATAGTTAAGCGTGTTGAACACCGTTGTGTGTTCCACTTGTGCGTGTGTTTGGACTAATAAATTGTATTTTTGGGTTAATGGATGTCTAAATGCTTCATTGATCATATATTGTTTAATTTGAAATCATTGTTTGAAGCTACCAAACGAATCATTGTAATATGTACTATTGTGGCATAAGCATGGCGTTGCAACTATATGCTATAGCAACAAAAAAAACCCCGCATACAAGGAAACATAAGACGTGGCAATAAGGTTTCTAAATTATAGCAATGCAATGGTAAGCGTGGCCACATGTTCAAGTATATCAACCATATGTATTGGTCGTGGCAATAGAGGGACACCGGACACCCTATAACAACCACAATATTTAGTGTTGCAATAGGGAAGAAGCATGTAACAACCAAGTTTTTATAGTTGCAATAGAGATGTCACATATAACAACCACTATAGTAGCGTGGTAATAGAGAGTTTATCAATGGCAACTAAAATGTTTAATGTTGCAATAAAGGGTCTCTCCTATCGCAACCATAAGAGTAATGTTGCAATAGGGCATATATTTTACAATGGTACAAACATGTAGCAATAGGGTATGCTACAACACCTAGTATCGTTGCAACTTCCACTATTGCTACATTTTCTTTATGTGGTAATAGATAGCTCTTCCAATGTATGGTGCGTTGCAATAGTAACGACTGCAACACCCATGATGGTTGCTGATAAGAACACTCACAACAATACTTTTGGGTTGCAAAAAGATTCTTGCTGTTGCAATAGGGGGAACACAATAGCAACACTCTAAATAAACCGTGGTCCAAACTTTGGACTACATTTACAGTGGCAACGCCTCGCAACGCTAAAATTCCGTAGCCATTGTGTCTATTGCAACCATTTTGGGCATTTTGCAACACTTTTCCGACGTTACATTACACACAAAACCTTGTAGTGGAACACAGTAACAACTACTTACATCTTCTAGTTCATCTCCAGTACCGGTGGATACAGTCTCTTGTGCCATACTCCTGGGTTGTTCTGTTCCTTGTCCCGCGCCAGCCTGCGGACACTTATAGGTGTTGAAATCCAGAAGCACTGAAGGCAGGTTCAGTTATCATTTGATCAAGTTTTCAAGACATACCTGATTACTTGTTGAGGCGATTGCAGCAGTAGTCTTTTCCAGTACAGAAGCACTTGCTGGAATGACTACATTAGTAGTATCAGGCGGGACAGAGACATAACGATCTTCAGCAATCTCAACATTGGCAGCTGGCTCGACTTGTTTGCAAGCTTCAACGATCCCTAACTGCCTTGAGGCATTGCAGATGGTGCCTCTTGACGTGGTGGTAGAACTTCTGGTACAACAACTTGTTGTTTTGTCTTGTCTTGCTGGATCGCCCTTACGAACGCCTGGTTTGGTGTTCTACTCACACGAAAAGCCTACATCAGTATATCAACTATCGGAATTTTCAACACGACAGAATTTTGTATGGGTTGCACTTACTCTTTGGGCGGCTCTGGAGCTTTCAAGGGTTGAAATTGAAATTTCAACAAAGGCTTGGTCCACTTTGAACTTGTCGTGCTTCCAGTGGTCGTGCTTGCCAAGGCACTCGAGGATGATGAACCTTGTGGCACCATGATCTGATGCGATAGCTTAATCCGCTTGGCTGGATCTCCACTTGGCACTGTATCATCTGCCTTTGTCGATTGGCTTCGAGTGGATCTTCTCTTTCTGGCGGATGCAGGCAAGTCTGGGGCTGCTGTATAAGTAATGTTACATGCAATGATCCACATTGACTACTAGATTCATCTTAACTGCTTATAAGTGATCAAGACACTTACTTGCGGTAATGACTTCTGGTAGCACACTGGTTTCTGAGTCCTCCACGGTCTCGACTTCTTCACCAGTTGTGCCCTGGACTTGTTCACTGATGGTTTTCTCCGATGAACTCTGGGCAAGGTCATCCCATTCTTCTATGGAGAGTAGTTCTTTTGGCTGACCCTGGTTTGATTCAGAAACACCTCAAATGAATGGTTTTCAAATTAATATTATGAAGATATTACAATATTAAGTACAAAGATTTGAGCGCATTTTACCTCCACTGGCGGGTTTTCCTTTGACAGTTCCTCCATGATGACTGGTTTTCCGCTAACACCAGTAAACATGCGGCTCGGGCGCATCAACACAGTTTCATCAGTAATGTCTTCAGGGGCAGTACGTGAGGGATCTGAGCTTTTCTCGTACTGGAACCCCAGATGGACTCGCTCCTGGAGTAGTTGAATCCTCCGCTTCATGAAGCTGAGGGCGATTCCGACTCCAGTGAGGCCCTTCTCCTTCAAGATTTGCACCCGCTTCAGTAAAGCAGGCACATCTTTCGCTTCTTTAGCAGTTGGGCGAGAGTTCCAATTGGACTGGTCCTTGGGATACCATCCATCTTTTTTCGGACAGCTCAACGAGTGGTTTCCTGCTGTATTCAAGTATACACGAAGGCGGTTAACCTGATATATACAGTTTGTGACTAGTTTATTCGAATAATCAAGATATTCGAGTACACTTACCGATGGTGAACCATTTCAACCTCCAATCGCCACAAGAATCCATGATGGGCATCTCAAACCACTTTGCCCTCATGTTATGACGGAACTGGATTCCCGCACCTCCGACTACTTCAGTTCTTATATTGGTAGGTTGCGGTTTGATATGATACAGGGTGCAGAATAAGGGCAGACTGGGTTTTATGCCTAAGAAAGCCTTGCAGGCATGTACACAGACAGCTATATTCAAGATTCCATTGGGATTGAGATGGTGGAGTTGAAGACTATAGAAGGCAAGGAATTCTTTGAAAAAACAAGAAATTGGCAATCCGACTCCGCGCTCACAGAAAGATAAAAACAGAGGGATTTCTTGGTTATTTCCAGTTGGGAATTCTTGCTTCCAACAAGATTTCCACTCTAGAGACACTTGGTCAAGCAGCAAACCTTGTTCTACCAAGCTGGATAGTTCATCGGTGTTCGCCGTGCACTTCTTCCATGCTACGGCCGGCGAAGGCGGATTTGTAAACACTGGTCTTGAGGATGGCTCCATGACCGGTGATTTCTTCTTTCCTCCCCTCCGAGATCCAGCTCCACCACCCCTCCTCTGTCCAGACATCTTCGAGCGAATGGTGGCTTTGGATTTCTCTCGCATTCACTGACTACGCAGCTCGGGGGCGGCACTACGCGGATCCTAACCTCGTCTAGCCAAGAAAGATGCTTCCTCTCTATATCTTGCACCCAATGCCATCTCGGTAACTTAGCACTTAATTTGATCAAGTGTTCCATGTTCTTAAACTTGTGCGACACTCACTACTAGAAAAACCCCCTTGTAGCTACGGTTGGATAGTAACGCTGGCTAAAAGCGTCTCTACATCGGGATGTAAAGACGCTATTTGACACGATTTTGAGATCGTAGCAATGTGTCACGATGTTAGACATGTTTTTAACATTAATAGTCTTATAAAGACATTGTTTTAACATGCTATTGAAATCGTCTCAAAATGACATAATGTTACACACGGTTTAAAGCGTCTTTTATCTTATAGACACATTGTAAGGTGTTTCAAACAATTGTATATAGTAATATAAAGACGATTTTCAACACGATTATCAAAACGTATCGAAATGACACAAAGTTAGACACACTTGAAAGCGTTAGTATCTTGTAGACACATTGTAAAGTGTTTCAAACAATTGTATATAGTGATATAAAGATGATTTTTAACACGACTATAAAAACGTATCAAACTGACACAATGTTAGACATGGTTTAAAGCATCATTTATCTTATAGACACATTGTAAAGTGTTTCAAATAATTGTATGTAGTGAGCACATGTTGCACATAATGTTATATTTAACACCTAAACTGTTGAATATCAACAGAAGGAAATTGTTATAAACCAAACTGACATAGAAGAAAGGTTGATCAATTATTTTTTTGCTCCATGTATATAAGTTGAAAGAAGAAATGCCGTGTGCTAAATATTGAGAAGTTGG
The DNA here is from genome assembly GCA_900205405.1 of Echinochloa crus-galli. Classification (NCBI taxonomy): domain Eukaryota; kingdom Viridiplantae; phylum Streptophyta; class Magnoliopsida; order Poales; family Poaceae; genus Echinochloa; species Echinochloa crus-galli. Next base: position 417,318 of record OAMR01000677.1, on the reverse strand, counting down.
TACAGCAACTTTGTAATTGGCATTATTGCGTCATGTTTTTCAGATATAGTATATTGGATTTCAGATTTAATTTATAGTAATTTCTGCGAGAACTACAAATTCTGAACTAAGGTTGTTTGTTTTTTACAAATTCTGTGCCAAGTCGTCACCATCACCCTCGGCTACGCCACCCGTCTGCCATCGGTCACCATTGCCACGCCACCGGCCGCCGTAGGCCACGTCGTCCAGAATAATAGACAAAAAAAATAGGTGGGAGACACTGGGAGTCGAACATTTGACCTCAACCTTCAAAGGCTAGTGTCTTACCACCACACCACATATTCATATTCATTTGTTCAAATTCATAGGGTTTAATGTTTTGTTAACCATCCTTTTCTGGTAGTGTATACATTTTTGGCCACCAGTTAATCCGGCAAAAAAGGTATTAACCATGTGAAAAATGAATCTTGTAAATCAGTATGTTAATTTGTTACAGTATTGATATCTAGTAGTATGCACATGCAAAAAACAAATACTCAAAAAATAGTTGCTTCATGCAAGAATCGAACATAACACCAAAGACTTTAATCAAACCAACCAAACCACTACACCACATATCTGTTTGTGTAAACTTTGCACCGTTAGCCCTTTAGTACCCATATTTTTAATCATCTGTGCGAAGCCATCACCATCACCCTCGGCCACCATTGCCACGCCACCGGCCGCTGTTGGTCACGTCACCCGGCCGCATTGCCACGCTACCCGTCCACCACGTCAAAAGGGTGCAGACAAACGGCTTTGAACCCACGACGTCATGGAAGGGAAGCTCGCAGCTTACCACCGCACCACGAAATTGTTTGTTATCAAATCTGGTTTTGTTCGGGTTTTTTAACATATTTACAAAACAAAATAAGGAAAATTTTGAAATCCTGAATCTCATGTAACACCAATATCGATATAGATACACCCCTTTCAATCCAAATCGGATGAGTTATCCGAAGGATTATTCGTGGCAATCGAATTCTTACTCCGAGTGTTCCGTTTCATAGTACAACGTGCTTTTTCACGGTTTCTCTTTGCAAGTTTTTGCTCAGATATCATGTTTGCATAGAACAATCTCTGACGATCATGTATCGCCTGGCTTTGCTCGGGTTTTAAATTTGCAAACGTATCTCTTTGCTCTTATATCAAAATTTTAGATGTCTAAACAATTTCAAATGAAAAATATTTAAACTACAAACTTTTACATCTCTTCGAGACCAACAACTTTGATATATAATATATTTACATCTGAGGTCATTTGAAAATTTTAAAAATTCAAGATTTCAAATTAGATACATTATAAAGATATTTTAATATATTTAACATTCTTAGATTATAAATGTATTGAAAACTGTAAATTTATATCTATTCAAAAGCATATGTATGAATAAATTTATGTAAATAAACGAGTCCATGAATGTTTACATTCTTCCGGTGCTTATAAATAAATTTAAATATATAAGTTCATGGATATTCAATAACATACTTGTATTATTAAATATCATCAAAATGTAAAAATGTTGTAACAAAAAATTGCAATTATTAGATATAGAAATAAATGAAAATCGGAAGTTTGGACGGCCATATCTTCTTTCTGGCTAATTGCTACGTAAAAGAGTACTTGCCGCCTAATTGTTGTGCATATCATTTTCATTTGCCCCCTAATCACCGGACGGATCTATGTTTAGCGACAAAACTGGGTCAGTTAACTTCCCATCTCCTCATTAACCTCCGCGTCTCCTCACCTATCTAGAATCTCGCTAGATCAGATCAGGAGTCCTCCGCAGTCTCCGACGCCACCGCGAGAAATCGCGGCCACGAGCACCCATCGTTTGATGCTCGCACTGGTCCTACCCTCGCCGCAAATACAACGCCTCTCAAATCTCAATACTCCGCTCGTGCCATGGTGGTCTTCACCAACTCCAGCCTCCCACCGCTGGCATCCACCTTCTGACGTTGGTGAGCAAGTTTAATCCTTCGTCCCTGTACTTGCAAAAAATAAATACTCAAAAAATAGTTGCTGCATCCAAGAATTGAACACAACACTTAAACCTTGGCCACCATTGCCACGCCACCCTCCGCCCTCGGCCACGTCACCGACCACAATTGCCATGCCACCTGGCTGCCATTGACCATGTTGTCCACGATAATAGTCAAAAAACATAGGGGTCGGCCAGAATAATAGTAAAAAAATATAGGTAGGAGATGCTGGGAGTTGATCACCTAACCTAAACATCATAGGCTAGTGCCTTACCACCACACCACAGATTCATTTGTGCAAATCAATGGGGTTCAACGCTTTATTAACCATATCGCAAAAAGAGGTGCAGACAAAGGGCTTTGAACCCACGACCTCACGGATGGGAAGCTCACAAACTTACCACTGCACCACGAAATCATATGTTACCAAAACTGATTTTATTCCCCTTTTTTAACATACTTACAAAACAAAACAAGGGAAATTTTGATTTTATATCGAAATTTTGGATGGCTAAACAATTTCAAATGAAAACATTGTAAACTACAAACTTTTACATATCTTCGAGCCAATTATTTTGATATATAACATATTTACATCCGAGGTCATTTAAATATTTTAAAAATTCAAGATTTCAAATTAGATATATTATAAGGATATTTTAATGTATTTAACAATCTTAAATTAAAAAGTTGTAATCTGCAAACTTTTACATCTCTTCGAGACCTACAACTTTGATATAGAGCATATTCACATTAGAGATCATTTGAAAAATTTAAAATTTCAAATTTCAAATTGGATAACTTGTAATAATGTTTTGAGGCATTGAACAATCTCAAATACAAAAGTTGTCAACTAAAAAGTTTTAGATTTCATCAAGGTGTACGACTTTAGTATAGAGTTTTTTTTTCATATGAGATCATATAAAAAGGTTTGTATTCAAAACATACATCCACTAACTCTCCCACATACAACCACACATACACTTCTTGTGAGATGTTTCGATTTTGTAAACATCGTTATGATAAAATAAAATTTGATAACCTAAGATTTTACTTAATTTGCTTTTTTTAGAATTTAAAAACCATTCGGGTACATGTTTGTGATCATATTTTTTGACATAAAATGTTCAAAATTTCTTTTCATTTCATGGGTAAGGCCTCAAACTGGACTAAATAGTATGAATATATATTTTTTACTTAATATATTTTATTATTTGAATCAGTTACAATTCAAATTTGACTTGATTCAAAAAACTGCTAGAAATGTAGTTAATTAATTAATTAATTATAGCAAAAAATGCAAAAATGTACCAAATTTTAACATGGAGCAACACATGTTGTATATGGAGAGTAGGAAAAGTTTTGAGGTTGTGCTAAAAAAAGGAAAAAAATTTAGGCTAAAAATAAAGGAGTCCATGAATGTTAACATTCTTCCGGTGCTTATAAATAAATTTAAATGTGTAAGTTCACGGATATTCAATAACATACTTATATTATTAAATATCATCAAATTGTAAAAATGTTGTAACAAAAAATTACAATTATTAGATATAGAAATAAATGAAAATCAGAAGTTGGATGGCCATATCTTCTTCCCGGCTAATTTTTTCTATGTAAAAGAGTACTTGCCGCCTAATTGTTGTGCATATCATTTTCATTTGCCCCCTAATCACCGGACGGATCTATGTTTAGCGATAAAACTGGGTCAGTTAACTTCCCATCTCCTCATTAACCTCCGCGTCTCCTCACCTATCTAGAATCTCGCTAGATCAGATCAGGAGTCTTCTGCACTCTCCGACGCCACCGCGAGAAATCGCGGCCACGAGCACCCATCGTTTGATGCTCGCACTGGTCCTACCCTCGCCGCAAATACAACGCCTCTCAAATCTCAATACTCCGCTCGTGCCATGGTGGTCTTCACCAACTCCAGCCTCCCACCGCTGGCATCCACCTTCTGACGCTGGTGAGCAAGTTTAATCCTTCGTCCCCTTCATGTACCACAAACAGGTCGCGATTCATGAGTGAATCTGCGCATGGTGCAAGTGCTTCACAGGAATTTTGCAAGAACTTGAAAAAAATTTCACGACTGCGGCATCTGCACAGGCTATGGGGGAACAAGGGTTAGGTCACCACTCACCAGCGGCCTGGAGGCAAGGACGTCGCCAAGGACCAATTGTTCTTGTACCTGCTTGCTTCTTCCGTGATCTCCATTAGGTACTGATTGATTAGATCGAATTTGTTTTTTTCTCCTGCATGCTGCCGCTTGATTAGGTTTGGTAACTAGGACTAATCTCCCGCAATGCTCTGCCATAGATCGAATTTGTTTTTTCTCCTGCATGCAGCCGCTTGATTAGGATTGGTAATTAGGGGTAATATATCTCGCCGCAATGCTCTGTTAATTACTGAGAGCTATGGTGGTGTTGTAGTAATTTGAGTCTAGCGTTTGTTTGAGGGCCTTTTAGAAACTGAATCTGAGCAAGCAGACTACTTGTTCCTATACTTAGTCTGATCCATTTCACTATTTTGTGCATAAAAATTTATAGTTTATTACTCAGGTAGTAGTGTCACAGTAAAGTATATTATTGCCAATTTGCCATGATTCATGAATGAAAATGTGAGAACCAGTATCTTGGTAACACAGTTCCTGCAACCATTTGATTTGGTTTGCTAATTAGGCATTCTATAATTAGGACATGTGCGATTTTTCAGTACACAAGATAGTATGTCTAATGTTTTTTACAATATCTGACCAGCATTTCTGTCTTCTGTGCCTGATTAAACTGAACCAGCATTTTTGTGTGCTGTGCCTGATTAAACTGAACTAATATTATATTTCTTCTTTTCTCCCATTTACATGCAGACTACATCAAATAAGTTCAAGTCTTGGTGATCACATCCTCGTCAAAGTATAACATAAATAAGTCCAAGTTTCTGTATATAGAATTGTCCAAGCTTCAAACATTTTTATTTGATATGCACCAAAAATTATTTCAGTACATTGCAAGTTATTTACAACTTGGTTTCTTTATTTTTTTTTTTTTTTCAGGATGTTATTATGGAAAATGATACTGATAACATGCATGAACACTCGAGGGGTAACAATGAGGACTCTCCATCAGATTATGAGGAGGTACTGTAGTATCTTCTTTTTTTGTAATATTTATAGCTGCTATACTGAAAACAGACATGAGCTGCTTCCTAGCTCACACAACGGCTCAGTAACATTTGTAGACCCCATGGAACATTATAACTAGGCTGATTCCTGTATTTTCCCAGTATTATATTGTATTGCATTTGCTTGAATACCCTATATGGATACTATAGCTTCTGAGTAAACTAGTATACCCTATGGCTGCAGGAAGTACATATTCAGAGTTCTACTCATGTAGATAAACGTGATACAACAACTGATTTTGATGGTGACCCAGTACTTACCAACATGGTATGACTAAGTTATCATTGCAATATATTTATATGTACATCATATTTTTAAACTTTGCTTGAATGATGCAATGTTGCTAATTTCATTTATATCTATTGTAGAAAACTCGAAAAGTGAAAGCCCTTAGTAATATGATGCATCAGTATGCTTATGTTTCCCTTGTATCATTTAAAAAAATTATTTGAGGTTAAAATGTCATATCTTCATGTTTTGCCAAATGTAGATCCAAATGGAAGTCTATCTTATTTCATGGAGATACAAAGATAGAGTTGTTGCTAAAGGACACTTGGTGACTTCCGATAGTGAACGAATTGAATTACTGGAGAAACCAGGCTTGGAAACGAATTTGTTGCGGTTCATGTTGATGGTATTGAAAATATTTCTAGTGGAAATAAGGGAGATGAGGAAATACCAATACCACTTTATGGCATCAATACACTACTTGGAGCTATTGGCTATGTTATTGCTTGGCCTCGTTCACATGTAAGTTTCTATTTTGGTTCAGTACTTTATAGTCCCATAATATCTTTGATGGCGTACTATTTATCTAACTTGTTGCTCATTTCAGGTGAAGGAGGTTACAAGTTCAAGTCATACCTGATAACCTGAATCTACATGGAAAGAAGTTGAAGCCTTCGTGGAAGCAGGAAAATAAGGGGATGTGAAAGATAGAAATTTAGCTGTTTGGAAAAACTTACAAATATTAGTATCATATTATTGCAACTATCTATATTTGTTTATGAACACATTTATCTTGTTTAGTATACAATCGAGGCTAAATGCAATGTTGGATGATTTACTTTTTGTCGTTGACCCTACAGATCAAAAGCAAATTCAAATTATACAAAATTATTTATAATGTATCAGTACACATGTATATATTGTATGTATTATAGTGTGTCTATATTTCTTAATACATTACATGGTGTTCCTATACATCGTGTCTATATTTGTATACATGTAATAAAAATGCCTCTACGATATTGTTTCTAAAATTATTAACACGCATTTAGATGTTAGTAGATAGCATGTCAGCCGACACGTCACCCGCCACGTCAGCCGATACGTCACCCGCCATGCTGTCCACCATGTCAAACACGTATTAAGACGTCACAATAAACCGTATCTACACAACTAGAGATGATTTATAAATGTTTGTACGAGATTGTCTCTATATTTTTTGAAACAAAATACCGTGAAAATTTGATAACCTAAGATTTTACTTAATTTGCTTTTTTTAGAATTTAAAAACCATTCGGGTACATGTTTGTGATCATATTTTTTGACATAAAATGTTCAAAATTTCTTTTCATTTCATGGGTAAGGCCTCAAACTGGACTAAATAGTATGAATATATATTTTTTACTTAATATATTTTATTATTTGAATCAGTTACAATTTAAATCTGACTTGATTCAAAAAACTGCTAGAAATGTAGTTAATTAATTAATTAATTATAGCAAAAAATGCAAAAATGTACCAAATTTTAACATGGAGCAACACATGTTGTATATGGAGAGTAGGAAAAGTTTTGAGGTTGTGCTAAAAAAAGGAAAAAAATTTAGGCTAAAAATAAAGGAGTCCATGAATGTTAACATTCTTCCGGTGCTTATAAATAAATTTAAATGTGTAAGTTCACGGATATTCAATAACATACTTATATTATTAAACAATATCTATAGACACGTATCGAACGTATCTATGAAATGTCTTTTCTTGCTATAGAAACGCTTAAATAATTCGTGTGTACAAAGTCTGACACGGTCCATACGAAAACGCTCCAGACACACTTTCTTAAACCGTGTCTACTATGCATTAGAGACGAAATAAAGCGTGCCTATATCTAAATATAGCGTACCTATATGGGGGGTTTTCTAGTAGTGTCGGGGGCTTGAGCTCCTGATTGATGACGAAGGAGGAATGCTAGAGCTTGGCGGCCAAAGATTGGAATGGGTGAAGCGGTTTTACAAATGATGCTGATAGATCTATATAATACCAGTTAGGGTTACTGTGGACTACAGTGCGGCGGCGGATGGCATTCTACTTTCCCGCTTATTTTTTCGGGATAACAATCCTCAAATGACGTTGGCGAAATTTTCGGAGATCCTGGATCTTAACAGACTATGGAAGGCTTATCCTGATCTTTAAACCAAAAGATATTTTGCTTTAAAGCTCGGGGGCTAGCGGATAATCCAGGATTTGATTTTGAGATATTCAGACTACAACTACTCGAGGACCTTTGACTGGTTTTTCAGGCAAACTACTCGAAGCTCGGGGGCTACACCTAATGGGTGCACCTACTAGGTGCACTCCATTGAATTATTCAAGATGAAGACAGAAGATTGCTTTTGAACCTTCGACTACTTTAAAAGTACTCGGAGGCTCGGGGGCTACACCCATTGGGTGCATCAACAGATGCACTCCAATGAAACTACTCGTCAGAGAAGACTTGAGCGTCTTGGGCTTAGCTTCAATTATTCATTTAAAATTCGAAGCAAAGGCGCAAGATGCTCGGGGGCTTGTGGGACCAGGATCCCTAGGGCCACTTATCCAGATGATTAAACTACTCGACAGAGAGAGTTCAATCTGACTACTCAAACCAGTCGGCTATGATGCAAGACGGCGTAGCTAGATTGATATAACTAGTCGTGTACAGATAGGAAGCTCTCCAAAGTATTCTGTTGTAGTTCTCCATGTTGTATACGACTAGGACTGTGCAAACCGACTTGTAACCCTGCCTCCCAAACTATATAAGGCGGGGCAGGGACCCCCTCAAAACTCAGATCATAACCACACGTGCAATACAATCAAGCACACATGACGTAGGGTATTACGCTACTCGCGGCCCGAACCTGTCTAAATCTTTGTGTTGTTCGTGTACTGTCGCTCCAAGAACTAGGCGAGACCCACGAATCTACTCTCTGGGGTACCCCCAGATAGACGTGCTCGACATAATTCGTCGACACCGATCCGGCTTCAAGTCAGCAACTCGAACCCCGCAATCTTAGCACCACGACCCCTCTGGTTATCAACCGTGTCACAACCTGGTTGACCTCGCCGAGAATGAAGAACACAAGCAAGAACTCGAAAGAACGTAGCTCAATATGAAGTGACTCTGCAGATGTATGATTAAGATCGAAAGTTGGGGTTCTACAAACCGATAGATGGCGAAACTGTTCTCGACAGAATAATCTAAGCAAAACCCAAGTCTAAACAACGGCGGCTACTGAGTTTATATAGCCTAAAGGGGGGTGCTAGGGTTGGGGGGGCGTCCCCCTATGGGCTTCGACACGATACACGGCCCAAAGGCCAAAATACGACAACGCAACACCGAAACAGATTCTGGACGTCAACTTATTTCGTCGATTCCCGATGACTCCAGATGATTTTTCACATGAGACTGGCGTCATTGGAAAGCTTATCTCCTTAGCTTTCCATGCATATGTAGAACGTCAAAAACCGAGCCTGTATGCGACCTGGGCGACCGATTTAGTGCGGGCTGCTCCTGGACTCCGAGGTGGACTCGAACTTGAGTTAATTTGGGCCTCCACCTTGGCTTCGAGTTTGAACCGCTTTGTTGTGAGCCCTAGAAAAGTTCTTTAAACCCGAGTTCATTTCTTCCCCTCCAATTCTTCCTCGTCTGCTTCCTCTCCCTCCTTTCTTTTCCCTCAGCCGGCCCTGCCCGCCAGCGCGCAGCACAGCTCGCTCTCCCAGCCCAACCCGCTGCCGGCCCACCCCTCCTCCAGCCCAGCCGTACCACCCCGCTTCTGCCTGGGCCGACAGCCAGCGCTCGGCCCATTCCCCTTCGTGGCCCGGTTTCGCCCGGCCCAGCAACGCAAGGCCATCGGCCTCCTGCCGCCCGAAGGCCCTGCGCCGCCGCCCCGTACTTCTGAGCTGTGGTCAACCAGTTGGTGTCCCTGTGGACTTGAGGCTCTACCTGTCGAGAGAGTTAGACTTCCGCTGTGTTTTAGGTAAACTCTGATGCAAAACTATTTTATTCGAGCATATGTACTCTGTTTTACCCTATACGTGTTCTGTTGACTTCCTGGGCACACATACAGTAGCATTCGGATTTCTGTGTAAATTCGGGTGTGACACGCCCGAGGGCCGGGACACGTGGCTCAGGGTGGGCATTTTTTTCCTGAAAAAACCAAACCGACCGAACCGAACCGAATTGTCGGTTTTTTGATTTTTTCGGTTCGGCTTCGGTTTCTGTTTTTATGTAGTTCGGTGTTCGGCTTCTGGATCGGTTTTTGGGTCTTACCGAACCGAACACACCGAACTACCGAAGTTTCCCTGCATTCCCAGGTTCCAGCGCCAACGCCAAGGCCATTTGCCTTTTGCCGGCCCACCGTGGCCCATTGGCCCAACCGCCCCCAGCCTCTTAGCTCGAGTCCGCACCCCCCGCCCCCCCACTCGGCCACTCCCGCAGTCCCCAATCCCAGCGGCGGCGCCGCGCCTCCTAGATTGACCTCCGCGGCGACGGCGGCGCGGGAGCCAGGAGGGGGCGCAACGGCGGCGCACCAGCGCGGGCGCGCGGGAGCCGGGACTAGGAGGGTGCATCTCGCGGTGGCTGGCAGGTGGGTGGGAGCAGGAGCGCCGGAGTGAGCGGCGGAAGCCACAACAACCTCTTCGGACGGTACAACGGCAGCAACAACAGAGCAATCCTCCAATGTATGGCCTTTACTCCTCTCAAGTCTCAACTTCTCTGATGTGCATGTACTGATGTGTGAAATCCATGCTTGATTGCATCCTGATTCGTGAATCCTAATGTTGATCCCCCTCATATTTGGCATGCTTTTATTTGTAGATGGGGGACACTGAAGATACAATAGAAAATCAAGCAAATGAAGTGATAGAGGTGGTCTAGGTGGATAATGAGGAGCAGCAGCAGCCTGAAGATGGAGAGAAACAGGAAAGCAAGAAAAGGAAGCCCATGGCTCCAAGATCTGATGCCTGGAACCACTACACCAAGGTCAGGATTGAAACTGGGAGCAAAAATACAAATGCAAGTACTGTGGTGGTCTGTACAAATGCGATTCAAAGACAAATGGTACATCCTCTTTGACTAGCCACTTGAGAATCTGTAGAAAGAACCCTAACAAGAAAGTAGTTGATAAACAAGGAATTTTGCAACTCGGTCCTAGTCATGGCAATAGTAGTGTTGGTACTGTATCTACATGGAAATTCGATCTTGATGACCTGAAATTAGTTTTGCTGAGATGATAATTGAAGATGAGCAACCTTTTGCCGCATCTGAACGTGCTGGTCTTAGAAAGTTTTTAGCTAAAGCATGCCCAAGGTTTATTTTACCCTCTAGAAGAACAGCCACTAGAAATTGTGTGAAAGTATATGATGCACAAAGAGAAAAGCTCCAGAAATTTCTGAAGGAACATTGTTAAAGAGTTAGTCTTACAACTGATACATGGACAACTAACACCAAGCAAAACTACATGGCTGTGACAGCACATTTTCTTGATAATAATTGGAACCTCCACAAGAAAATCATTGGTTTTTTCCCCACAAAGGGCCATGGGGGGGAAGACATTGGTAAATCTGTAGAGAATTGCTTGGCAACATGGGGACTTGATAAAGCTTTTACTATAGCAGTAGATAATGCTAGTGCAAACAATAGTGCACTAAATTATATGAGGAGGGTCTTGAATGAATCCAAGGGTTGCATTGCTGAGGGAGAATATCTACATATGAGATGTGTTGCACACATTATCAACTTGATTGTGACTAAAGGCCTAAAGGAAATTGATAGTTTGGTTGCTCGTGTGCGTGCTGCTGTTAAGTATATCAAGGGTGGAACATCTAGGTTGGTAACCTTTAAGAAATGTGTTGAATTAGCAAAGGTTCAAACCAAAGCCTTCTTAAACCTTGATGTTTGCACTAGGTGGAACTCAACTTACCTCATGTTAAATGCTCCACAAAAGTATGAAAAGACATTTCAAAGGTACAGTGATGAGGACCCATACTATAAGCTTGATTTAGAAGGTGATGGTAGTCCTGGAGTTCCTATGAAATTAGATTGGGATAAAGTTAGGAAGATGTCTGACTTTCTTGAGCACTTCTATGAACTTACTCTCCGTGTTTCAGTAACAAATCATCCAACATCTCACACATTGTTCCATGAGATTGCTGATGTTTTGGTATTGTTGCGAAATTGGTGTCATAGTGAAGATAGATTGTGTTAGGAAATGGGCAAGAGAATGTTAGTTAAGTATTATAAGTATTTTGGAGAGAAATATGGAGAGAGACGATCTGATAGAGAGAAGAGAGGTGAGAAAGATAAAGGGGATCAGTTGCTTAACTTGGTTATGTTTTTTTGTGTGGCTGTTGATCCAAGGTACAAGCTTTCTAATTACATAAAGATGGCTCCTATGGTGATGTTTGGTGATGAAATAGGAGAGAAATTGTGGGCAACAGTGAACACTGCTTTCCGTGAATTGTTTGAAGAGTACAGAAATATTTATGCTCCAACTGATAAGGTGCAGCCACCTAATGATTCTCAGGAACCTGAAGAAGGTAAATCAATTTTTGCAATGTTTGTGATTTTTACAATTTTGTTCTACTAAGTTACAATGTTTTTGCAATGTCCATGATCTGATTATATTTGTTATATTTGCTGTTTTCTAGAACTTTTTGGCATGACCATTTCTTCCAAGGAGAAGGAAAGCACACCTGAGTCTTGAATTTTGCCAACTTGGTATGCACATTTACAATGGTCCCTTTCAATTATTCAATTGAGCAATATTTTACAATACACTTCCTATACATGCAGCTATTTGCTACTACTTGAGTCTTCCTGTGCTGGAGCGTGGAGAAGTGGAGATGGTGGTCGTCACTGCCTCCTGCTGGACTCCTGGTCGGCTGGTCCTGGAGACCTGGACAATGAATCAATAATGTCATGTTCCCTTTGCTTTGTTTGAAGACTTTATTATTATTAGATTTGGGATGCAAACTTGTAAAATTTGAGGCCATGTTCATGTTGTTTGGTGTAAAATTTGAGCTTTCTATATTTGTACTGCACTGTTGAGCGCTGGTCACTCTCCTAGACTCTGTGAGTATGTGATCTGTCAGTTTGTAACTTTATAATGTTAAGAATACCCTGCCAAATCTGTGATATTTGTAGTTCGGTAATACTGAAAAACCGAACCGAAAAAACCAACACCGAAAGCGTCGGTTTTTGGTTTTTTGTAACACCGATCGGTTTTTGTATCCTAGAAAACCGAAATATTTTAATCCCAAAAAACTGAACTGAATTGTCGGTCACCGAAAGCGTCGGTTTTTGGTTTTTTATAACAGCGATCGGTTTTTGGATCCTGGAAAATCAAAATACTTTAATCCCGAAAAACCGAACCGAATTGTCGGTTAAAACCGAATGCCAAGGCCGACACGTGGCCATCGCAGGCCCAAGGAGCGCTGCAGCGTTTCCGTACGTGGAGACGGGCCATCCTGGAAAATCAAAATACTTTAATCCCGAAAAACCGAACCGAATTGTCGGTTAAAACCGAATGCCAAGGCCGACACGTGGCCATCTGCGGCCCGCGGACGCTTGTGGGGTGCGCTGCCTGGTGCACGCGCAGGCCCAAGGAGCGCTGCAGCGTTTCCGTACGTGGAGACGGGCCGTCCTACTGTCCAAATTATTTCATATAAGTCGGCTGTCCAGATTTTTAAATTTTTTTATCATCCCATATTTATAATTGTTTATTGGTTCTGTCTGTTCAATTTTGTCTAACGTAAACACCGCTGAGCTGTGTGGCCTGCGTGCGGCGTGATGGCATGGAAGAAAAGGGTCAGACTTTCACTTCATTATGTTGCGAGGGACATACTAGTCTTTACTAAAATTAACAGCAGTTTAACGGTCAACTCACGGAAATGGCAGTAAGGCAAAGTGAAATTTGAAATAGTGGCACTCAAGGGAATCAAAGAATTTGGATGGCAATGAAAGAACTCTTATAATTTTCAATGGCAATGAGGGAATTTACTCTTATTTATTTGATTGAGCCATGATCCTTCTATGTCACACTAACCCATTATCGTTTACCCCAGTCTAGTTTTGATATATTAATAATGGCATGTATGGATGCTTTGGTTATACCAAAATCTCTCATGCCACAACTTTTTCGAAGGAATAAGTAAATACGATACTCTAGAATACTCACGGGTGAAATGCTACAACGTACTTCTATGCGCTTTCAGAATATCTATCGCCATAAGAAATATCAACAATATGTCTATCGAATATGTTTCTAAGTCCTTTGTAATGTAAATTATATATTCTTGTTTTCCAGTAGATATCATGACATGGAAATATTTAGGATCCGTTGTTCATTTCTCTTGTCTCCCCAATTAAGCTGGCCCTTTTATTTTTATTCATTTTAGAGCATTTAATCTTCTGCGGGTCACAATACCCATACCTTTATAATCGATTGCCCTTGTTAAGGTTTCGGTATGTTAATAGTGTCATGCTTGTATGCATTGATTACACAAAATTCTCTTAGCCACCGCTTTCCCTCCATATAAACAAATACGATACACTCCAATACTCCCATGTAAAATGCTACAATGTATTTCTGCACGCTTGCAGAATAACTATGACTTTAGAAAATTGGATCCATACCACTAAAAGATTCAAACTTTAGAAAAATACCATTAAAAGATTTGGCTTTGGAAAAATAGCATTGAAAGGTTGCTCTGTTACTGTTCCTACCATTCCGTGAACACAAGGCTAACGGCAGTAGCTTCAGGCCTCATTTGCCACCACCCTCTCCCTATGACACCGAGCCCCACATGTCATCCTAACCTTCAGCAGGTGCAGCAGGAGATGATGTCGCTGCTCCACAGCCGGCTGCACCTGACACGATTCCCATTCTTTCCCCACTTCTATGCCGCCGCCGCTTCCTCCCTGAACTTGGTGCCCACCGCACCTGTAACATCCCTAAAATTTACCATAGGAATTGTTGAATGCAAAAATTCGAATTTAAAATTTTTTAGTGAATTGTTGTGCATGCAAACAGACATATAAGGTTGTCTTCTCAATTTTGCTCCCTTTGCTCTTAGGCTAATTCAAATTCAAATTTAAAATTTAAATTGAAGTGCTAAGAATTAAATAGTTTGATTTGGCTCTTATTCGTTTTTGTGGTTCTTTGTTTGAGTTTGAATTCAAATCTAGGATTTGAATTCAAACTATAAGCTAACTTAAAATGAAAAGCTACCTAACCTATCTTGGGCCCAATCTAACCTAAACCGCTAACTAAAGTCTGGAAACCACCCCTGAGCTTTCTTCGGAGCCAGCCAACCCAACCGAGCCGGCCTGCTAACCTTCCCGCTCGCGACCCAGCAGGCCCAGCAGCCCAGCGGCCCGCTAACGCCGCAGCCCAGCCGTCCACCGCGTCGCCACCGCGTTCCCCTCTCCTCTCGCTGACCGGCGGACCCCACCTAACTGCTTTACCCCTTACCTCTCCTATCTCCTTCAGCGTCGGCGCCCCTCTCTGCTTTCCCAGCCGCCGCTCCCGTGACCCAGCCAGCGCCAAGGCCTATCCCATCGCGCGCATTGCGGGCCATCGCGATGCCGCCACGTGTAAAGGGGCGCGGAAGCCGTCATCTCTCACCGTCTGTGCAGCGGAACCCTAGCGGCCGCCGTCCTACAAATACCCCCGCCGTGGCAGCTCCCAGCCCTAGCCGCCGCAACCCTTCAGAGGAGACGAAGGTGAGGAAGGGTGGAGTAGACAAGTGGGAGGCCGGAGTTGAAGCCGAAGCCAACGCCGAGCGTCGGGCCGCCGCGGCGCAACCGTTCGTAGGGACGCCGGAGAAGAGCCGGATCTGGGACACCGTCAAGCCGCCGCCATAACACGAGTCTTCGTCGAGCTACTGCGATCCCCTTCTTGACCCGAGGTGAGCCGGCACCGCCGCTCCCCTATCTTCCTCTATTCCGGCCATGTCGCCGCCGCAGGCCTTCTCTGGGACCCAGCCTTCGAGCTATGGCCGTTCCTCTGCAGGACCTCATCGCGCCGCTGTCGAACCCGCAAACCACCGTCGCCCTGCAGTCCTTGGCCGCCGTGGCCGCCGCACGCCGGGGATGCCCGGGCCGGGCGAGCGCGCCATGACCGCGCCGCGGGCAAGCCTAGAGCTTCCCCCCCGCGCGCGCGAGCCACAAGCCGCAGTCGAGGCTTGGCCTCGTGTCTGTGTGCACCAGCAAGCTGCTCGCCGTGCCAGCCCGTGTGATCTTCGCATGCTGCTCGAGCGTCGCCGGCCGCCGTGGCGCCATAGCCGCGCCGCCGCCGCTCGCGTTGGGGAGCCGTCTCACCGGCCATGCTCCCCACTTCTTTCTTTCCAAAAGTGCTCGCCCAACCCTAGCCGAGCCATAGCCGTCGAATCCGAGCCCCGCCAACCTCCTTTTCCATCGATCATCGTCGAGGGCATCGCCGCCGGCCGCGCTCCAGAGCGCGCCGTGTTGGCACTTCTTACGATCCAATATCAGAATTCGCGTCGCGTTCATGCCTTGGCTAACCACACCGGAGACCACACCAAGCCGGCTACACTGAAGCCGCAGAGAATCCTGGCGCGGCCACATCTGATCCCATGCGCCCGGTGCATGTGAACCTCACTCACGGCTCACGGTGGACGTGGACCACCGCGCCGGCGCCCAGCCTCCACGGGCCGGAAGACATGCTTCCTGGGCCTTGGCCCAATGCCTAGTTGGGCCGACATGTTACTTTCGGCCCAAGTGCAGCCTGATATCCTTTTCCTTTTTTTTTCTTTTTCTGGAAGCGCGACAGCCCGGTCCCACGTGTCATAGATAGGCTTAGGCTGACCAGTGGGCCCCACTGACTGCTGACC
>OAMR01000677.1:372290-389027 GCA_900205405.1 Echinochloa crus-galli | reverse complement strand
TACGCAGGCATGACCGCGATGTACGAGAAGAACTCGACAAGAGGCATCGCGAACGCGACGCCGCAGAGATGGAACACCGAGAGCGGTACGATCGGGACTTCGGCTGACCCGAACGCCGAGCCAACTACTCCGAGTACTCGGACGTCGACGATCACCGCGCACGCCGCGAGGTCGACGAGTGCGACCGGTATGACCGCCGCTATGGCTCCCCCAGGGCCCATGATCGCCGCCATGGTGGCGGCAGCGATAGCTTCGACGAGGACGACTTCGAGATCAAAGGCTTTCAGGCTTTCACCAAGCGGCTACGCCAGGTCCCATGGCCGGATACCTTCAAGCCAGCCATGGTCGAGAAATTCGACGGCCGCTCCGACCCCAAGCTCTGGATCCAAACCTACATCACGGCGGTCAAGGCCGCATGCGACAGTACTGACCAGGCAGCAACCTACTTCCCGGTCATGCTGGGGAAAGCGGCACTCCTGTGGCTCTCAGGACTGCTGGCTCAATCTATCGACAGCTGGGCGCAGCTCTGCAAGGTGTTCACAGAGAACTACCATGCCACCTACACTCGGCCGGGCACTAGATTCGATCTGGATCTAGTACGCCAAAGCAGGGGTGAAAGTCTCCGAGACTACACCAACCGCTTCTTCGACAACCATAACAAGCTTACAGATGTCGAAGAGAGGGACGTCATAGACGCCTTCTGACGCGGACTGTACGACAAGGACGTCTTCCGCAACTTGTTCAAAAAAGACCCCAAGACAGTCGGGGAGATGATGAAGGTGGTCGAGGAGGAGGCTAAAGCCGATGCAGCCGAGCTAGCCTAGTTCAGGACCAGAGACCGAAGAGACAAAGACCACGACCGTCCGCCGGCCGAGCAAAAGAAGGCGGAACCAACACGCGATAGACGCAGCAGGCCTGACGTCGCAACTGTTGCAGAAGGCGAAGGCCGCGTGGAGTCACGACTCCAACCTGAGCAACTCACTCGCCTAAACGAGCCATGTCCTCTCCACAAGGACGCGAAGCACTCGTTCAGGGACTGCTGGACCCTGAAGAAGGAACTCGGCGTCCCCCCGGCGCCAAAGAAGCCACACTACAACAACAACCGCGGTGACAGGAGAGATGGCGACCGCCGTAACGATCGCCGCCCCGACCGCCGCAACGACCATCGCCGTAACGACAGGGCACCGGATGGCAACGCTCGCCGTCCGGGCCCAGACGCTGTCGCCGCAGAGGAGCAGCGCGACAACTTCCAGCGCGCTGACCGCCAGGTTAATGTGATCCTGGGAGGACCCGACGAGTTCCGCGACAAATTTGTCACACCCCAAAATTTTCAAATTTTGGGATGTGAATTTTTAACGTAATTAATATAATACTTTTCTCAATTTTCTAAAATTTTGCAAGCTTTATATAATTTACAGGGAATTTATAATAGGAAAAAAAATATTTGTGAGATATAAATAAATTGTTCTGTATGTTGCATTCATGCTGCTGCATTGAGTTTTGCATGTGTGTAGTTCAAATTGGAATTTAAATATAATTTAAATTCGAGTTTGAATTTCGTTTCCCTAAGCCCTGGAAAAGCTATTTCTGGCAGAGTTTATTTTTGCTCCCTCAACTTTTGGCCTGTCTCTCTTCTTCTCCTCCAACTCCTCGCGGCCGAGCTTTCCCCCGCTCCTCCCTTTTTTTTTCCCTTCGACCGGCCCAGTCCGTAAGCCGCGGCCCAGCAGCCCCACGGCCCAGTCTCCCGCCTCCGGCCCCGCTCCTCTTACCGCCTCCGCTTGGGCCCAAGCCAGCACGCCGGCCCATCCTTCTTCCCCCGCGGCCCACCCAACAATCGCGGCCCAGGCGGCCCAGCCTTGCACCGCTGCGCCGCCGCCAGGCGTTGCCCTTGGCGTGCGTTCCAGCCGCCTCGGCGATGGTGCCACCCTGCCTTCCGAGCGCCAGCTGCCCCTCCCCTTAGGCTATTTAAGCCACCACCCTCGCCGCCTTCTAGCATCACCAGCCACCGCCGCCCTCTCCTCTCTACAGAGCACCGCCGCCACCACCATTGCTCGCTGCTAGCGCCATTGCTGGCCGTTCCACCGCCTCGGTCAATGACCGGCAAAGCCGAGGCCGCGCTGAGCTTCTCCGTGCCAAGACGAAGCCGCCGCCGCCTCCTGTCGCCATCGGGCCGCAGGAACACCCTCGCCGGTGTGAAGCTCCGAGCCGCCGCCGTCCTCACCGGAATATGGCCGCCTCGGTCATCACCGGCGAAGAACGCCGCCACCAGGACGTTCACGTCAATGAGCCGCACCTCCGCCGCCTGTCCTCCTCGCCGATCGACTGCCGGAGAAGCTCGTCCGCATTCGCCGCCCGCCGCCGGCCAACTTCTCCGTCGTGGGCCCAAATCCAGCAGCCTTGGTCGACGCCGGAGAGGAACGACGTCTCCATGAGCTTCCCCGAGTCGAGCCGCGTCTTCGCCGCCTGTCGCCGTTGTCGACTCCCCGCCGGAGCGCCTTCACCGCGTGCGCCCCTCGCCGCCGACCCACTGCCTCCGCTGGACTCCAAATTTCAGCCACCCCCGTCGATGTCCCGCGCCGGTGAGCACATCCCCGCGATCCCCTTTCGCTCCTCTCTCGTTTGCGCCCCTCGCCGGAGTTTCCCATCGGCCCAATCGCCGGCGAGCTCCACGCCAATGGCCCCCTGCCTGTGTGTCGAGAGGAGGAAGATGGAGGTTTTGCATTTAGGCCCCTGGAGAATATTGTAACCTTTAGATCCATTCTGTGTCTTGGAGAACTTTCAGGAAACCCCTTACAAGATGTGCCCCTTCACACTTAAATCTCACCAAGCCCCTTTTGCAGATATAACCCTAACCTTTCACCTTTTCGCGGCCCCTGTTCTCTGTCTCTTGAGAAAATCATGTGCTAACCCCTGCAATCTATAGATAATCACGAATAGGTCCTTGCAACCTCGTTTTCGCAATAAAATTCACGTTTTAGCTCCGATTCAACCCGTTCTTGTTGCGTTAGATTCATATCAATCTAAACTACGAATTAGCACTGTCATTTACCATAAACCATGTTTCAGAATTTTATTTAACATTAAATCGATTAAAGGTTATTTCAATATAGCACAGACAATCCTTGCTACCTATCCACCTTGTAATCATTTATTTCATACATGCATGTGTCTAAATTGATGTACCTTTAAGGTTGTACCTAGTTTTGATTATCATGTCCTTGATTTACCTTGGGTTTATGCATATGGGTAGAATCTTTGCTACGCGCAGCTACTATCACTGTTATTTAATTAATAAATTTGACTTAATGGTTCACTTTGACATAATGATAAAACTTTCCTTTTAGCAACATGGATCAGGGAGCTAGAGCATGTGCTGTGTGCTTTGCGCTAGTGTCTCTCCCTAAGGACTGGTGGTTTTTAAAGCGGCAACCCAGGAGCCTGTTGCCACCGCTAGAACTATTATGGCTCTAGTCCTGGTTAAGTAGCTTGTACGTCTCTAGCTTGCTAGTGGTTACCGATGGGTCGACGGCGCTATGAGAACCACTCGTGAGTGTATGGTTTGATCCACCGAGGACGGGAGATCCGTCGGCTATGTCCCTGCGAGGCACAGCCCCGTGTTGGGAGTCTAAGTGATTGAGAACTCCGCACGTTGCGCATTGTTGGGTGTGATACCCGCGCGTTGGACGCCATTGACCGCCCTATGGTGTGACTCCGTAGGCGTACGTCATTCTCGGTGCCCTGGGCCATACTACATGTGTTGTACCATAGCGGCTACTGTCTTGTTAGGGTGTCTTGTGAAAAGCCTCGTAGCGTCCCTATGCAGTCACACCTCGGCAGTGTTGATGTGCGTGGTTGGGTGCAAAGTTCCTTTGAACTTTTATGCGACTGGTGGGTAAAGGGAGAAACCTCTGCAGAGTGTAAATCTATCATGATAGCCTTGCTCAGGGTCACGAGCGGCCTGGATCCTTTTTGATTAGAAAATGATGTTTATTTGTGCTTAATGTCTCTTAGACTTCATTAATTTGGGTTGCAACTGGGATTTCATTCACCTGTAGTAACTTGGACAATGTTAAAATGAACCAACTAAAAGTGCTAATGCAGTTAAGCCGTGTCTAGCCTTTTTGAGCCTTCATACACCCGTGCTATACTTGCTAAGTAAGACATTTACTTACGCTTGCTATTATTCAACAAAATCCCGGATGGGTAACAGATGAAGTTTTCTGAAGATCTTCCGTACTACTGAGCTGTGGTCAACCAGTCGGTGTCCCTGTGGTCTTGAGGCTCTACCCGTCGAGAGAGTTGTACTTCCGCTGTGTTTTAGGTAAACTCTGATGTAAAACTATTTTATTCGAGCATATGTACTTTGTTTGTACTCTGTTTTACCACATTTGTAAGCTGTATGTGTTCTGTGGACTTCCTGGGCACACATACAGTAGCATTCGGATTTCTGTGTAAATCCGGGTGTGACAAATTGGTATCAGAGCTATGCTGACTGTAGGATCGCAGCTTAGTTAGAACGGTTGATAAAACCTTAGTTGACCACCATGATTCTGTGATACGCATCATCTAGTTACGTTTTTCAAAACCCAGTGGTGTCGAGTTTCGTGTGAATCTTGTCTGTAGGTGCTTGATTTGGTTGCCATTGTGCCTATGCGTGATTTGGATCTTTGTAATGAATGTTTAGTTGGGTTCCCCTCCTATTTTTCCTTGTCCTTGGATTCTTGCTATCTTCTCATAAATCAGATGAAGAGAATCAACCGAAGATCATCCCCACTATGAAGATTCGAAGTGAAGACTTCGCAACTACATTAACAAAGAAGATGAAGATGGAACCGGCTATATCAAGTGATACATTTTGATTATCTTGTTGTCTTCTTATGAGAATCTTGTTGTCCCATTCTACTCCTTGTTCCCACTCTCTACGAATCTCGGGACGAGATTCAGTTTAAGGGGGGTAGTTTGTCACACCCCAAAATTTTCAAATTTTGGGATGTGAATTTTTAACGTAATTAATAAAATACTTTTCTTAATTTTCTAAAATTTGGCAAGCTTTATATAATTTACAGGGAATTTATAATAGGAAAAAAATATTTGTGAGATATAAATAAATTGTTCTGTATGTTGCATTGCTGCATTGAGTTTTGCATGTGTGTAGTTCAAATTGGAATTTAAATCTAATTTAATTCAAGTTTGAATTTCGTTTCTCTGAGCCCTGGAAAAGCTATTTCTGGTAGAGTTCATTTTTGCTCCCTCAACTTTTGGCCCGTCTCTCTTCTGCTCCTCCAACTCCTCGCGGCCGAGCTTTCCCCCGCTCGTCCCTTTTTTTTCCCTTCGACCGGCCCAGTCCGTAAGCCGCGGCCCAGCAACCCCATCCAGTCCGTAAGCCGCGGCTCAGCAGCCGCACGGCCCAGTCTGCCGCCTCCGGCCCCGCTCCTCTTACCGCCTCCGCTTGGGCCCAAGCCAGCACGCCGGCCCATCCTTCTTCCCGCGCGGCCCACCCAACAATCGCGGCCCAGGCGGCCCAGCCTTGCACCTCTGCGCCGCCGAGCGCTGTGCGCCGCCGCCAGGCGTTGCCCTTGGCGTGCGTGCCAGCCGCCTCGGCGATGGTGCCACCATGCCTTCCGAGCGCCAGCTGCGCCTCCCCTCGGGCTATTTAAGCCACCACCCTCGCCGCCTTCTAGCATCACCAGCCACCGCCGCCCTCTCCTCTCTACAGAGCACCGCCGCCACCACCATTGCTCGCTGCCAGCGCCATTGCCGGCCGCTCCACCGCCTCGGTCAACGACCGGCAAAGCCGAGGCCGCGCTGAGCTTCTCCGTGCCAAGACGAAGCCGCCGTCGCCTCCTGTCGCCATCGGGCCGCAGGAACACCCTCACCGGTGTGAAGCTCCGAGCCGCCGCCGTTCTCACCGGAATCCGGCCGCCTCGGTCATCACCGGCGAAGAACGCCGCCACCAGGACGTTCACGTCAACGAGCCGCACCTCCGCCGCCCGTCCTCCTCGCCGTTCGACTGCCGGAGAAGCTCGTCCGCATTCGCCGCCCGCCGCCGGCCAACTTCTCCGCCGTGCGCCCAAATCCGGCAGCCTTGGTCGCCGCCGGAGGGGAACGACGTCTCCACGAGCTTCCCCGAGTCGAGCCGCGTCTTCGCCGCCTGTCGCCGTTGCCGAGTCCCCGCCGGAGCGCCTTCACCGCGTGCGCCCCTCACCGCCGACCCACTGCCTCCGCCGGACTCCAAATTCCGGCCACCCCCGTCGATGTCCCGCGCCGGTGAGCACATCCCCGCGATCCCCTTTCGCTCCTCTCTCGTTTGCGCCCCTCGCCGGAGTTTCCCATCGGCCCAATCGCCGGCGAGCTCCACGCCAATGGCCCCCTGCCAGTGTGTCGAGAGGAGGAAGATGGAGGTTTTTCTCGTTTGCGCCCCTCGCCGGAGTTTCCCATCGGCCCAATCGCCGGCGAGCTCCACGCCAATGGCCCCCTGCCTGTGTGTCGAGAGGAGGAAGATGGAGGTTTTGCATTTAGGCCCCTGGAGAATATTGTAACCTTTAGATCCATTCTGTGTCTTGGAGAACTTTCAGGAAACCCCTTACAAGATGTGCCCCTTCACACTTAAATCTCACCAAGCCCCTTTTGCAGATAAAACCCTAACCTTTCACCTTTTCACGGCCCCTGTTCTCTGTCTCTTGAGAAAATCATGTGCTAACCCCTGCAATCTATAGATAATCACGAATAGGTCCTTGCAACCTCGTTTTCGCAATAAAATTCACGTTTTAGCTCCGATTCAACCCGTTCTTGTTGCGTTAGATTCATATCAATCTAAACTACAAATTAGCACTGTCATTTACCATAAACCATGTTTCAGAATTTTATTTAACATTAAATCAATTAAAGGTTATTTCAATGTGTTTCTCTAATTAAAATCTAACTAAGGTCATACTACGATTTTTCATATTAATGTTAACATGATTAATATTAATGTTTATTTAATTAGTTTTCTGAATAAAATATAATTAAGTTCCATCTCGATTCTTGTAAAATGATATTAACTTGATTAATAATTATTTAACTAGTTCTTTCTAATTAAAAGTAATTTAGAGTTAAAACCCGGCTTTTCATAAATAAATGTTAACATTGATTAATTCCACTACCTTGGATAGATGTGTATAAGAGACAGGATTTAAGCAACACGGCTCACATATTTTATTTCAAGTCAATATTTAGTTGATATAATTTATACTTAAACAATTATAAATAAAATGTGATTAAGTTTCACCTCGATTTTACAAATTCAAATAAAATTATTGAATTAATCTCTACTTATGATTTTCTTTAATTAAAATAAATGAAGCTTATAGTCTTTAATTAAATACAAATCCTCCGATAGTTGTATCTTTTCAACCGTTGCTCTGTTTTCAGCGATTCTTGCGCCCACGTGACCATAGAACCAAGCCCTATCCGTTAGCGCGCTCTTTTAAAGCTTTTTCTTTGATTGGTGTATTGTTCTTAGTTGTATATTATTTGTTTGCTTCTTTAGGTACTTGTTGTGCTCGATGATTGTTACGAGTAGAGGAAGGCCGTTCGAGAGATTTCAAGATCAAGAGCTGAAGACTATGAGTAAATATACTGGATTTGAGGCAAGTTATAGCACGAACAATCATTTATTTTGCTACCTATCCACCTTGTAATCATTTATTTCATACATGCATGTGTCTAAATTGATGTACCTTTAAGGTTGTACCTAGTTTTGATTATCCTGTTCTTGTTTACCTTGGGTTTATGCATATGGGTAGAATCTTTGCTACGCGCAGCTACTATCACTGTTATTTAATTAATAATTTGACTTAATGGTTCACTTTGACATAATGATAAAACTTTCTTTTTAGCAACATGGATCAGGGAGCTAGGGCGTACGCTTCGTGCTTGGCCCTAGTGTCTCTCCGTAAGGACTGGTTCTTAAAGCGGCAACCCAGGAACCTGTCGCCACCGCTGGAATTATAATGGTTCTGGTCTTGGACAAGTAACATGTATGTCTCTAGCTTGACAGTAGTTACCGACGGGCCGACGGCGTTATGAGAACCACTCGTGAGTGTATGGTTTGATCCACCGAGGACGGGAGATCCGTCGGCTATGTCCCTGCGAGGCACAGTCCCGTGTTGGGAGTCTCAGTGATTGAGTACTCCGCACGTTGCGCATTGTTGGGTGTGATACCCACGCGTTGGACGCCATTGACCCCCCTATGGTGTGACTCCGTAGGCGTACGTCATTCTCGGTGCCCTGGGCCATACTACCTGTGTTGTACCATAGCGGCTACTGTCTTGTTAGGGTGTCTTGTGAAAAGCCTCGTAGCGTCCCTATGCAGTCACACCTCGGCAGTGTTGATGTGCGTGGTTGGGTGCAAAGTTCCTTTGAACTTTTACGCGACTGGTGGATAAAGGGAGAAACCTCTGCAGAGTGCAAATCTATCATGATAGCCTTGCTCAGGGTCACGAGCGGCCTGGATTAGAAAATGATGTTTATTTGTGCTTAATGTCACTTGCACTTCCTTAATTTGGGTTGCAACTGGGATTTCATTCACCTGTAGTAACTTGGACAATGCTAAAACGAACCAACTAAAAGTGCTAATGCAGTTAAGCCGTGTCTAGCCTTTTTGAGCGTTCATACAACCGTGCTATACTTGCTAAGTAAAACATTTACTTACGCTTGCTATTATTCAACAAAATCCCGGATGGGTAACAGATGAAGTTTTCTGAAGATCTTCCGTACTACTGAGCTGTGGTCAACCAGTCGGTGTCCCTGTGGACTTGAGGCTCTACCCGTCGAGAGAGTTGGACTTCCGCTGTGTTTTAGGTAAACTCTGATGTAAAACTATTTTATTCGAGCATATGTACTCTGTTTGACCATATTTGTAAGCTGTATGTGTTCTGTGGACTTCGTGGGCACACATACAGTAGTATTCGGATTTCTGTGTAAATCCGGGTGTGACAAAAAGGAACTAGAAGCTCCACAGCCGCGAGATAAATCTCATGGGCAGCAAGGGCGTCGAGTACCTCAGGTGGTCGAAAACCCCAATCACCTTTAACAGGAAGGATCATTGGGTCCACTTGCCTGAACCAGACTCGTATCCGTTGATCGTCAACCTGATTGTTGATAGAGTCCTCCTGACTAAGGTACTAATCGATGGAGGCAGCGCACTCAACATCATCTTCACCAGGACCCTGAACGACATGGGGTTCGACTACAGCAGGCTCCGAGGCTCCGACCACCCGTTCTACGGCGTCATCCCAGGCAAGGCGGCTTACTGAGTGGGGAGAGTCACCCTGCCGGTCACCTTCGGCACACCCGACAATTACCGCACCGAGTTCCTGCACTTTGAGGTCGCCGACTTTGGCAGCTCCTATCACACCATCTTTGGGCGGCCCATGCTGGCTTGCTTCATGGCAATCCCCAACCACACCTAGTTGGTGATGAAGATGCCGGCCCCGAACGGGGTCATCAGCGTCAGGGGCGACGTCAAGACATCGTACGAATGTGGTGGAGAAGCTATACGCCTCGCCGAGCTCTCGCGACAACTTGGCAATAGCGTGCTCCTCGCAAGCGAGGCCAAGACCAAACCACCCACTGACTCCAAGGTGCCGGAGCAAGACGCAACGACGACAGCGCTCGAGCTAGACGCAGAGACCAAGGCGATCTCCCTCTTTAGCGACGACCCCAGCAAGACGGCGCTGATAAGCCAAGGCCTGTCCCCCAAGTAGGAAAGCGCGCTCACCTCCTTCCTGTGGGACAACTGAGACATATTCGCGTGGAAACCCTCAGAAATGCCAGGAGTCCCAAGGGAGAAGGCTGAGCACTCCTTGCATTTGGTGAAGACCGCCAAGCCGGTCAAGCAGAAGCTTCGACGGTTCGCACAAGATCGCAAGGAGGCCATTAGGGTAGAGTTAAATAAGCTTTTAGCAGCCGGTTTCATTCGGGAGTGCATGCACCCCGAATGGCTTGCAAATCCTGTACTTGTCAAGAAAAAAACCGGTGAATGGAGAGTGTGCATTGATTATACCGATCTCAACAAACACTGCCCTAAGGCCTCCTTCCCTCTTCCCCGCATCGACCAGGGTGTCGATTCCACGGCCGGGTGTCTACTACTCTCCTTCCTCGACTGCTATTCCGGCTACCACCAGATAGCCCTAAACCCGGCCGACCAAGACAAAACGGCGTTCATCACACCCCATGGCATATATTGCTACAAGACAATGACCTTCGGCCTCAAGAATGCCGGAGCAACGTACCAGAAGACAATCCAGGGTTGCCTGGACACCCAGATCGGACGTAACGTCGAAGCCTACGTTGGCGATGTCGTGGTCAAGACCTACGACCCGAACACCCTGATCGCCGACCTCCAAGAAACGTTCAACAACCTCCGCCGCTACAGATGGAAGCTAAACCCGACCAAGTGCGTTTTTGGGGTACCCTCAGGAAAGCTCCTAGGGTTCCTGGTAAGCCAGCGGGGCATAGAGGCTAATCCAACCAAGATCGCGGCAATCCAGAATCTGCCGCCTCCCAAGAACAAGAAAGAATTAATGAAGCTGACAGGGATGATGGCAGCCCTTAGCCGGTTCATCAGCAAGCTAGGTGAACGAGGGGCCCCCTTCTTCAAGCTCTTGAAGAAGGCCTACAAGTAGGAGTGGACGCCTGAAGCCGACCAAGCGTTGGCCGACCTGAAAGCATTCCTCGTCACCCCACCGGTGCTTGCCGGGCCAAAGAAAAGCGAACCCCTCCTGCTATACATAGCAGCAACCACCGACGTGGTTAGCACAGCCCTGGTCGTGGAGCGCCAAGAAGACGGACACTCTTACCCGGTACAGAGGCCGGTATATTATATCAGCGAAGTGCTGGCCGAGTCAAAAATCCGGTACCAACACCCACAAAAGCTACTCTACGCACTCTTGATCTGGTCAAGAAAGCTGCGCCACTACTTCCAGGCTCACCCTATACATGTGGTATCCAACTTTTCGCTCGGCGAAATCCTCCACAACCGCGACATCAACGGCCGAGTCATCAAATGGGCGGTAGAACTCAAAAGCTTTGACATCACCTTCAGGTCAAGACAGTCCATCAAATCGCAGCTGCTAGTCGACTTTCTGGCCGAGTGGACAGAACTACAGGCGCCTACCCAACACCCGCCGAGCCACCAGAACATTGGATACTGTACTTCGACGGCGCCCTCAATCTGGAAGGAGCTGGCGCAGGAGTACTACTCATCTCACCAGAAGGCAAGCACCTCAAGTATGTGTTGCAGATCCACTACAAGGCGACAAACAACGGCGCCGAGTACGAAGCGCTAATCCACGGATTAAAGATAGCCATCACCCTCGGTATCAAGCGCCTGCTATGCTTTGGAGACTCAAAGGTAGTGGTCGAGCAAGTCAACAAGAATTGGGAATGTTCCAAAGAAACGATGGACGCCTACTGCGCGAAAGTTCGGAAGCTAGAAGCCCACTTTTATGGGCTAGAATGCCGCCATGTGCCGCGCAAGGAAAATGTCGCCGCGGATGTCCTGTCCAAACTCAGGTCCAAGCGATCCCAAGTACCCGCTGGCGTATTCATACAAGAATTACGAAAGCTGTCCATCAAACTAGTGAACGCATGTGAACCTACAGCCACTGCCGACCAGGTTGTCGCAGCAATCACGGCTCCTCCACCAGCAGAAGAAGATTGGCGTGAACCACTCATCGCGTTCGTGAAGAATGACCTCATGACCATAGAAGGCAAACTCAAGGCAGACAAGGTCGCCCTCGAGCAGCTCAGTCGGCGAAGTGCCAACTATGTGGTCATCGGTTCTGAACTCTACACAAAAGCAGCATCCTCGGGAGTACTCATGAAGTGCATCCTGCGCAGCAAAGGCCTGGCACTACTGCACGAAGCCCATTCGGGTGCATGCAGCAATCATGCGACAGCTAAAACGCTGGTTGGCGAGATCTACAGATCTGGGTTCTTCTGGCCCACCGCGGTCTCTGACGCAAAAGAATTCGTCCAGCGTTGCGCCGGGTGCCAGTTTTTCCAGAAGCAAAAGCACCTGCCGGCTCATGTCGGACCTTAGGACCGACAATCCACCTGGGGGGTACCTGAGTGGTTGATTTGTAGGAGGGGCGATTGATGAACTAGTGACTTGATGGTACACAAGAGGCACTGATTTAGACAGGTTCGGGCTACCCGGAGGTATAACACCCTACGTCCTGTGTTGGTGGCATCGTTTGTATTGCTGGTACCAGGTGGTTGTATTGTATTGCTGTTGTGATGCGTGATACGCGATACCCGCATGGGGATGCCCTAGACCGCTTTATATTGGGTAGCGGGCTAGGGTTTACAAGTCGGTTTCCATCTAAACCTACTTGGTTCCGACCGGGACTCTAGTCCGGGTCGGTTACAATTGGAATATCCCTGGATATCCGGACGATTCGCCCGTCGAGTTTTCATCAACTTGTCCATCAAGTCAGGGAGCCCGTATGAGCCGCCTAGGGGTCGGCTCATGGGCATGTCAGAGGTGGGCCCTGGACGCCGTGGTCTGGTCTGACAGTGGGCCCAGGGGTACCCATATCCCACAAGCCCCCGAGCAACGTGCAGGCGCGTGCCGAACTTCTTGACGGAGTGCCGAGGCCAATGAGGTCGGCTGAAGGTGCTTCAACATGTAGTCGGCATAAGGGTGGGCGGTGCTCAAAAAAGAGAGAACACCCAACATGACACTGCGTCCTTCGAGGTAGTCGGTCAGTCCTCATGAGGGCCGAGTACAGGGCGACGGTTAGTATAAGCGAGCCAAGGCTCAAAAAATAACTAGACAACATGTTGCCCAAGAGTTGGTGAAGGCTTGCTACCACCAAGGGTACTTTTCGAGTTGTAGGGCTTGCTCAGCCGAATTGGCTGAGTTGCGAGTGGGTGAGAGCATGCTGCCACCAAGGAAGGGGCCAAATTTATTAGCACCCGTGACTCAACAGTGCGCTGATAACGATGGACCGAGCCTGCCCGGTCAAAAGGCTATTGTTATTGGCTATGCGGGGATCCCGCCGCTGAGTGTGCTCAGTCAAGGGCATTGATGGCCACCTGCCCGGGGAAAAAGCGAAACGCATGCATATCCGCAGCCGGGCGTTAGTGGTTCACGGGCCACCAGACTCATGACCCGAAGGTGCCTATAAATAGGTGCACCGGCGCTTTGTTCACCGCCGTAGTGTGTTGGAGATGATAGTCACCATGTGGATCTTGAGAATCCTTCTTCCTGAGAGGATGCTGAGTGAGGGTAGAGTAGGCCAAGGTACATGCCTTGGTGTTCACCATTGATGCCAGAAGAAAATCGTCGAAGGGTGGTGCAAATGCTGCGGGAAAGGAACTGGGCATCACGCTCCTCATAGGCGGGGGAGGTGCCTACTTCTGAACTGGGCATCATGCTCCTCATAGGCGGGGGAGGTGCCTACTTCTTGGTGGATCCGGGCGAGGAGGCTGTGGTAAGTGTACTCTTCGTCAGAAAGCTAGCGAATGACGTCAAGTGGCTGATTTCGCTAGGGAGCCCATCGAGGACGAGTGGCGCGATCCGAGCCTAGGCATCATCCATGGTGATGTCTAGTCCTTGCCTCTTTCAGCAATGCAGCCACGAGGTTCTTCAGTTGGTGGGATGCCACAAGAAAATCGTCGAGAAAGCTGTGGAGACTGGTTCCGGCGATTGTGTGCTGACCACCTAACTGAAGTGGTTCAAGAGCCGCCAAGAGCGCGGCTTATGCCTTTGTATCTTGAAATGGCCTTCGGCCAAATGTACTTTGTCTTTGTAAACTTTGCGATTTGCGAAATATAGAATATGAACATGTTCGTTTTGGCGGTGGTGAACTGTGTCCGACCACTGGAGTGTATCAGTAGAAGTCGTATAGACGTACCGAAACCTACCCAGCGCCCAACCCCCGAGCATGCGAGGGACTTGGCCTGGTTCTCTTGGAACGCGCCGAGTCGTAGTGCGGCGCCCAGCCCCCGAGCATGCGAGGGCCTTGGCCTGGTTCACTTGGAACGCGCCGAGTCCTAGTGCGGCGCCCAGCCCCCGAGCATGCGAGGGACTTGGCCTGGTTCTCTTGGAACGCGCCGAGTCGTAGTGCGGCGCCCAGCCCCCGAGCATGCGAGGGACTTGGCCTGGTTCTCTTGGAACGCGCCGAGTCCTAGTGCGGCGCCCAGCACCCAAGCATGCGAGGGACTTGGCCTGGTTCACTTGGAACGCGCTGAGTCCTAGTCCGGCGCCTAGCCCCCGAGCATGCGAGGGACTTGGCCTAGTTCACTTGGAACGCGCCGAGTCCTAGTGCGGCAGCCAGCCCCCGAGCATGCGAGGGACTGGGCCTGCTTCACTTGGAACGCGCCGAGTCCTTTGAAATGGAAACATATCTAATCCGTCAATTTCGGATCCGGCTGATCTCGCATCGTCAATCCCGCAGATTTCGTCCGTTAGTTTCAGAGCCGTTAGGTCAGGGCGGCGCCGCGTTATAAATACACGACCGAGGGCGCCGTCGTCATCATCCCACCGTTGCGCCGCACCCTTTGTCTTCCCCGCCTTGCTTTTTCTCAGCCCACCGCTACACCCGAGCGAGGTTCCCGAGGTTGAGTAGATTGATCTTCATTGACGAGCGATCCCACTCCAACTTTCACCCATCCCTTGCTTCACCTACGAGCGAAGCCATGGCTGATGAAGTTGCTGAGCGCGCCGCTATGGAGGCTCTGGCGGCGGCCGGAATGCCGTCGGAAGGCGAGCAGGAGCCGGCCTGGGGGAAGTCGAAGGTGACGATTGAGCGCCTGTAGGACATGGTGAACCGCGGCGTGCTCCCCCCGAAGGAGACCTTGTCGTGGAGGCTGCCGGGGAAGGAGAAGAGGTCGTTCGAGAACACCGGCGAGGTAGCCGTCTTCACGCACTTCGTGGAGCGTGGATTCAGCACGCCGTCTAGTGACTTCTTCCGCGGGCTGCTGCATTACTACGGTCTGGAGCTCTCTCATCTTAATCCCAATGGGATTTTGACATTTCGTTCTTCATCTACTTCTGTGAGGCATTTCTTGGAATCACTCCCCATTTCCATCTTTGGCGGTACCTGTACCGCGTCAAGCGCATTGGGTCGGGGAACAAGGGAGATGGCCCCACTCGGATTACTAGTGGGGCGGGCATTGCATTGCGCATGGGTAGGCAGAGAGATTACTTCGATCTGCAGCTACTCGACTGTCACAAGGAATGGCGCCGTGAGTGGTTCTACATGGTGGACCAGCCGCCTTTTTTGCC
Organism: Echinochloa crus-galli; assembly: GCA_900205405.1. Classification (NCBI taxonomy): domain Eukaryota; kingdom Viridiplantae; phylum Streptophyta; class Magnoliopsida; order Poales; family Poaceae; genus Echinochloa; species Echinochloa crus-galli. The sequence continues at coordinate 373,747 of OAMR01000677.1, read as the reverse complement.
GTGTAGAACTGGCATGGCGCCGAAGGAGCGGGAGTCCTGGCGCGATCTTCTGGTCGGGGGTGAATGCGATGGGATCCCCGATCTTATGGCGATGATTGCTGACTTGAAGCAGAGAGGCCTGACCGCCATGGCGGTGACAGTGTCGTTTGTGGCCCGAACCATCCAGCCAATCAAGGACCGGGTTCACACAGCGTACGAGTTCTCGGGTCGCCTGGACCCAACCCGGGAGACATCCCGAGGATTTGACTCAGATGAGGGGTGAAGTGAACAATCTTGGTGCGCCGTGTCCTTTCGCGCTGAAGAATCCTCCGCTTGCGGTAAGGCTTCCGTTCCGAGTCCTTTTCTTGTTTCTTTGATATTTTCATTGCCTGTTGTCTAAGTTTGTGTTGCATTTCTTTTGTGCTAGGAGGTGACCAAACGCTTCTTCTGCCCAGCACCATTGCCTGAAGGGGACCCGGCGTTGAGGCAGAAGGTGATGAGGCCGGAGGAAGCAAGGGATGATCGGCTTCCGGTCATGAAGGACTTGGAGGACTGGGTTTCTGAAGAACTCGGCTCCCCTCCGAGCTCAGGTGATGCTACCACTGTGGAGTCTGCGGCCGCCGCTGCTCGCACTCGAGCTGCCACTCGGAAGTACTACGCATCGCAGGCGCAGACCGCGGCGGCCGAGTCACGGAAGATGTTGGTGCAGGCGCAGTCGTCTGGTGCATTGCGTGCGAAGAGGCACAGGTCGGACCCTGCGCCGTCGACTGAAGAAGACGCTGTTGCTCATCCAGAGGTAGAAGATGAGGGTCGAGACCCGGATGCTGTAGCAGGGGTTACCATGGAACGATCCCCCACGCCCGTGCTTTCGTCGGGGGATGGTCGGCCACCACGCCCAGCAGGCTTGCTCTTCAAGCGGCCGAGCAGGAGTAACAGGTTAGAGTCTGAACTCGGTTAATTTGGTCGTGCCCGGGTACTTTAATGTCTTGAATCTTGATACTTGTTGTCCCTTGCTGTGGTGTTTTTAGGAGAGTGGCCGTACTGTCGAACACATCGCGTACTCGGTCGGACTTGGGGGACTCCTTGTCCCAGGACCCACCTGCCACAGAACCAGCTTTGACCTAGGTGGAGTCACCTGCTGAGGTGGCGAGGGGCGCCACCATGGGGACGGACTCGGTGGCCGTGGTGACTGCCGCTACGGGGACCGGCCCCAGCGTCTCGGCCATGCCGGGGCTTGAAGATGACGCACTCCCGGATCAGCATGCCAACTCGGGAAGCGAAGAGGAGGAGGAGCTGAGCCACCAAGAGCGCTTCAAGCGCATCGCCGAGGCGAACAGGGCGGCGCTCGAGCGGATCCGTAGTTCGTCAGGCTCGATGCTGGAGGATATGGAGGTAACTCTTCTGAATCTGAGATTGGTATTCTTTGACTTTGTTACTTGAGCTTTGAATGGTGCAGGTGCTGATGTCCGGGACCGTGG
>OAMR01000677.1:354384-365433 GCA_900205405.1 Echinochloa crus-galli | reverse complement strand
GACGAACACTGTCGAAACGAATCGATCACTCCAAGCTTATGTCGGGCATACGGCATGGACTATGGCGCCGGCACTGGACGTACGGTCGTGCGCTAAGGGGGAACGTTCCTGTACATTTGTCCGGGTGGGTGAGTTGCGCCGACGAGGACGTCAGGTTCTTTGAGGGGGGGTGTATGTCACACCCGGCCCAGTTTGTATGGCCCGGTAGTGGCCCATTAGTGCGGGGTGCACATGTTTAGTGCCACATTGCTAGTTGAGCAAGAGTGGAGGCAACTTATAAGCCTTTGTCTTCCAGCCATAGCACCTTCGGGTTAACCCTTTTACACGAAGCGAGGACGAAAGTGTAAGCAGGGTGCTATGTGTACGCATGCGCGCCCCTCGGAAGGGCTGTGCGGGGCGGCTTTGGAGGGCGGGGTGTTACAGAGGGCGTCCAGGACCATGCCATTTGCCCGTTCGACCTGTCCATTGCACCGTGGGTGAGCTAAAGATGAGTAGTAGACATCGATCTGGCTGTCTTGGCAGAAATCCCAGAATTCGTGTCCTGTAAACTGGGAGCCGAGGTCGGTGATGATCCGATTTGGGACTCCGAAGCGGTGCGTTATTTCTTCGATAAAGACCGCTGCCGTGGCCGACTTGGTGTCGGTGACGACCTTGTACTCAATCCATTTGGTGAACTTGTCCACCGCGACGAGTAGGTGCTAGAATCCACCTTGAACTGGCTTAAATGGTCCCACGTTGTCTAGCCCCCATTCTGCGAAGGGCCATGATGGTGGGATTTGTCGCCCCTCCTACAAATCAACCACTCGGGTACCCCCAGGTGGATTGCCGATTGCTTTGCCGATAATTAAGGACCGTGTCGATGGCGGCCTTCAGTACGGGAATTACAGTGCTCACCATCTACCCAGAATGGGGAGGGTTCTAGCAAGCCTACTTAGTGCGGTACTAGACCTGTAGGAGATTCGAGTTTGATATGTATAAGGGGGACTCGTTGCGACGTACTCTCCCTGATCTACCACTTCCCCCGACTGGCCCCAGTGGGAAGGTTTCACGACCCTGGGGCAGATGTTAGCTCAGATTGTTTCTCGAGCCCAGGGAGACAGTATGGCACCATTACTTCTTCGGGTCTTTGCTGTGGGCTGTGTCTCAAGACGGCTCATTACCGTCTGCAGCCCGGATGGTTCCAGGAGCGCAACCTCTGCAGAGTGAAAACTATACGTATAGTCGTGTCCACGGTTATGGACGACCCTTCTGATTTTGTCTAGATTAGCCCGGGATTATGCTTTCTTACCTCTACCCTAGTTGGATTGAGAGTTTGGTCCAGCATTGCTGATGAGACAAGGTGGGGAGGGAGCTCACCGAGTCGAATTGTGAGAGCAAGGTGTTGGTGGATGTTGTTTGCGGGAACCTGCTGTGGCAGGACGAGCCCGACGTGGTTGTGAAGCTGATGGTATGGTTTGGGGAGTGTGATCTCTGGTGAGATAAGGTGCTGGTGATGAGATGAACTTGGGTTTATTGCTGCTGCGCATAGGAAACCCCGGCTTTTACCCTTGAACACTTTTAATACTAGTTAGACCACTTTAAAGCTTGCTGCATATATGGTTGGTGACGTGGACGTGTCCCATTCCCTTGGGGACAGACTTTGGGTACACAGGTAAAGACCCCGACCACGAGTTCAACCAGGATGGGTGGTACGACTGAAGGTTACGCGTTGCGCTCAAGGATGCGTGTGGAGCGTGGACCCAGTTGATCTAGCTACCACTGCGTAGCAGTTTCTTATTGTCGATTTAGCCCAGAGGGCTTGTATCAGACCGCTATGTTTTATATATGTCATGTTTGGATCTCTTTTAGCGTTGTATGGATGTGATATTCGACTGAGATGAGTTCTGTACGAGATAGCTGCTATTCATGGGACTATCTCGAGGGTACAGGGAGTCAGATTCTCGTCGATGAGAATCCGGTTCGTTTCAGTTGGTATCAGAGCCATACTTGACCGTAGCTCGTAACCCTTAGACCGAAAACTTAGGACAAAAGCTCTAACTGAGTCCTCTATTATATATGAAACTCCTTGGACTATTTCAAAACTATATGTATGTACATCTCAACTATTTATACTATTTTACCCTTACCTTACCTTACTAACTTGCTAACTTACTAACAACCCCCTCTAACTATCTGGCAGATGGAGGCAAGGAGAGAAGTGGACGAACGTCGTGAGATCCAGACTACTGGTGAAGAAAGTGGAGGCTTGACCGTGTTGCTGAGAGAGGTGCTGCAGGAGCTGGGCATGGACATTGACAACATCTTCTACGTGAGCTGTGTCTACGGGCCAGGTGAAGGAGTGTTGACAAGGTTGCAGATGACAGTGCCACCAATTCTTGGGATGGTGAGATCACTAAGGATTGAAGCAGCAACCAGCGAGGGTACCTACACTCGGGCCATTCAGACAGTAGCCATGAGGGTACTCAGACTCGTGACTCACGTGTACAGGCACCAGCTATGCAACACTCGCTTCCGGTACCTGTCACGGGCTCTCGACGACCCAGGGGACCGAACCGTAGTCGACCTCCTTGCACACGCAGCTGACAGAGAGAGGAACGCAGCCTTGCGGACCACCGTGCAGTGTTCTATTGAGCAAGAGTACCTAAACGTGGGCCTGGAGGAGAAGGTAACCATTCCGAGAGATAAGGTCTGGAAGAGAGAGAACTGGCTCATGGAAAAAGACAGAAATATTGCTTTACTAGAAGAGCGCCTGGAGGCAAAAGAGATGAAGATTTGTGCACTTGAACATGAAGCTACCAGCAGAGTGCACTTGGCGACATCAGGCTTGAAGACCAGATCGCTGAGAAGGATAAAGCTCTAGCGGCCAAGGAGGAAGAAATCGAAGAACTGAAAGAAGAGCTGAGTTACTTGGACGAACAAAAGATAGATCTGCAAGAAGAAGTCGACATGTCAAAGAAAAGAATGCACAAAATTATCAACATATGAAGTTCTTGGGAGTGCAGCAACTCATGTCAAAGGATGAAGCACGAAGAACCCTCAGCAGTTGGGTGAGGTCGGACAGGAAAAGAGTGGCAGAGTTGATCTCACTGAACCACGAGCTTCCAAAGGAATGCAGAGTTGAGCCTCGGAAGGAGCACTACCAGGTCACACCGAGTCGGGTAGAGCCGATACTGCTACCTGAGACCAGGACCCCCACACTAGAGGCAGCAAGACTGACTCAAGAGTTGGCACCCATGGACGAACAGATTGCAAGGTCAGAGGCTGAGACTGTGAGGTTGGCAGCGCGCCTCACAGACACCTTCAGTAGCAGGAGGTAGTGACAGATGTAGTAGTCAGATTCAGCAGATGTCATGAGTAGTGATGAGTCTTGTATCTAGCTTCATGAGTAGTTACTTAGTAGTAGGAATCATGCCCACCTTTTGGCTCAGCCGCGATGTAGCATACGCTTAGATGTACTAATCCTCAAGGTTTCAGGAGCTGACGTCGGGATAGTACCTTTGTCTAGGTTGTAATGCTGATCTGAGTGATTGGTTTTGTGGTTGTTTTTGGCAGCTTTCTCGATGTTCATCCTGAGTGTACTCTAGTATTGAGTCTTTTCATGTGTGCAGCTCCTACTGTAGATTTCACTATATCTAACCATTACTTGACCGCCACAATATCTGCTCCATGTTAATGCAGCAAGATGTCGATCCGAAGGTCCATCCGGCTGCTTGCCCGTTTTGAGGAAGCTAAGCAAGAGGAGGCAGCTATGGCAGGAAGGGGCAGAGGACGTGGCAGAGGACGTGGTCGCGGGAGAGCAACCGCCGCAGTCAAAGGCAGGGGCCGTGGACACGCAGCAGGTGTGCTCCAGCCCGAGGACAACGCACCTGGAGGTGAACAAGAAGTGGTAATTGGAGAACCGACAATGGAGCCACAGCAGAATCAGCAAGATGACCAACAGCCACCGCCGCCACCCAACATGGCAGAAGTGATGACAATTCAAACTCAACTGATGCAACAGATGGAACATGGCAATACTCAGATGGCAAATGCTATGCAACAGCTGCAAGGAAACTAGAACCGTCAGGGACACTGTGAAGAAGACCTGGAAAGGAAGATTGAAAGGTTCATCAGGTTAAAAGCTCCCACTTTCGACTACTCGGACGAGCCACTCGACACACACGACTGGCTGCGCACCATAGAGACCAAGCTGGACCTGACAAACTACACAGGAGAGGAGTGTGTGGCCCTTGCGGCGCACCAGCTGGAGGGAGCAGCAAAGGCGTGGTGGGAGAGCTACTGTGACTCACACGCAAACCCTGCTCAAATCACTTGGCTAGAGTTTTGCGAAGCTTTCAAAGAGTACCATATCCCAGAACAAGTCATGATGCACAAGGCAATGGAGTTCTGAACAATGACCCAAGGCAGTATGTCTGTAACTGAGTACGCTCGGCACTTTGCTAAGATGTCGAGGTACGCCCCTGAAGACACCACTACCAAAAAGAAGAAGCAGTTTTGGTTTCAGCGTGGCTTACACAGAGGTCTGAGGACAACACTCGCAGCGAGTTCTCACAGGTCACTCCGAGAACTGATTGACCGGGCTATCGCAGTGGAGAAGGAGAGAGTGGGTCTAGAAGACACGTGGAGAGAGAAGAAGCGGAAAGCTGAACAATTGCACAACCACAGGCTGAGTCAGAGACCGAGGAGTGGCCAGAGCAACATGCTCAGGAGAGGCATTCAGCAGGGCAACAGCCAGGGAGGTTCAGGGTTCAGCAGGAACAACTACCTAGGGAACCGAGGTGGATACAACAACAGCTTTGGCAACAGAAACAATAGCTACTCAGGACAGGGAAGCTCAAACTGGAGGACAAACAACACGCCCAGAGTAGGCAGAGGGACCTCAGTTGTCTGATTTTCTTGTGGAAAGCCCGGTCACAAGTCCTTCGACTGTCCAGAAAAGAAGAACAAGCAGACCCCAGCTAAAGCACCAACACCTGGAGGACAAGACAGATAGCAGGCTTTGGCACAGAGACGTCGCCTCAACCACCTGACCGAAGAAGAAGCAGAGGACGCTCCCGACGTTGCACTCAGTGAGTTTTTAGTAAACGACATTCCAGCTTTGATACTGTTTGATTCTGGTGCAACTGGATCATACATCTCTTTGAAGTTTGTGAAAGAGCAGTCCCTCCCCACTACCCTTAGAAACAGACCTATAGTCACAACCTCTCCTTTAGGAGAACTTAAATGCACCCTTGAGTGCCAGTCCGTTAGCATAGAGTTAGGAGGACTAGGGTTCTTCGCAGACCTGACAGTTCTGAAGTCCGACGGTATTGAAGTAATCCTGGGAATGGATTGGTTAACAGCTTACAGAGGAGTGATCAGGTGCTCACCAAGATCAGTCGAGTTGACACACCCAAGCGATATGAAAGTGCTAGTAAAGCCAAAGAGAGCAAACGCCGAACTCCGGAAGAATGCCACCAGAAAGTTTGTATACTCACTTAAGGAAAAGACTCTGGAGGAGGTACCTGTCGTGTGTGAGTACCCCGACGTGTTTCCAGAAGAACTACCAGGACTGCCACCTGACCGAGATGTGGAGTTCATAATCGAGTTGCAACCAGGCACAGGGCCTATTGCCAAGAGACCGTACAGAATGTCCGTGGAAGAGCTGGAGGAACTCAAGAAGCAGCTGAAAGAGATGCTAGAAAGTGGGGTGATTCGACCGAGTGTGTCCCTATGGGGATCGCCAGTGCTGTTCGTGAAGAAAAAGGATGGTTCCAGGTGTATGTGCGTCGACTACCGATCACTAAACGCTGTAACCATCAAGAACAAATATCCACTACCTTGAATTGATGATCTGTTGGATCAGCTAATGAAAGCAAAGTACTTCAGCAAGATAGACCTGAGATCAGGGTACCACCAGATGAAGATTAGGGAAGGAGACATCCCTAAGACAACCTTTGTGACTCGCTACGGGAAGTACGAATTCACCGTTGTGTCCTTTGGCTTGACCAACGCACCTGCGTACTTCATGAACATAATGAACAAGGTGTTCATGGAAGAGCTATACAAGTTTGTGGTAGTGTTCATTGATGACATACTAATCTACTCAGAGATAGCTGAAGAGCATGAAGAACATCTGAGAATAGTGCTAGAGAAGCTGAGGCAGCACCAGCTATACGGAAAGTTCAGTAAGTGTGAGTTCTGGTTGGAGAAAGTAGCTTTCTTGGGCCACGTGCTGACAGCTGAAGGCGTGGCAGTGGATCCAGAAAAGATCAAGGCAGTAGCAGAATGGAAACAACCGAAGAGTGTCCCAGTAATCCGATGCTTTCTCGGGTTGGCAAGTTACTACAGAAGGTTCATTGAGAACTTCTCCAAGATTGCAAATCCAATGACAGAGCTGCTCAAGAACAACGTGCCATTTGAGTGGACAGACAAGTGTGAGAACAGCTTTCAAGAACTTAAGCACAAGCTCACTACAACGCCAGTGTTGACTCTGCCAGATAACCGCAAAGACTTCGTAGTCTATTGTGATGCTTCAAGACAAGGTCTAGGATGTGTTCTGATGCAAGAAGGCAAAGTCGTGGCCTATGCTTTGAGACAGTTGAGAAAACACGAAGAGAACTATCCCACGCATGACCTGGAACTGGCAGTAGTAGTTAATTTTCAACAACACAGGTACTAAAGTTAGAAACCCAAGTTAATTTTCATCAAGTAACCCAAGTTAGAAACACACGATTGAATGGATCTGTGTGACTCCATAGCAGACATTCCCAACAGTTGCAGATATACTCAAGAATAATGTGCCGTTTGAGTGGACAGACAAGTGCGAGAACAACTTTCAAGAATTAAAGCACAGGCTCACCACAACACCAGTATTGACTCTGCCAGATATACGCAAAGACTTCGTGGTTTACTGCGATGCTTCAAGACAAGGTCTGGGGTGTGTTCTGATGCAAGAAGGCAAAGTCGTAGCCTATGCTTCGAGACAGCTGAGGAAGCACGAGGAGAACTATCCCACACATGACCTAGAATTGGCAGCTGTAGTCCATGCCTTGAAGATCTGGAGACACTACCTGATTGGCAACAAGTGTGACATCTATACAGATCACAAGAGCTTGAAGTACTTCTTTAGTCAAGCTGAGTTGAACATGAGGCAGAGAAGATGGTTGGAACTTATCAAAGACTACGACTTAGAGATACACTACCACCCCGGCAAAGCTAACGTAGTGGCCGACGCCTTGAGCCGAAAGAGCTACTGCAACAACATGATGGTAGAAGAAAGATAGCCAGAGCTAGCAAAGGAACTATACATGCTGAAACTTGAGCTGGTGGAAGAAGGGAAACCCAAGGAACTGAGGGTGAAGTACAACCTAGAAGACCCAGAAATCCAAGAAGTAAAGAAATACATCCAGCGTGGAGTAGCACCTGACTTCCGGATGGACGGAGCAAGGATAGTTTGGCTGAAAGACCGTATTTGTGTACCTCAGGATCAAGAGATCAGAAGGACCATTCTGGCTGAAGCTCACGTATCCAAGTACTCCATCCACCCCGGATGTACCAAAATGTATCTAGATCTCAAAGATCGATTCTGATGGAAGAAAATGAGGGAAGACATAGCAGAGTATGTTGCCAAGTGCAACTCCTGTCGAAGAATCAAGGCAGAGCATCAAAGACCGGCAGGACTGCTGAAGCCTCTAGAAATTCCGATGTGGAAATGGGAAGATATCAGTATGGACTTTGTGGTGGGACTGCCTACCACACAGAAGGGGAACAATGCAATTTGGGTGATAGTGGATCGATTTACTAAAGTCGCACACTTCATTCCAGTCAAGGACTCGTTCCTCGTGCACAAGCTGGCAGAGCTGTACATTGACAACATCCTCAAGTTACACGGGGAACCGTGAAACATAGTCTCTAACCGAGGCCCTCAATTCATAGCTCAGTTCTGGAAAAGCTTGCATGAGGCGATTGGAACAACTCTCGAGGACAGCACAGCTTTCCACCTACAGACAGATGGACAGACCGAAAGAGTAAACCAGATATTGGAAGATTTGCTAAGGGCATGTGTACTGACCTATAGCAAGGACTAGGAGAAGAGTCTGTCTTATGCAGAATTCTCTTACAACAACAGTTACCAGGCAAGTCTGAAAATGTCCTCATTCGAAGCCCTGAATGGGAGAAAGTGCAGGACACCTCTAATGTGGTCAGAGGTGGGGGAGAGAATTTTCTTTGGACCTGATGCCATAGTCGAAGTTGAGGAGAATGTGGCAAAGATAAGAGAGAATCTCAAGATCGCTCAAAGCAGACAGAAAAGCTACGCAAATAAGAGAAGGAGGGACCTCGAGTTTAAAATAAGAGAATTCATCTATCTCAAAGTATCTCCACTAAGAGGCACTAAGAGATTCCATGTAAAAGGGAAGCTAGCACCCAGATTCGTGGGACCCTACAAGATACTAGACAGACTAGGCAAGCTGGCCTACAAGCAGGACTTACCAGAAGACCTAGCAGGAGTACACCCGGTGTTTCACGTGTCGCAGCTTAGATAGTGCTTGAGACTGCCGGAACACGAAGTCAAGACAGAGGCATTGGACTTGCAAGATACTTTGGAGTACCTGGAGTACCCGGAAAAGATCCTAGACAGAGCAGCTAAAGAGACAAGGAGTACCACTATTCCCTTCTGCAAAGTTCAGTGGAGCAACCATACCGAGAGGGAGGCTACTTGGGAAAAAGAGTCAATTCTGAGAGAAAAGTATCCCCACCTATTTGAGCCCTAGGTAACCAACCCAACCGAGCCGGCCTGCTAACCTTCCCGCTCGCGACCCAGCAGGCCCAGCAGCCCAGCGGCCCGCTAACGCCGCAGCCCAGCCGTCCACCGCGTCGCCACCGCGTTCCCCTCTCCTCTCGCTGACCGGCGGACCCCACCTAACTGCTTTACCCCTTACCTCTCCTATCTCCTTCAGCGCCGACGCCCCTCTTTGATTTCCCTGCCGCCGCGCCCGTGACCCAGCCAGGGCCCAGGCCTATCCCATCGCGCGCATTGCGGCCCGTCGCGATGTCGCCACGTGTAAAGGGCGCGGAAGCCATCATCTCTTGCCGTCCATGCCGCGGAGCCCTAGCGGCCGCCGCCCTACAAATACCCCCGCCGCGGCAGCTCCCAGCCCTAGCCGCCGTAGCCCTTCGGGGTTTTCCTTCTTCCTCAAGCCGAGAGAGATGGAGGGAGGAGACGAAGGAAGGAAGGGTGGAGCAGAGAAGCGGGAGGCCGGAGTTGAAGCCGAAGCCAACGCCGAGCGTCGCGCCGCCGCGGCGCCACCGTTCGTGGGGACGCCGGAGAAGAGCCGGACCTGGGACACCGTCAAGCCGCCGCCGTACCGCGAGTCTTCGTCGAGCTGCTGCAATCCCCTTCTTGACCAGAGGTGAGCCGGCACCGTCGCTCCCCTATCTTCCTATGTTCCGGCCATGTCGCCGCCGCTCTCTGGGACCCAGCCTTCTCTGGGACCCAGCCTTCGAGCTCTGGCCGTTCCTCTACAGGACCTCGTCGCGCCGCTGTCGAACCCGCAAACCGCCGTCGCCCTGCAGTCCTTGGCCGCCGTGGCCGCCGCACGCCGGGGATGCCCGTGCTGGGCGAGCGCTCCATGGCCGCGCCGCGGGCAAGCCCAGAGCTTCCCACGTGCGCGCGCGAGCCAAAGCCGCAGTCGAGGCTTGGCCTCATGTCTGCGTGCACCAGCAAGCCGCTCGTCATGCCAGCCCATGTGATCTTCGCATGCTGCTCGAGCGTCGCCGGCCGTCGTGGCGCCATAGCCGCGCCGCCGCCGCTCGCGTTGGGAAGCCGTCTCACCGGCCAAGCTCCCCACTTCTTCTTGCCAAAAGTGCTCGCCCAACCCTAGCCGAGCCATAGCCGTCGAATCCGAGCCCCGCCAACCTCCTTTTCCATTGATCACCGTCGAGGGCGTCGCCGCCGGCCGCGCTCCAAAGCGCGTCGTGCGCGTCCGCGTTTATGCCTTGGCTAACCACACAAAGCCGGCCACACTAAAGCCGCAGAGAATCCTGGCGCGGCCACATCTGATCCCATGCGCCCGGTGCACGTGAACCGCACTCACGGCTCACAGTGGATGCGGACCACCGTGCTGGCGCCAGCGCCCAGCCTCCGCGGGCCGGAAGCCATGCTTCCTGGGCCTTGGCCCAATGCCTAGTTGGGCCGTCCTGTTACTTTCGGCCCAAGTGCAGCCTGATATCCTTTTCCTTTTTTTCTTTTTCTGGAAGCGCTAACAGCCCGGTCCCATGTGTCATAGATAGGCTTAGGCTGACCAGTGGGCCCCACTGACTGCTGACCCCGCTGACCGTTGACTGGTCAACGTTGACCAAGTCAACGCTGACGTCATCCGGGCCACGACAACGTCAGCAAGGCTGACCCCACTGATGGCGTCAGCGTGATGTCATGTTGACGTCAGCAGGCTGATTTTCTGCTGTTTTTCTTTTTCGGAAATCATTTATTAAATTTAGAAAATGATTTAAACTTTTTTAAACTTCGAAAATTAATAATAAATCAACCGTAGCTCAGAAAAATATGAAACCAGTTTCTATATTTTTCTAAAATCATGACCTACATGTTAGGGTAGAGTTTGGTGTTCCTTGGGTCTTCTCTCCTCGCTGTTTTGGTGTTTCTTTGCTAATAGTCGCGTCTTATTTATTTTCCGCAACCCTAGGAGCTCCGGAGAACCAGGAGAAGATGGACTATTACAACAACTGCCTTGACGAAGAAGAGGACCTTTGCCCAGGTTCACATCGTTGTAGTGAGCTTGTGCTTAAGTTCTTGAAAGCTGTTCTCACACTTGTCTGTCACTCAAATGGCACGTTGTTCTTGAGCAGCTCTGTCATTGGATTTGCAATTTGGAGAAGTTCTCAATGAACCTTCTGTAGTAACTTGCCAACCCGGAAGCATCGGATTACTGGGACACTCTTCGGTTGTTTCCATTCTGCTACTGCTTGATCTTTTTCTGGATCCACTGCCACGCCTTCAGCTGTCAGCACGTGGCCCAAGAAAGCTACTTTCTCCAACCAGAACTCACACTT
>OAMR01000677.1:266703-332931 GCA_900205405.1 Echinochloa crus-galli | reverse complement strand
TCTGTTGATACCATGAAAGCAATAATAGACTGATTAATGAGTGCAAGACATGGATTACATATACATGGGCAAGGATGTCCTAGGGTTTTTAGGACCAGAACCAATCAACGGAGATCCTTGCCCAATCAACAAGCACGTTACCTAATCCTACAGGGGCTGGCGGACGGCAAGGAGCCGGCGCGGCCAGAGGCCCATGGGCCTATCTATTATCCACGCTAACAAGGCTGTCCCAATTCCAATTCATAAATTGAAGAGATGCACCCCTTAACCATTCTTACTTTAAAAGGTTGCAAATGTAAGACTAAACACTAAAAAGGGAACTAAGGCACTATTTGGCTGAGTAGAACCAGCTCTCATACCAATGTGCGGATTTGCCGACTCATGGATTACAAAGGCCAATGAGAATCCAACCTACAAAGGAAAATGTTGAAGTTAAAAAGAATGTGTCTTTCAGGTTGACAAATCTGTGATAAACTGAAAATAGATGGCGTTCGACTTACCCCAACAAGGACACCAATCTCAATGCCAAAAACTAATGTTGTGATAAATGTGACTGCCCATAAAAAGAAATCCTTCTTATCCATACCCCATAAGAAGATGGCCTCTTCATAATCAACCTGAATATTATAGTACATCATATCCATGAGAAATCAAATGTGAAATTGTTTCAACTCAAAAAAGAAGAATTAAAAAGCAGTAAGAAGAACACAAAAAACTAAGATATTAAGAATTACTAATATCACCTTTTACATAAAAATAAGGTACAACAAACAGTGAAATCATAACTTCATTTTTTCTTAGAAGGCGCCATAGTGCCAGAAGGCACCAATACAGCAGGCCACGAACGAGAAACAGCAATGCTGAGAACAATTGCTCAAAAGAAGGTAATGAGATCACTCGGTTTTGGCGTCCGGAAGTTTGATGTCACTGAATCACAGCAAGCTCTTTGGTAACCTGCTCTCTGAATCACACATAGCAGCCATGTGATAGAGCCAAGCGAACGGGAGAGACTTCGCAGGTTGTAGTTGTGGACGATTGCCGGGCGCGGCTTGAACACGCGGCAGCGAGGCACAGCCAATGCACACTGGGAAAAAAAATTGACAACAAATTAGCATATATGTGTACTCATTGCAGAGAGGGATAGAAAAACGCTAAAAGCAAGCTTTAGTAGAAAATGGAGAAGTCAAAAATAAATTCAAAATGGTGCACTGTTGATGGTTACAATAAAACACCTATGGGCAATAAAACACCTGTAGGAGGCAGCAGAAGTAATCACGGTAACTCTCATGCAGGAGAACCATTAGAAGCCTCAGAGGAGTTGGCGAAGGGAGTAGAGAAAATGGTTGTCGATGGTGAGATACCTGATCTGAATGTTCCTCAAGATTTTTTCAGTCGGAGGGAAAGTCTCAGGCTTGGATTCATATATGGGTTCTAGCAATGGTTCTGGAAGTTTGCGTTCTGAGCCTAGACCTGTTCAGTACCTCAGTATGCATGATAGGCTAATGTTGGCCAAGAAAAGAAACGATGAGGCAAAAAAGTTAGAGGCACAACAAAAGGAAGGGATGGAGGTGGATGAACCGAAGGAAAATACTACTGAAGTGAAGCGACATGAAGGCGAGTCTCCGGCAAAACGTAGCAGAGCGGCGGGGGGCATGCTTACTGCTATTGGGAATAATTTCCTTGTATTCCTCCAACCCTAATGGGTGGGTATATAGTTAACCATACATGGGCCTAGATGGCCTACACAACTCCATACTCCAACACCCCCCCGCAGTCTGAACTACCGACGCAGCGGTGTTCAAGACTGGACAACAAAGAAAGACACCACACAACAGGGCCCCCGCAGCCACAACTAGCTACCCGCTATGTTGAGGCTGGTGCGAAACTCCGAGAACGTCGAGGAGGGAAGACCCTTCGTGAAGATGTCTGCAAACTGGGAGGTGGTCGGTACATGGAGGACCCGAACATCGCCAATGGCAACCACATATGCATAATAAGCTTCTCATCTTTAGTAACATCAACGAAATCATCAAGCATCTGCATGTTCAGCAAAGTTTAAATTAGCAATAACTAAACAGCTAGGCAGAATTGCAGAAATGACTCGAGCTCAAGTGGATGTAAGCACGCATATATTCTATGTTTCAGCATAAGGTTGTCACATCTTACTCTTCTATCCTCAAAGTCAGCAATGTCATCATCGACTTCATCTTCACTATCACGATCTGAGAACACTTGTTCCAATTCCATTGGCTGCAATGAGTTGGGCGGCGGCGGCCGGCCGGCCATGGTGCCGGCGGCGGCGGCGGCGCTACAGTGAAGAGGACCAAGAAGACCTAGCTGATACCATGCTATTGGGAATAATTTCCTTGTATTCCTCCAACCCTAATGGGTGGGTATATAGTTAACCATATATGGGCCTAGATGGGCCTATTACATGGGCCCTATGGCCTACACAACTCCATACTCCAACACTTACCAACCTGACGGGCGCTCATGGCGAGGCCCGTCTGGAGAAATGAATTTCTTAGCCTGGAACTGCCGGGGTTTGGGGAACTCCCGGACAGTTCGTGAACTCTGTGGCCTTGTAAAGTCGCACAACCCCAAGTTTGTGTTTTTATCAGAAACTAGAATGTGTGCTACTAGGAGATGGAATTTGCGCTGGCAGTTAGGGTTGCGTAATTGTTTATCAGTTAGTAGTAATGGTCCTAGTGGTGGTCTTGCTTTATTTTGGGATGAATCAATAAATGTTTCGTTGCTCTCTCAAGGAGAGAGATATATTGATGTGTTAATTCAAGAGGAACCAAATGCAGAACCCTGGCGAGCCACCTTTGTGTATGGTGAGCCTAGGGTTGAGAAGCGAAAAGATATGTGGGACCTTATGCGGTCTTTGTGTGGTGAATGGTTAGGGCCTTGGATGCTTATAGGAGATTTTAATGAAGCAATGTGGGCTTATGAGCATTTTTCTGAAACCCCTAGACCAGAACATCAGACGATGGATTTTAGGGAAGTTTTAAGCCATTGTGAATTACATGATCTTGGCTTTTCAGGTCTCCCATGGACATATAACAATAATCAAGGAGGGGCACGAAATGTTCGAGTTCGTTTGGATAGAGGGGTGGCTAACACAGAGTGGTCCATTTTATTCCCAGATGCAAGTATCCAGCACATATCTTCTCCGCAATCGGACCATAAGGTGCTAGTCCCCTCCACTAAAACAGAAGCAGACCAGTCTTTTAGACCCAGGATTTTTAGGTATGAAATCATGTGGGAAAGGAAAGAAGAGCTTGGTATGGTAATTGAGAAGGCATGGCTAAAAAGGAACCTTCCCGACGAAGTGGTGCGGCTGACCATGATCGGCCATGGCGAACTCAGCATGCAGGCGCTCGATGATACGCTGTAGCAGTGACGACGAAGAAGCAGTCAAGATGATGTCATCAACATGGTCTTTGCGAGTGCAATGCTACAAAATTCGCACAGTAGATGTCATCCACCGGTCTTCTATTACCAATAGTATCCATGGTCTTTACAAGTACAATGCTACAAAATTCGTACGGTAGAAATACATAGATGATCAATCATTTAAGAGTCGTTCTTTCACAACAAAATGAACATATTTTTATGTATAATATTGATAGAGCTAAGCGAACGAGAGAGACTCCGCAGGTTGTAGTTGTGGACGATTGCCGGGCGCGGCTTGAACACGCGGCAGCGAGGCAGCGGCGCCGTGCTGGCGCACGGCGAGACGAAAGCGAAGGAAGAGATTGCACCCGAAGGGCACGACCAACAGAACATTGATCTGGCCTGCCTTCATTAACCGAACGTCTTGGCTTATATAGCCTTACAAACCTTGAATCAATCTAACCGATTACATAGCAAATCCTATCAACTAACAGACTCCCAACCGACTACGCTAACAACTCGACCAACTGAATCCAACCGAGACCGAACACTTGACGACATCTAGCCACGATCTCTCCTGTTGCGGCGTTGATATGCAATTCCCGTCATAACATCTCTCCCCCCTCGACGAACAGCTCGTCCTCGAGCTGAAAATCAGGATAAGCAACCTTGAAGTCCTCCAATGGCTCCCACATAGCGTCGGCCTCGCCCAAGCCTGTCCAAAGAACTTCCACGTACCACACGCCGTGGCGCAAACTGGCACGGAGTACTTTGGCCGGGACAGGCAGCACACGGCCATGCTCCAAAGGCGGAAGTGCTGCAGGCGCTGATGGCGGATCACCGCGGAAAGGCTTGAGCGTGCCCACATGGAAGACGTCGTGGATTTTGGCACCTGGGGGCAGCTGGAGACGATAGGCCACCTGCCCAACTCGCTCCAAGACTTGGAATGGCCCGGCGTAGCGCGGACCGAGCTTCCCCTTCGGCCGATCAGAAAGGGACGGTGCCGGCCGGTGAAGCAGGCGGAGCCAGACCCAATCCCCAACATTGAACTCCAAATCTCTGTGGTTGGCGTCGTAGTACCGCTTGGCATATTGCTGAGCTTGAAGAAGGCGATCACGCACCTCAGCCAAGAACACATCCCGCTCACGAAAAAGATCTTCAACTGCCGTTGTGCGCGCCGTGCCCGGGATGAATGGGAGCAGCGCCGGCGGTTCACGCCCATAGACTACCTGGAAAGGAGTGGCGCGTAAAGCAGTGTGGAACGAGGTGTTATAGCAATACTTTGCCCAGGGAAGCCACTCAAGCCATTTGCGAGGTCTGTCACCCGTGACGCAGCGCAAGTACATTGCAATTGTCTTGTTCACAACCTCGGACTGGCCATCTGTCTACGGATGGAAAGCCGTGCTCATGCGGAGCTTGACGCCGGCCATCTTGAACATATCACGCCAAAGGTTGCTGGTAAAAACCGGGTCGCGATCATTCACAATGGAGGTGGGAAAACCATGAAGACGCACGATCCCATCGAAGAAAGCCCTGGCGACCGAGAATGCCGTGTATGGGTGGCCCAAGGGGATAAAACGAGCGTACTTGGAAAAGCGATCCACCACCGTTAAGATCACCGACTTGCCGTGCACCTTTGGAAGGCCTTCCACGAAATCCATGGCAATGTCAGACCATATCTGGGACGGCACCTCTAGGGGCTGAAGGAGACCAGCAGGATGGAGGCTCTCAGTCTTGTTACGTTGGCATTCAGAGCATGCGCGCACGAAGTCACGCACCAGCTGCCGATCATGAGGTATGTAGAAGTCACGGCGCAAGCGTTGAAGTGTTTTCTGAATGCCTTCATGACCCGAATGCGCCAGTTGCAGAACGGTGGATGCGAGCGGAGACTGCGCCGCCAAGAACACACGGGAGCCGTGCAGAACAAGGCCATCCGCTACACGCCATCGCGCCTCTCGTGTGCCGGATTCAATCTGTTGGCGCAGGCGGCAGACTTCTTCATCGGAGCGTCCTTCGCGGCGAATGTCCTCAAGCAATTGGAATGTCGGGCCACAGATGGCCGCCACACCCCCGGAGTCGCTGTCACGCCGCGAGAGGGCATCTGCTGCAATGTTCAAGCGCCCTGGCCGGTATTCAACTGTGAAATCATACCCAAACAATTTGGAAATCCATTGATGTTGAGGGATCGTTGATAGTCGCTGGTCCAACATAAACTTGAGACTGTAATGGTCGGTGCGAACGATGAAACGGCAGCCCCAAAGATACGGACGCCAATGGCGCACAGCTTGGACCAATCCGATCAGTTCCCTCTCATACGCGGCAATCTTCAGATGATGAGCAGCAAAGGGCCTGCTGAAAAAAGCCAGAGGTCCCGCACCCTGATGTAACACCGCACCAAATCCCGAACCTGAGGCATCACAATCCACCACAAATGCCTTAGCGAAATCTGGCAAGTGCAGAACAGGTGCTGATGACAGCGCATTCTTGAGTGCAGCAAAGGCCGTCTCCGCCTCCGAGGTCCAGGCAAAACCTTCCTTACGCAAAAGCTTGGTGAGCGGGGCGGCAATCACACCGAAGTTCTAGATGAACTTTCGGTAGTATCCGGCCAGGCCCAAAAATCCGCGCAATCCACGAGCTGAGCGGGGCGTCGGCCAGGACTGTACTGCAGTCACCTTGTCTTGGCCCATGGCCACGCCATCCGCAGAAATTACATGCCCCAAGTAAGCAACAGATTGCGCGCCGAAGTCGCACTTGGAGCGTTTGACGAAGAGCTGGTGCGCGCGCAGGGCGTGGAGGACGATCTGGAGGTGCTGCAAATGCTCCGACCACGACTTGCTATAGATTAGTATATCGTTAAGATGATGTCATCAACGCAGAGGAGCAGATAGGCAACACTGTCGCCGTCCTTGTAGACGAACAGGGAAGTGTCAGAAGCCAACGCAATTCTTCTCTCTAATACAATGAAACCCAGCTCTCCTGCGTTTTCGAAAATAAAAAGAAGCCGACGCAACGAATCCCAGCTGACGAATGTATATCGCAAAACGTTGGTACCAAGCTCGCGGGGCCTGCTCAAGACCATAGAGAGAGCGTTGCAACAAACACACGTGATCAGGAGCTGCAGGGTCAACGAAACCTGGCGGCTGTTGGCAGTATACAGTTTCGTCGAGGTGGCCATGGAGAAACTGAATCACCTATTACAGGAAAGGAGAGATCTGACCACAAGGACTTAATATAATATAACCATACCTTCAAGATGATGTATGAATCACCCATGTAAAATTTTCCATGTGCAGATGTTGGCACGGGAACTGGCTTAAAATTCTCAATACGCCATACCTCCAGGCCACTAAAACTAAATTAAGGAGCACAATGCTTATAAACTCTAGTGAACAACAACAGAGAATCAGTACAGTGTTCATTTGGGTAAATGAAGAGTTACTTAAAAGGGATAGAATCAGAGTTTCCTCAATCTTTACTCCAACCTCATCATCATTTCTGTTCAGTTTGGTTATCAAACAGTTTTTAATTAGTTAAGTCCTCCTCTACACAATATATCTACACTTTTAGTTTCCCTCTAGAGCTGAACATTATCTGTGTAAAGGGGCCCCTCGCTGTCACATCGGAGAAGAGGACGACGGGTGGCCAGATCCTTCACAGTAAGACCAGAAGTGTCAAATTCGATAGAACAAGAATTGTCAGCAGTGAATTGACGAATGGAAAGAAGATTGTGGACCATCTGAGGAGCTACAAGAACACTGGAAAGGCGAAAAGGACCAGAAGTAGAACCCACGGAGGTGACGGAAAGACAAGAACCATCACCAACCATGATAGAAGTGGGATAGAAGGGATGGGGGGAATGGACAGAAGAGAGTATACCAGCATCTGGAGTGGTGTGGTAAGAGGCCCCCGAGTCGGCGATCCACTCGGGAACAAGGGGTGGAGTCAGGCCCATGGTGCTGAAAGTCTGAGCCAGGGCGCAGGCCCAAAAATCCGCGCAATCCACGAGCTGAGCGGGGCGTCGGCCAGGACTGTACTGCAGTCACCTTGTCTTGGCCCATGGCCACGCCATCCGCAGAAATTACATGCCCCAAGTAAGCAACAGATTGCGCGCCGAAGTCGCACTTGGAGCGTTTGACGAAGAGCTGGTGCGCGCGCAGGGCGTGGAGGACGATCTGGAGGTGCTGCAAATGCTCCGACCACGACTTGCTATAGATTAGTATATCGTTAAAGAAGACAAGGACAAACCGGCGGAGGAAGGGCTGCAGCACGGTGTTCATGAGGCTCTGGAACGTCGCGGGTGCGTTCGTGAGACCGAACGGCATCACCAAGAACTCGAAAAGGCCCTGGTGCGTGCGGAAGGCAGTCTTCGCGACGTCGTTGGGATGAACACGAACTTGATGGTAGCCGGAGCGAAGATCAAGTTTGGTGAAGAAGCGTGCCCCGGTGAGTTCATCCAAGAGCTCCTCCACGACGGGGATGGGAAACTTATCTTTGATCGTGTGGGCATTGAGAGCGCGATAATCCACGCAATAGCGCCAAGTGCCGTCGTGTTTCCTCACCAACAGCATAGGAGCAGAGAACGCTGAGGTGCTGACTCTGATGATTCCTTGGTCGAGCATGGCGGCGCACTGACGTTCGAGCTCATCTTTTTGGAGTTGTCGGTATCGGTAGGGGCGCACCACCACAGACTTTGTATCAGGAAGGAGGTGAATCCGATGATCACAGGCACGGGCCGGGGACAGCTGTGTCGGCTCGGCGAACACGTCCTCAAATTCCTGGAGTAACCGGTCGAGCAGTGGTGGAGACGAGCCCTGGACGGCGTGGAGAGCTAGTGTCGCCGGCTCCTTGATGTCAAGCCGAGGGGAGCCCACGCCTTTCCAGAAAACCCTTCTGTCGCCACGCCAGAATGCCATGCACAAATCATCAAAATCCCAAAGGATTGGACCCAGCCTGCGCAGGTACTCGACCCCTAGAATCACATCGTAGCCTCCGAGTGGTATGGCGTAACAATCAATGGAGAATGCCTCCATGCCAATGCGGAGAGGAACGTCCCGGACGGGGCCCGAGCAAGGCACCGAGTCACCATTGGCCACCGAGACGCTCAGGCAACCTCGAACTGGAACATGTAAGCCAATCTGGCGAGCGACATCCCCATTGACGAAGTTATGTGTTGAGCCGGAGTCGAGTAGTGCGAGAAGGCGCTAGTTGTTGATGACCACCTGGAGCTGCATGGTGTCCTCTGTGCGGATTCCCGTCAGAGCGTAGAGAGACACCACAGGATCTTTGTCAGCGAGCGCGGCAGGGTCTGCTTCCTCCTCGAAAACGCTGACTTCAATGTAGAACAGACGTTGGCACATGTGGCCCCTGACATACTGCTCATCACAGTTGTAGCACAACCCTTGCTTGCGGCGTTCCATCAGCTCGGCCGGAGACAAACGCCGGAAGGGCCTATGAGGCACTGCGGGCGCGGCCGGCGCAGGAGGCGCGGCCGGCTGCGTCGGCTTGGATGGCGTTGGCGGAGCGGGCAGAGGCAGCGGTCGTGGTGGAGGGCGGCTGAACCTTGGTTGAGGCGCCGGGTCCGGTAGGGGCGAACGACGCTCGTACGCGCGTGCGAACACCACAGCCGCCTGCAGGTCCCGAGGGTTTTGGAGCTCGACGTCGACGCGAATATGGTCCAGCAGTCCGGCCGTAAACAGGTGGACCTGTTGCGCGGGTGTGAGAGGATCCCCGTGGCAGAGGAGGGCGAGGAATCGTTCTTGATATTCTTCCACCGTGGTGCGGAACTGAAGGCGTGCGAGCTCGCCCAAGTGATTGCTCCGGAGAGGAGGGCCGAAGCGCTCCGAGCAAAGTTCCTTGAAGCGCGCCCATGATGGCGCAGCTGTGTCGTGAGCGAGCGCGTAATACAATGTGCGAGCCACGTCGCGCAGATGATACGTCGCCAGGCACACCTTGTCCGTCTCCAGGGTCCGCTGTGCGCTGAAGAACTGCTCACACTGATGGAGCCATCCCAGGGGGTCCTCCTTGCCGTCGAACAACGGGAATTCGAGGCGGTGGTAGCGAGGAACGCCAAAACCACCCAGCTGTTGTGCGTCCATGTTCTGGGAAGGCGGTGGTTGTGGATGGGGTGGAGGTGGGGCAGATGGAATCGGCGATGGGGATGGCGGAAAATTGATCTGGTGGATGGGAACCGACTGCGACGGAGCAGCCATTGTCGTGGTCACCACCGTGGACATCGCCGGGGCCACGGATGAGGAGGAGTCCGAGGCTTCCGTGGTTGTAATCGGCAAGCCCCCAAATCCTGGCAACCCGAATTGCGTCGTGGACGGCGGTGGCATCGTGTGAAGCGCTGCCTTCTCCAACGACGTCAGGCGTGTCGACATGTTGGCGATCTGCAGCCCGACGTCGCCGAGCTGCTGCTGAACCTCCTTCTTGAAGACACCCAGAAGTTCGCCGAAAGCCTCCTTCATGGCATCCTTCAGCTCGACGGTGATGGGCGCAGAACCCTCAGATCCCGTGTTGGAACCCGACATCTCTGATACCAGGTTGATAGAGCCAAGCGAACGGGAGAGACTTTGCAGGTTGTAGTTGTGGACGATTGCCGGGCGCGGCTTGAACACGCGGCAGCGAGGCGAGCTCTTTGGTAGCCTGCTTTCTGAATCACATGTATCAGCCATGGCTGCAATTTTTGGGTGGGCAGTGGAAACGGGAGATCAGTTGCGCTCGGCTGACCTGCTGGTAGGCTACTAGCTTGGGGGCTGGTTGTGTCGCCTCCCTCTTGTTCTTATCAATGAATCCCTCTTCCATTCTGATTTGGAATGCGCGTGGTCTTAACCAAAGATATCGGTGCAATTCTGTTCGAGACATTATTCAGTCCAGCAATGCAGAGATAGTATGCCTGCAAGAAACAGAAATAGCAGATATGAATCGAAGTTTGTTCCTCCAAGTGTTTGGTTCAGCCTTTGATAAGTTTGTCGCCTTGCCAGCCAAGGGAACCCAGGGGGGTGTTTTGATTGCATGGAAGAGCAACACTCTCCAGGCAATTGCTACCCGGGTCGATACGTATTCATTTTCTGTCCTTTTTTCAGAACAGGAACGCAGAAATTGGTGGTTCACAGGTGTATATGGCCATATGGGCCACAAGAAGATGATCAGAAAGTGTTGTTCTTGAATGAGCTTAGGAATGTCCATAATTTGTGCACTGGGCCGTGGCTGTTGGCAGGAGATTTCAATCTGATTTATCAGGCAGCAGATAAAAACAATGCCAACCTGGACAGAGCAATGATGGGTCGGTTCCGGCATTTCTTGGATGATGTTGAGGTCAAATAACTCCCCCTTCTCGGTCGCCAATATACTTGGTCGAATGACCGGAGATCGCCCACACTCGTCCATTTGGACAGGGCCTTCTGCTGCTCGGGGTGGGAAAATATTTTTCCTGATTCGGTTCTGCAAAGTGCGGCCTCGACGGTCTCGGATCATTGCCCACTCATTATTGGTCTGAAGGTTCAAACCAGTGGAAAACGTCGCTTCCACTTTGAGAGCTTCTGTACCGAAGTGCCTGGGTTTTTGGATGCAGTTCAGCAGAATTGGGAGGCTCCGGTGCAGTCAAGCTGTGCTGTCAAACGCCTTTTTCTCAAACTGCAGCACCTCAGCAGAGGCTTGCAAAAGTGGGGCCAAAGAAAGATTGGTAACATCAAGCTTCAATTAGAAATGGCTAAAGAGATCCTGCAGAGACTAGAAATTGCAAGAGACTCTTGAGAGCTGCCCATGAGCGAAGAGTGGCTAAGGAAAAAGTTGAAAGTTCACTGTCTTGGCCTGGCTTCTTTGGAATGAACATTTGCACGGCTGCGCTCAAGAATCCTTTACCTAAGTGAGGGAGATGTGAATACTTCATTTTTCCACCAACAGGCCCGGTTCAGAAAAAAGAAAAACTTCATTGCCAAGTTGCAAGTGGATGATCAGCTCGCTGTAACTAAGGAGGAAAAATACGCAGCAGTTCTGGAGTTCTATGAAAACCTCCAGGGAACAGCTGAGGAACACAATTACACCGTGGACCTCTCTAAGATTGGCTTACAGCAACATGAACTTTCATCCTTGGATGCTCCTTTTACAGAGGAGGAGGTCTGGGCATCTATAAAAGACTTGCCCCTGGAT
Source organism: Echinochloa crus-galli (assembly GCA_900205405.1). Taxonomy (NCBI): domain Eukaryota; kingdom Viridiplantae; phylum Streptophyta; class Magnoliopsida; order Poales; family Poaceae; genus Echinochloa; species Echinochloa crus-galli. Next base: position 321,381 of record OAMR01000677.1, on the reverse strand, counting down.
AAATCCCCTGGCCCCGAAGGTTTCACAGGTCATTTCTATAAATCGTGTTGGAACATTATCGAAGGTGATCTTCTCTAGGCTCTTACAGACATTCATAGGGGACATGTGGTCAAATTCAGATTGCTCGACAAGGCCTTCATTTCTCTTCTCCTGAAGAAAATAGATGCCTCTCAAGTCAAGGACTACTGGCCTATCAGTCTGATTCACAGTGTTGCTAAACTGGTGACAAAAGTGACGCCCAATCGACTAGCTCCCGCGCCGCACAGTCGGCCTGTCTTATGAGCTGGGCTCTGTCTAGCTGATCTAGTGAGCCAAGAGTCTGCATGGCAAGTGCTCAACTAGATAGCTGGTCTTTTGCGAATGCCAGAGACAGAAGCCCTGACCATGGTGCAACGAACTAGGCTTTTATGATTGGTGGAGGAAGTCTAGTCAGAAGATTGACAGGGATAGATGGAAGGGTTTAATACTGTTGTGATCTTAGGGACTTGGACCTTGTGGATTCACAGAAATAAAATGTGTTTCTGATGTTATCTCCCGTTCTCTACTAGAAGCAGAAGGCTTCTTCAATGAGGAGATGCGACTCAGGCGTTTGCCCGGGGCCCGAAAGCTTCAAAGTTTGGGCATAGGTCAGGCCAGGTGATTAGTTTTTTGGCAAAAAACTAATTGTGTCGTGTCTCTTGCGTGGTCGAGAAAAAAAAGGGAAAAATAAATATAACACAGAAGCTTGATGTTTAAAGACAGGGTACCATAATGACATAGATCAGTTTTACCTGAGGTATATCAGTAAATAATGGTGTCATAAACAAGAGGGCACTACCAATGATTATGCCCATTATGATTCCAGATAACCCAGTTTTTGCTCCACTTTCATGATTCACAGCTGACCTAGAAAAAGAACCTGCATGGACAGCCAGCAATATTAGCTTTGCAAAGTTTTGCTCGAGCAGCTAAAACACGGTATTCAGATCAAGAAGAAAACTGGGATATTTCCAATTATATATTGCTAAAATATTTACCTGTGGCAGGATATGCAGAGAAGAATGAACCGCAGATATTTGCTATGCCCAGACCAAATAACTGTGCCAAAGAAACATGAATGGAACACATGAAAGAGGGGGGGTGGGATGCAACACATGAAATTGTGCATAGAAATTGCATTTTTTTAGTTTATATGGCACGAAGAGATACAAACAAAATTGCATGTGGTAACAATGTTCATTAGCTTCTACCCATAAACACTAACTAGGCTAGTCAATGATAATGGCTTGCCTCTTTGTTGGAGTCCAACTCATACCCATTCTTTGCAGCCAAAGCTTTAGCAATACCAACAGATTCCTGAAATCATATGATCAATTGCGTAATAGTCACTAGGGAAAGTTAAGAAAAGTAGTTCTAAACAAATTTCTTACCAAAATGGCGACACCAGTGATAAGCACTGCAGTTGGCATAAGTGACATTACATGCTCAAATCCTCGAGGAATGGAGAAAATGGGAAGACCTTGTGGTATTTCACCAACCTAGAGCATGGTATCAAATTGAGTAATTTTCTTTTTTTTCAAAACTCAAATCGAGTAATTATCTAAACTATCAGAAAAATACAGAATTAATATCCTTTTTGAAGAAATACTATTTATTTTGTGGAGCCCATTGCACCATAAAACCAGGTTTAATCATCGCTATTATCTTCCACTATATCTAAACAGTATGCTGCACCTACAGCAAAACATAACATTGACGTTCTAGTGAGTGTGTGTGTGCGTTTCTGCACGACTCCTACGTGTTTGAGGAAATAAACATAACGTTGACGCACATTGTCTCTTCTTCCTTTTAACCAAAAGCTTCCTCCATGTCATTGAGATTTCATTTACCATTTTATATGTCATGAACTTTTGAACCTGATCCAGAACAACAACCAATGCACAGCTGACTTTGTTGGATCAGGCTCATTACTTTGTAACCGACATATCAACAACGTGGAGCAAGCTTTTCAGCAAACTGAATGGAAGATAATGCACCCCAAGTTTCCCTTACACACAAGTTGGGCATCCAAGTCAAGTTCATATGATGATAGAATTGAAATGTGTAGGTTTGTGAAACATTTTAGCACTAAACTTATGTGTTGTGTAATTCTGCTGCTCCTCCTGGATGTTCTCTCAACCAAAGTCAATGGAGTTAGTAACAGGGAGTTGGAAGAACTCATTGCTTTGTACAGCCAAGTAGAGACTGATGTATCAGTAGTGGGCAAGCATGCCCTGCTAGTATGATGTATGTAGTACTAGTAGTAGTTGGTATTCCTACTTCACTGTAACATGTACTAGGAGTGTGACTTTTGCTAGTGTATAAAGGAACAGAGCAGCTGCTTGCTCGAGGGGTGTTCAGCAGCACCAAAGTTACCATCTCCACTATCTGTGTTGGGAACCAGGGGAGAAGAAGAGTGAGCTGGGAGCTGACCTGTGTGTGTGCCATTTCCAACAAGTGGCATCAGAGCCGCGGTTGGAGCTCGACTGGGCGGCAATGGCTGAGCGGGGGAGAGGGCGCTAGGAGCGCGGCCGGGGGCGCGCGCACTCCATCGGCGGGCGTCGGGACCAGTCTATCTCACCGCGTCGCGGGGTGACGTACGTGATGCAGAAGACCGTCCGCGACGTCGGCAGCGCCAAGTACCCGATGCTCACCCGCACCAACTACCCGGAGTGGGCGGTGCTGATGAAGGTGATGCTCAAGGCCAGGGGCCTGTACACGGCGGTCACCTCCGACGACGTCGACGAGCAGGACGACTAGATGGCCATGGAGGCCATCCTGAAGGGCGTCCCGCCGGAGCTCGTGACTCCGCTGGGCGCCACCGCCGACGCCACGGCGAAGAAGGCCTGGGAGAAAGTGAAGACCATGCGTCTCGGAGGCAAGCGGGAGCGCAAGGCCAAGGCGCAGCAGCTGCGCCGCGAGTACGAGGCCATTTCCTTCCGCGACGGTGAGACCGTCAAGGACCTGCAGCTGCGCCTCACCGGGTTAGTGAATCAATTGGCTGTGTTGGGAGATGAAATTGATGAAGCAGATGTCATCGCCAAGTACCTGCGCGTCGTGCCGGCTCAGTTCGACCAGATCGCGCTCTCAATCGAGACGATGCTCGATCTGAAGGACCTCACCATCAAGGATGTGACCGGGCGCCTGAAGGCGGTCGAGGACCGCGCCAACAGCAGGCTCAAGGAGCCGGCGGCGCCCGGAGGAGCTGCCTCCGGCCAGCTGTTGCTCACCCACGACGAGTGGGTGGCGCGCTCGCGCGGACGCGATGCAGGGGAAGGGTCCTCTGCTCCGCGAGAAGGATCCTCTGCTCCGCACGGCGGCGGGAGCAGCGGAAGCGACAGAGGGCGCGAACGAGGCAGGGGTCGTGGAGCCGGCGGCAGCGCCAAGAAGGTCACGAAGGACCAATGCCTCAACTGCGGCGAGTCCGGGCATTGGGCCCGGGACTGCAAGAAGCCGCGCAAGGAAAGGGCCCATCTGGCCCAAGAAGACGACGACGAGCCCTCCCTCCTAATGGCGCAGGTGTGCGCCCTCCACGACGCCGAGGAAGAGGCGCCGCGTGCTCGCGTGGTGCTCGATGAAACGCGAGAAGAAGTTCACCTCGGGGAGAAGGACGGCGGCGACCACGGCGGGGAGAAGATGTGGTTCCTGGACTCCGGCGCCAGCAACGACATGACCGGAGAACGCGGGGCCTTCTCCGTGATCAACACGGGCGTCGTCGGGCCGGTGAAGTTCGGCGACGGCTCGCGCGTGGAGACCGCGGGCGCGGCACCACCGTCTTCAACTGCCAGAACGGCGAGCACCGCGCGCTCAGCGACGTCTACTTCATCCCCAAGCTGCGGAGCAACATCATCAGCATTGGCCAGCTCGACGAGCGAGGCTGCCAAGTGCTGATCGACGACGGAGTGCTCCGCATCCACGACACGAGCCGCCAGCTGCTCGCCAAGGTAAAGCGCTCGGCAAACCGCCTGTACAAGATCGAGCTGCAGCTGACAACACCGGTGTGCCTGGCGGCGCACGACGACGACGAGGCCTGGTTGTGGCACACGCGCTTCGGGCATCTGAGCTTCGGATTGCCCAGGATCGACCACGCGGGCGAGCTGTGTGACAGCTGCCTCGCGGGGAAGCAGAGGCGGCGGCCATTCCCGAAGGCGGCGAGGTACCGCGCCGACGAGCTCTTGAAGCTCGTGCACGGAGACCTGTGCGGGCCAATTGCCCCGGTCACGCACGGCGGGAGGCGCTTCTTCCTCCTCGTCGACGACTGCAGATGCTACATGTGGCTGCATCTGCTGTCGGGGAAAGCAGAGGCGGCGGCGGCGATTCGCCAGTTCAAGGCGAAGGTGGAGACAGAGACGGGGAAGAAGCTGAAGGTGCTAAGGACGGACCGCGGTGGTGAGTTCAATTCGATTGAATTCGGTGTTTTTGTGCAGAAGAGGGGGTGCAGAGGCACCTCACGGCGCCATACACGCCCCAGCAGAATGGCATGGTGGAGAGGCGCAACTAGACGATCGTCGGTAGGGCGCGGAACATGCTGAAGGCCAAGAGCGTGCCGGCGATGTTCTGGGGCGAGGCGGTGACCACGGCGGTGTTCATCTTGAACCAATCGCCGACGAAGAGTTTGAAGGGGATGACACCCTTCGAGGCGTGGCACGTTTGGGTGCGTGGGACACGTGAAAAAGACGAAGCCGGGCCTCCCCAAGCTGGAGGAGAGGAGCACACCGATGGTGTTCCTTGGGTACGAGGCGGGAAGCAAGGCTTATCGCCTGTTCGACCCACGAGCGCAGCGAGTTTGCGTATCGCACGATGTCGTGTTCGACGAGAAGCGCAGCTGGAGGTGGGAGGAGACCGGCGACGGGGAAGAAGGCACAGGTGGCCTGAGCAGCTCCTTCATCATCAAGCACTTGGTGTATCGTGGTGCAGAGGAGGTCGAGGAAGATGGAGATGGAGTCGCGGCGGGCGAAACAGAGGAGTCGGGCGCCCCTGTTGGACAAGGATCACCGGCGCCTGGAACGCCTGTGGGACAGGCTTCGCCGGCGATGGTCGCCACAACTCCCCCGGCGGAGCACTCCCCAGTGCGCTTCTCCTCTCCGCCGCCAGATGTGTCGGACATCCTCGACGACGACTACGACGGGGAGCCACTGCGATTCCGCGCAGTGGACAACATCGTCCGCCATGGCGCGGCGCCCGGGCTTGCGGAGCGCATCCTCGACGAGCAGACGCTGCATTTGTGCAGCGCGGAAGAGCCGGCGACGTTCCGCGAGGCGGAACACGATCCCCGGTGGCGGAAGGCCATGGGTGAGGAGATGAGCTCGATCGAGGAGAACAAGACTTGGGCCCTCGTCGATCCACCGGCGAACTGCCGGCCGATTGGGCTCAAATGGGTCTTCAAGGTGAAGCATGACGAGCGCGGAAATGTGGTGAAGCACAACGCGCGATTGGTGGCGAAGGGTTTCATCCAGCAGGAGGGGATCGACTTCGAGGAAGTCTTTGCGCCCGTGGCAAGGATGGAGTCCGTGCGGCTGCTGTTGGGGATGGCGGCGATCAAGGATTGGGAGGTCCATCACATGGATGTCAAGTCCGCCTTCCTCAACGGCGAACTGATGGAGGAGGTGTACGTGCGGCAGCCGCCGGGATTCATCGACGCCGGCGAGGAGCACAAGGTGCTCCGCCTGCGCAAGGCGCTCTACGGCCTGCGGCAGGTGCCGCACGCCTGGAACATCAAGCTGGACGAGAACTTGATCTCAATCGGCTTCGCCAAGTGCTCGTCGGAGCACGCGCTCTACACCAGGCGGGCGGAGCGTGGCACGCTGGTCGTCGGCGTGTACGTGGATGATTTGATCATCACCGGCGACAAGAAGAGCGACATCAGCAAGTTCAAGAGGGAGATGACCGCCATGTTTCGCATGAGCGATCTGGGCCTGCTCAGCTACTACCTGGGGATCGAGGTAAAGCAGGGCCGCCGCGGTATCACCCTCTGCCAGAGCGCCTACGCGAAGAAGCTCCTGGAGCGCAGCGGCATGGGTGATTACAAGGCATGCCAGGCTCCAATGGAGGAGAAGCTCAAGCTGTCAAGGGACAGCATGGCGGCAAAGGTTGACGCCACGAGATACAGGAGCATTGTGGGCGGATTGAGGTACTTGACTCACACGCGGCCGGACATCACGTTCGCCGTCAGCTATGTGAGTCGCTTCATGGAGGATCCGCGGGAAGATCACCTCGCCGCGGTCAAGCACCTCCTGCGATACATCGCAGGGACAAGTGGATTTGGGATCACCTATCCACGGCAAGGAAAGGGAGAGCTGGAGCTGACTGGGTTCAGCGACAGCGACATGGCGGGCGACATTGATGGGAGAAAGAGCACCTCCGGCGTGCTGTTCTTCCTTGGAGAGTGCCCGGTGTCCTGGCAATCGCAGAAGCAAAAGACCGTCGCGTTGTCCACCTGCGAGGCAGAGTACATCGCGGCGGCAACAGCAAGCTGCCAGGGAGTTTGGCTGGCTCGTCTGCTCAAGGAGCTCACTGGAAATGGAGTCCAGGCGCCAGTCCTGAAGGTGGACAACAAGTCTGCCATTGCACTGACCAAGAATCCAGTCCTTCATGATCGCAGCAAGCACATCCACACCAAGTTTCACTTCATTCGTGACTGTGTTGAAGAAGGGCGGATCAAGATCGAGTATGTCGAGATAGTTCGGCAGCTCGGTGACATTCTCACCAAGCCACTTGGGCGGCTTCGGTTCCAGGAGCTGAGGAAGAAGGTGGGAGTAGAGGAGATCAATTAGGGCAAGAATTGTTGTGTAATTGTGCTGCTCCTACTGGATGTTCTCTCAACCAAAGTCAATGGAGTTAGTAGCAGGGAGTTGGTAGAACTCCTCATTGCTTTTGTACAGCCAAGTAGAGGCTGATGTATCAGTAGTGGGCAAGCATGCCCTGCTAGTATGATGTATGTAGTACTAGTAGTAGTTGGTATTCGTACTTCACTGTAACATGTACTAGGAGTGTGACTTTTGCTAGTGTATAAAGGAACAGAGCAGCTGCTTGCTCGAGGGGTGTTCAGCAGCACCAAAGTTACCATCTCCACTATCTGTGTTGGGAACCAGGGGAGAAGAAGAGTGAGCAGGGAGCTCACCTGTGTGTGTGTGCCATTGCCAACAAACTTATGGTTCCTTGAAATAGGATCATAAATCTAAATTCTTTGAATAGTATGGGAAATATTTCTACAGTTCGTAAAATTTATTCTTGACCAACTAAAACTTGTGATGGAAGATGTTAGGAGAGTCAAGGGCCTATTGGGCCTTAGCCCATTAGGGTTAATTAGGGTTAGTTGGTCTAAACCTCTCTATATAAGGAGAGGAGATGTATCAATCTAATCAAGCAAGAGATTAGAAGGAAAACCCTTCCCTCTTGCCGGCCGTGGGCAGCAGCCCCGCGGCCGGCGTTCCCAGCAACCCTAATTTCCCACAGATCAGCCCCTCCTCCACCACACTACAGTAACTCGCCACATAACAGAAGATGTGAGCACATGAGGGCGGTACGGCTAAAGGAAAAGTATGGTAGGACTGTTGACATTGGGTCAAAAGAGTAGGCCTACAGCTTTACTGATATTCAGCAAACTAGCAGTAGATAAGGGCCAAAACTGCCTCTCTTTTTTACTTCCCCTTGGCTGCCTATGTTATTGGGTGTTAATCAGAATGTTTATGCGGGGTCCCTAAGGAGAGATGCAAGGGTCTGAATTCTCTAGTAATCCTGGTCGCCTGGGAACTTTGGAAACACAGGAACTCTTGTGTGTTTGAGCAGGCACCGCCTTGCATTCCAGACTTACTCAGGGCAGTGGCCACTGAATGTAGTATGTGGGGCATGGCTGGTGCTACTAATCTTCAGGGTTTCCTTGCCTGGTCGTTGGCTGTAGCTGATTAGGCTATGGCTGGTTAGGTCGTTCGGTGTTATTTCGGTGGCGCGTCTGTAAGCTATTTTTGAGTGGTGTTCCGGGTGTGGTGTGAGTTTTTGTTCCTCGGGGCTGGCTGTGGCTAGGCCCTTTGTTCTGTTTTTTCTCCTTCCTTAATGAAATGACACGCAGTTCTCCTGCGTCATTCGAGAATAGAATGTTTATGCGGCGATCCAAAGAAGCAAAGAGAGAAGAAGGAACCAATCAAAATATTGATGGTTGAATTTGAGAGCTCAGGGAGCAAAAGTATGTCCAAGCAGAACAGTAAGCAGCAGACTGATTGTTAACAAAAATAAAATGAAAGAAATGGAAATCAGAGAGAAAATTCATCATCACATAAAAAGGCAAGTGAATATGAGAAGTAATGTGGCACACAAGGTAGAGGTTTCGTTGCTATTTGACTGCGAGTATTTCTTTTGAGTTAAAAAATCACATGTTTTTCCTGAGAGGAAAGCAAAATACAATAGTGTCAAGAACAAAAGATAAAAAAATCAAAACAAATTTGAAGTTTACATGAATGGAGATTATCTAGTGGCATATTGGCAAAGAACCCCCATTGGTCAAATTTGTGGCAAGTGCAAAATGATTGTTCTAAAAGTTTCTACAGATTCTCCTGCGTATTCGAGAAAAAAAAAGGAAAAAAAAGAAAAAAAAAAGTTTCTACAGACATTTGTGAACACATGAACTAACTCACACTGCAGATTAGACAAAGAAAAGGCAAACACCTACATATTGGGCTATTGAATCTGAGTAATGGACAGTAATAAAACAAATCATCGGTTGCCCACTGGTTATCAGATTAAATTTGTAATATACTCTTGTAGAGACTATGCATGCTTTATATCTGCTAACCAAACTACAGATAAATAAGCTGATGAGCTTATCTCACCACTGATATGGCTGGTGGATGGAAAATTTTCATAAAAGTTGTTCCAAGAACAACAGCTGTAAGAGGACCAGATGCTCTCAGGAAACGCAATCTTTTATTGGATTTTCCCTGCAAGGTTTTAGGGTCACAAACATGGCACAAAAATAATTGAACATAATATTTGGAGTCAAACAGTTTACTGAAAATTTCAATGATAAATAAAGAAAACGGAAACTTACTAGATTTTTCATAGTTAGAAGAGTCCCAAGAAAAGCAGATCCCATGACAAATGGAGGCCAGGAGAACTGCGAAAAGGAACTGCTTTGCTAAGTTAGTGTAAATTAAACATCAGAACTAATATAACACAATCTGACAGAAACAAATATTGCATTAATATTGCATTAACACAATCAGAACTAATATTGACTAAACAAGGTTGGTGTTAGGGCTTTAGAGGGGTGGCGGCCAGGACGCCTAGAAGAGGGGGAAGAGAGACAAGGCGCCAGGAGGGGCCGGCGCCAAGGGCAGGGAGGCAGGAAAGTTGGATGGATAATTCCCTAATAGTAAAATCCACCGCCGGTCCTCAAACTTGTTGCGTTGTATCATTCCGGTCCTCAAACTTGTCAAATGCATAATTAGATCCTTATACTTACTAATTGGACCATGTAGATCCCAAATTACATTATTTAAGTGAAACCATTTTATGTGGCATGTTTATTGTCCACGCGAGTACCTCCCATCTCTCCTTTTATCCGCTCTCTCCCCGTTATCATCCTCTCTCTCTCATGGGCCAGGCGCAGCTCCGAGCGCCGCCGCCTAAGCAGACCGACTCCACCTGGCCAAGTCCACACCCAGCAGCGGGAGCCCCTGGACTGGAGGACGAGGACTAGTCCGGATTTGCTCAGCATATTGGTAGCTACCCACCCGAGACGGACGGCCAGGATTGCACGCATGCAGCAGCTGTCCCCTGCAAACTTGCTGTCATTTTCCCCGTATTTACCGTAGCTAACACAGTCAAATCATCCACCTTTTTGACTGGGACGCATCGCCTGTTGACGCCTTGACGGTTCCGCCTCCCCCTGCGCCCTGCCCCCTCCCCGCCTTATTCCACATCCCCCGTCTTCCTGAAGAAGGCAGATGTACCTCCGCCTTCCCAGCCCTCCGTGCCTGCCATCGCCGCATCCCTGCCATCCACAACAATCGAATCGGCCCGACGGAGACAGTGACGCAACATCGGCATCGGACCCCTGCGCCGGCGTCCTCATCTGCTCCTGATCCATGGCGTCCCCGACCCATCGCCGTGTCAGGAGCCTCGTTTCCTGACCAAGCGCCGGGCATGGGCACTGGTGTGGCCCCAACTCCCATAGCCAATGCCGCCGCGGTAATCGCCATCGACCGCCCAGGACGCCCGCCATGACCATTGGGGCCATCCTCTCCCAACAAGATGCAGCTCCAACCCTACATTCGTCGATTCAAGGCTGAATACGAAGAAAAGGTAGTTCACACCTATTGGTCCTTGCTCACTCAATCTACTGCCTTACTGTTTTGAGTAGGTCCACTTAGACGCTGCATTACCATACCATACCTTACCTATACCACTGTATTTGGCTTTCAGGTTTTGCTTGCACATTTGACATACTATATTATTAGTAATTCATGCCTGCTATGCCAACTATATGGAACATAGTGTCGGTAGTTTGTTTCGAGATTAAGGGTAAAAAGGTACTACCCTTACAGGCCTCTATTATTACTGATGTTCATAGCCATTTTTTCCTGTAGTCCTCATGAAAAGCCTATCTAATTCTATCTGGAATGTGAGAACTGTTGCAACTTAATATTTTTGTCATGCATTTAAATTAGCAGAGTTTGGCTGTCCCATTAGGTTTCCCCGCTTTGTCGGCAATTTTTGCTGTTAACTTTCTGAATGTAGTTAAATATACTTCCACATGTTGCTGGACAACAAGTCAACAAGACACGAGGCCACAAAACAGTTAATCTCCACTGGGCTCAAATGAGATTTACTACCAACAATAAGGTTAAGTCTCCTCTATTACATGATGATACCATATTTTTCATGCTCCTAACTTAGACATAATAAAGTTTTCTCCATCTATAAAATATACTTGAAATCATGTATGTTCTTTATTTATGAGAATAGAAGAATGCAGGGCCGTTAGACTATTTGTAACATGCTCCACTGTTAGCCCCAAGGTTTAGTGCTCGCAAGATTACAATGCTCTTTTTTCGATATGAAATTTACTTAGTGTCGTTTTCAGACCATAGTTTTCTTATTTTAAAGTGCAATGAATCTCAGAACTGATCATTGAAAGAATAGTAATTCATAGTGGCAATCATTTCCAGAAGCACTAATAGATGTACAATAAGGAGATATTGGCTACTTCTAGATTTCAAAGAAGCTTGTCACTGTTAGGATGATGTCTTCTGTTAGAAGCTCCAGAGTGCAGCAGGTAACCACAAAAAATTCACTCACATGTGCACATGTCAGTTTACAAATGATCTCTCATATTGTCACTCCATACATGTTATTTGTAGAGAAAACTAAATTGCTTATGAAACAAAATTCAATCTCATATTCTCATCCCCTCTGTACATGTCAGGTTTGTTTTTGTTGTATGCATATAACAACATCTCGAAACAGTTTGTATTTAGGTCAGAGTTGGAGGTATTGTGGGGAGCTATTACTCTCCATCTTCCCATTAGTTGGATTGGATCTGCCTTGAGATTTTATAGCTAGATAGCTTTTCTGTAAGTATACTAAAGTGACTAGAACAATCTGCTGCTAACTTGCAGTGTAATATAACATGCTTGTCATCTTTATTTTTTCTCAATTCATGTTTCATGTGCTAGAAATAAGCTGTTTTTCCCTCATGTTGTTTCTGCTCATGAATGTTTATTCTGACCACCAAGTCATGCGGCTTCCATGCAAACTGATTTATCATAGAAAATAAGGAATACAAAAACAGTATTATGTATACCTATTATATTAGTAAGGATAAGATTCAAAAGATCCTTGTACAATTTTCTTATCATAGTTATATTTATATCTATCAAGGACTATCAGACGATTATAATTTAGAGCAGCGAAGCAATTCAAATATTGACTGGAACATGCTTGAGGACGCTTATGAAAAACACACAATGTTTTCTCCACTCAACATCCCTAGATATCCATAGTTCCTTGTTTTCATTCCATAGAATCTACCATATGTTAGATATTAATGTGACAGACCACCCATCTATATAGATTCTCATTGCCTAATTTATTTGAACGAAACATCTAACCAACATATACCCCCCATCAATTTTAGATGGACGAAGAATATTAAAGCATTTAATTCATGAGATAGTAAATTTTAACAGCCCAAATCACGCCTAGCGCTCAACAAAATTCCTATAATTAAATGAAGTGGCTTCTGAAAAGTATGTACTAATCAGTGACTAAACATTACATTTGTTAATATGCATGTACCATTCAAGGCAAGTGCGGCAACCATGGCTGGTGCTTTATCCAAACTATTGTCCTTTTCACATTGTGTTGTCCTTGGTGGATATACAAACTGTGTTTATTGTCTTTTTTTGTAGAGACTTCGCAGATATGTGCAAATGAAGGCTGACAATTGTAATCTTTTTCTCTAGAGATAGGATATTCATGTCACCTTATGGGAACAAAAACAATATTCTCATAGTACAAATAGGTCTTTTTCAATGATGGCCTAAACTTTTGTTTGTTCTGATTAGGCAACCCCTCATTTCCTGATTTTGCTTATTATGTTACTGTTGTTTTTTTTTCAATAGCATTCAAACCAATATGTATATGCATGCGAGCAATGCATTCATCTATGAATTAATGTATTGTATGTTTTATCTTACGTGACACGACGCTTGTGGAGAATGATCAACAATGATTCTAAATTCTAATGCTAAACAGTACCGCAAAGTCTGTATCCTAAGCTATCTGTTAGTGGTTGAACTTGGTTACTATGGATTTCTTTGTTGGTGTGTAATATGTAAATACTTTGTTATGACAAGTCGTGTGTTTGTGTGTTTTTGAACCTGTCCTTTACAACATATTGCTATCACCGGCTGACTTGCGTGCCCAGACGCGCGCAATTTACTAGTAGTAGTAGATTGCACCATGGGGGACGTTCTTCCGTTTAGGGGGCGTCTTCGTCGTCGTCGCTGCCTTTCGGCATGTCGTGCAAAAAAAGTACATTGGGCCCTAGTGAGGCCCAGCGGTCTAGTATGCTGTGTAACTTACCCGCTCTCCCCACCGACCAGATGTGAACGGCCCGTGTGAACACGGTGACACTGTAATCATCATTACAGCAAGTAGCAGACTCCTAATACTGTTCGAATGTGAACGGTCCGAATGTTGACGCCACACGTGGACGGCAACGAATCGTGTGGGTAGCTACCGCTGTGCTGAGCAAATCATTTGGGGACGAGGACGGGATCAGCGAGGCGGACGACACAGTGACGAGGACGAAGACAAGTGCGACGCCGTGAGGGTAACCGCTGCAGGCTCATCGGAGGGCTTGATCTCCGGCGCCGGTGTCGAAGGGACGGAGCCGGTGACCTCCTCCCGTGCGTGGCGCGTGCGGAACAAGTACAAAGAACGTGCCATCCGCCAAGCCGAGCGGCCTGGAAATGCTCATGCTTGTGCTCCACCACCTGCCGATGTGCGCAGGCAGCGCGATGTCGTCCGCCCAGCAAAGCGCTGTCTTCTCCGCTCCCATCGATCTGAGCAAAGCCACTGCAGCTGCATCCATAGAGGTCACAAGAACAAGACCACACGCCAGCCACTCTATTTCCCACATGCCACTCCATTTCTTCTCCCTAAATTGAGCAACGCAGCAAGCCAGCAGCTTGTGCTCCTCTCTATCCTCCCTCAAGCTCACTCTCTATCAAATTATCTCTTTCGATTCTCCTTTATTCATCTTCTCCAAAATTTAGAAACCAACACCAGCACCTTGCTCCTCCACGGTCGTCTACCTCACATCCTCTCCGCGCAGAGGCCGGACTCCTCCACCAGCATTCTCAAGCGTTCCGATGGCCAAATCCCCATGGAGGACGAGTCCCAACACGAGCCTGACATTGATGTCGACATCCCAGGCTGCTGGCGGCGGCGCAAGGTGAGGGGAACGAGGACGCGATATCCCTTGCCGCCGTTCATGCTGACGAGTGGCCGGCGAGGCGATGGAGAAAAGGATGAGAAAGGGACGGAGGAGAGCGAGAGTGAGGAGAGATGGGACCGACAAACGGGTTCTGTGTTAAATTCATCTCATGCAGCAATCAAGATGCCATATAAGCAGTTTAACTTATGTTACAAAAATTTAGGACTTATATGGTACAATTAGCAAGTTTGAGGACTAGATTACTCGTTTTGCAAGTTTAGGGACCGGGATGACACATGACTACAAGTTTAAGGACCGGTGGTGGATTTTACTCATTCCCTAATTACTTCTTAATTCTCATCAATACAATTCCCCTCGTATATATCTAAGCCAATTCCCCTCATATATCTTAGCCAAAAGGACGAGAAAGGTAGATTCCCCTCATATATATAGGGGAGACTTGAGCCCTAAGCTACCTAGTTGACTAGACCCATAAGTTGCCAATTAGATTGATTCTTTATAGATAGAACTTAATCTAATTACAATTATTCCTAACATGTGTTATGGTGGGCCAGGTGTATCATCGCCGCCACAAGGCGCGCGACGCGGCAGCAACATCGCACGCGCCGGCTCCGCAGGATTAGGCATTTAGTTTGGTTTTGTTTAGATTCTTTGAGATAAGATTTGGTTGAGAAGTTTGTTAGGAGATAGGCTATAAAAGCCTAGACAATTGCTTAATAAAGAGTTAGCTGGAGATTGAGATCAATCTCTCCCACGTCCCTTGCCTCCCTCGTTCTCGCCTCCGGTGTTCGACGCGACCGCGCCACCACCGAGAGCCCAAGCCTCGCCCTCCTACGCACCACGACTAATTCCTACGCAGTGCCAGCCACAATCCTAACAACCTGCCATCTTATGATATGTCTTGCCGACCATGACCTCTCTCCCTAGCCGGCTGTTGTGGACGCTTATGTGGGCATCCAGTATAAACGAAGACCAAAGAAGGCACAGGCGTCCACCAGCTAGTAGGTTTGTTGTACAGGACTTGTTCGAATAGATATTGTTTAGAGATTGTTAGTTAAGTTGTTAGTTAGGGAAAGATTTAGTAGTTGAATAGGAGTCTGGTTACTTATAGCTGATAGCAGAACTTTGTAATCAAGCAATTGATAGGAATTAATCTCCCAGAGCCTCCTAGGGAGGGCGAGTTCATTATCTCCTATTGCTTATACATTCCCCGAGCTAACCACCATAACATTGGGTATCACGATCCTCCGGATCCAGCGACCTCTCCCAACCCTGCCGATCGCTGCGCTGCTGCTGACTCCATCGTAGCCATGGGCGATGGGGTTTCTGCGGCAAATTTCAAGACCACCAAGACTGGCGAGCATTGGCTCCTCACAGGCGTCTACTACATTCCCACGCTGAGGAACTGGATCATCAGCCTCGAGAAGCTGGATTCGAACGGGTCGTGTGTGGAGATCGACAACGGAGTGCTTTTTATCTGGGATCAACAACAACGTCTCCTGGCCAAGGTGGTCAGGGGACCAACCGGCTCTATGTGCTCCATGTGAAGGTGGCGCAGATCGGCACCAAGGAGATGGTGCGGGGCAAGGCAGTTGTCGACAGCTCAACGTCGACGATCAGCGACTTCAATGTCGAGTATGTCCACTTTGATGGAGCTGGGGCAGTTGGCAGCTCGTCTTCTTCACCAAGCCTGCCTAACCCAGAACCAGAGTCTCCACCGGCCCCGGCAAGCTCTCCACCTTCGACACTGCCTGCCACACCCACTCTCATGTGCCTGTGCCGACACCTACTCCTCCGGGCACAACTTTCGCTGAGGCAGAGGGACACACGCCATGGTCCACCGGAATGAAGCAGAAGAACCTAACTCAGGATGTGGCTGATCTCCCTCCCGATCACAGCAACCTGAATGGGAAGGCTTACGTTCACCAACCGTGGGATTCATCACCCCCAACAAGGAGAGCAAGGCTCTCCAGCTGCACAAGGCCCTCCATGGTCAAGCGTTGAAGACCATGGCTCCAACTACGGCAGACCTCTTGACAAGGTCATTCGGGAGGATCAACGCCCAAGACCCAAGACCAGCTCACTGATCTTATGTCCAAATCACTTGGGAGGGTCAAGTTTAAAGAACTGCGAGCAAGGATCGGCTTAATTCAAACTACCTCGAATTAGCCCCACAAGACTTAGGAGGAGATTGTTAGCACAAGTCTTGTGTGTGCATGTATCTGTTAGTACTAGTAATTGGTGCATATAATATATTTTCAGCACCTAAGACTTTATGTGTTATTAGTTAAGAGTCAAGGGGCTGGTTGAAAAATGTGCAATAGTGGTTCTATAAAGCCTCCTAGGGAGGGCGAGTTCATTATCTCCTATTGCTTATACATTCCCCGAGCTAACCACCATAACATTGGGTATCACGATCCTCCGGATCCAGCGACCTCTCCCAACCCTGCCGATCGCTGCGCTGCTGCTGACTCCATCGTAGCCATGGGCGATGGGGTTTCTGCGGCAAATTTCAAGACCACCAAGACTGGCGAGCATTGGCTCCTCACAGGCGTCTACTACATTCCCACGCTGAGGAACTGGATCATCAGCCTCGAGAAGCTGGATTCGAACGGGTCGTGTGTGGAGATCGACAACGGAGTGCTTTTTATCTGGGATCAACAACAACGTCTCCTGGCCAAGGTGGTCAGGGGACCAACCGGCTCTATGTGCTCCATGTGAAGGTGGCGCAGATCGGCACCAAGGAGATGGTGCGGGGCAAGGCAGTTGTCGACAGCTCAACGTCGACGATCAGCGACTTCAATGTCGAGTATGTCCACTTTGATGGAGCTGGGGCAGTTGGCAGCTCGTCTTCTTCACCAAGCCTGCCTAACCCAGAACCAGAGTCTCCACCGGCCCCGGCAAGCTCTCCACCTTCGACACTGCCTGCCACACCCACTCTCATGTGCCTGTGCCGACACCTACTCCTCCGGGCACAACTTTCGCTGAGGCAGAGGGACACACGCCATGGTCCACCGGAATGAAGCAGAAGAACCTAACTCAGGATGTGGCTGATCTCCCTCCCGATCACAGCAACCTGAATGGGAAGGCTTACGTTCACCAACCGTGGGATTCATCACCCCCAACAAGGAGAGCAAGGCTCTCCAGCTGCACAAGGCCCTCCATGGTCAAGCGTTGAAGACCATGGCTCCAACTACGGCAGACCTCTTGACAAGGTCATTCGGGAGGATCAACGCCCAAGACCCAAGACCAGCTCACTGATCTTATGTCCAAATCACTTGGGAGGGTCAAGTTTAAAGAACTGCGAGCAAGGATCGGCTTAATTCAAACTACCTCGAATTAGCCCCACAAGACTTAGGAGGAGATTGTTAGCACAAGTCTTGTGTGTGCATGTATCTGTTACTCTGTTAGTACTTAGTACTAGTAATTGGTGCATATAATATATTTTCAGCACCTAAGACTTTATGTGTTATTAGTTAATAGTCAAGGGGCTGGTTGAAAAATGTGCAATAGTGGTTCTATAAAAAAAAATGTGCAATATTGGCTATATATACCTCCCAAACCTGCCTTGTATTATTGCTAAGAGAAATGAGAAAATCCTATTTGGGCCAACACCGGCTCAGTTACAAGGGTATCATTGACCCCTAGAGTTCATCACTCTATCGTTGAACCGCAAGAAGCTTTGGTAAAGTGTTTCTATAGTCTAATTACCTCTTAGCTTATAGTCAATATACCTCATCAATTCCCTTCAAACCACAATTTAATATCGGCATCCGTCGCAATGCAAAATTTAGGAGAAAAATGAAAAACTTTAAAAAATACTAAGAAGAGAACAGGGAAAAGGAATATAGGCTGGTGAGAAGATAATACATAAGATCATAGGGACACAGGGAAACCCACCTGATCAGCTCCTGCAATTATGCTTTCAATAAGTGGTATAATTTTGCTGCTTCTTGTGACATTGTAACCTAAGAAATACTTGATCTGGGATAAACCAATAACAATGGCTGAAGCTGTAGTGAACCCAGATATTACAGAATGGCTAATGAAACGAATAAGCCAACCAAGCCTGTGTATAGAATAAAATATAATATATAATCGTCATACATTCTCAGTGAAAACAAGCAATACCAAAATGAAATTTGTTCTGCTCAAAATAAGAAATCATTTAAGTTAGAGAGCCTAGGATGAAGTCACTGCACATTGCAAAAAGGGACAATTTAGGTCGAACTATGTGGAAAAGTATGACAAGTTGATATAACACTAGAATGACCATTTTATCTCTCTAATTACAGAAGTCGGATTTATGTCTCTTTACACTACAAATAGAATAATTCGCTCCTCGTTTCCTGTCTCAGTATATTATTGAACGAAACTATTGATAGGAGAGTCTTGTGCCGTAGCACCATATCTGAAGAATAGAGCTGCACATTTTGCAAGGCTGAATAGCAACCCATCTCATATGTGAACACCAGCAAATTTGGTAGGATGCGGATGTTCCTTAGCAGTTTGTTGCTTAGTTTGTTCTGATGGTTCAGAATTTTTTTAGCAAGTCGATCAGTTAGTTTGTTGGAGTCTTAGTTTGGTTTGTTACAGTCGTCTCTATCTAGGGAGCTCTGCAGATTCATTTGTAATCAAGGAAGATAAAACTTAATCCATCCAAAGGCTTGCTCGGAACCTCTTCTTTGGCAATGAGTGTGTGCGTGTGTCAGCAATAGAGTTTGCAATAACTATGACAAAAAACTCCTGGTAAAAAATCATTCATTTTGTAGAAAATTGAAAATTATAATGGCATGGCCCCAAGGCCTATGATGAACAATCATGGCCAGGAGGCACAGTGTGTGCAGGGACAATATAGGGAACAAGACTAACTTCTCCAGTATCTCCCTTCTTAATCAGGCCTGATAGCCTTGACTGCCAGTATGGGTGTAGAACTATGAGCCGACGGGCTAAGGGCTGGCACTCAATCCTCACTCTTTAAACCAACAACCAATATCAGAAATAACAGACCAGCTAGACATGTGAGTACATGTATCACTCACCTTTTCATAGCACTCTACATCTATAATTTCGCTCAATTTAAAACAGTGAATCCTTCACCTGTCCCAAATTTCCAATGTTATTAAACAAATTGGCGTTTTCCTGATAGGGACACCAGGTAATTTCCATATCTATAGAACTATGCCAGGATGTTATCTGGTCATGCCTAGACCTCGTGATCCTTACAGCCTTGTTCATGAGGGTAGGGTTTTGCCTTTCAGTTGCACATGCGCACATGGCTGGGCCTATGACCTCACGAACTGACGAACAAATGCAATGGAAACTTAGTGATATGCGAACTAATATTATCTCCAAATTTTTAATATTATACTGTACAGTAGATTTAACCTTGTACTTCTTGGTGCAACAGTCCAGCTTTAGCTTTCAGTAAACCAGGTGGTATGACTGCATAGCTGTGCTTGCCTTGCCACCTCCAAACAGCAAAATAATAGTTATTGCACGTGTATCTGGCTGTTCTTTCTTTTCTCAAATTCTTGTCTAATATGTTGTGGGTCCAAGATAGACAGGAAAGGAAGAATGAACAGGCAGACACACTGCAACAAAAAGCCAACAGGAAGGTGCTTTGTTGATATGGGAACTTAGTACTCTATTTCTACAAGGAAGATTGGGGATTAAAGCCTGTGTTAACATGTAGAGGGAGGTAATTAAAGTTTGTGTCTGGAAGTAGAGTGACCTA
This sequence comes from Echinochloa crus-galli, assembly GCA_900205405.1. Classification (NCBI taxonomy): domain Eukaryota; kingdom Viridiplantae; phylum Streptophyta; class Magnoliopsida; order Poales; family Poaceae; genus Echinochloa; species Echinochloa crus-galli. The sequence continues at coordinate 301,666 of OAMR01000677.1, read as the reverse complement.
AACGCTATTACTATTGGAGATGCTCTTTTTCACCTTCAATGCAAGACTTCAAGTTACTAAAATTACCTTAGCACTTTGGCCAAAAAAGTTGCAGAAGATAACATGAGAAAAAAGGGAGATTTTTAGCTAGCAGGTTAGAATGTTAAGCTATGGGCATTCGGCAATGCTCTATTGCTCAGACAATAAGCAATAGATGATTATTTTCATGTTTCCACCTTTGGATTTCTGGAACTATGGTACAAGGGTATTTACGCACACATATTTCAACTCTTCTCTATAAAACGTCAACTTCAATGCTTGAAATTTGAAATGCTCGGACATGAAAAATAAACGAACTCCAATTTTCCTGGGTAAACAGAATTACCTCAACAATCCCATCAAGCACTCCAATATCCCCACCATGAGTGCCAGTAATATGGCTAATTCTGTGTACAGCTCACTAGATGAATTAACTATAGCCCCAAGAACATTGGATACAAGCAGAGAAACAAGTGCCACTGGACCAACTGCTAGTTGTCGTGATGAGCCAAATATTGCGTATACAAATAACGGGACAAAGCCTGTGTCTGTTCAGAACATGAAATGAAAAGATATGGTTTGCATTACAGAGATCACTTGAGAACATCGAGGAAAATATGGAGAGGAGCTTTAAAGATCAGAACACTTACAGAGCCCATAAATTGGGTGAAGGCCAGCCAGCTTTGCATATGACATTGCCTACAGTATAGCACAAGAAAGAAATTATGTTCTAATTTTTGGAGAAAAAGTAAATTGGAATCGAGGGTGCACTAGAAATAACATATTTGTGTAAATGCATTCATTATTACAATTTAGTATGGAAATTATTATGGAAACTAGATCAAGTGAAAAAATCATGGAAGGACCACTTATACAGTACAGATGATGAATTATCTAATAAGATGTTGCTTCAGTTGTCATAGGTTTTGGTTGCTTCATTAACCACATTTATGAACATAACAGACTATTTAATATTTGCAGTCTACAACAGAAAGATAATAGACAATTTATCATTCTATTTAGAGGTTGCACATAATCAAGAAGCAGCAGCAGTGCACAGATGCAATCAAACCAGCCAAATTGTAGTCCTGAAGTTTAACAATTTGGCACATTCCATTTGTCAGTTAGGCTAGCTCATTCACTCAATAATTTATTTTTATTTTTTGTCTCGAACACGCGGAGAAGAAGAGTCATACCTCTCCCTCTTGCTCCCTCCCCCTCCGTCCCCCTCTCTAACCCACTCCCCTAACAATGAGCGAGGTGAGCCCCTTTGCTTTTGCCATGCTCCAAAAATGGGCTTCGTCCCTAGCCGAGACCAAAGCAGTAGCAATGCTTGGGGTAGGTCATTGAAAACACAGTCATTATGATGCCTCTTGGGGACCACAAACTTTCAACTTAAAACAACATTTGTTGCATGGAGAAACAAAAAAGACAATCTTACGAAGGATCGATTAAGATAGTTGCTGGTGCAAACTGAACCAAAACATATTTAGGGGGTTATCCAGACTTTGTCCATACTTGAGGGTGGGAATTTGGAGTTTTTCCTTTATTAGCTTATAATTTAATCTTTTCTAGCCTTTATCTTTAATTATTTTACTTATAACATTCTTCCTTCCTCTTTCCAATGGCCATGCACAACATCAGTCTGCGCTGCAAGTCAACACTATCCATATCCTACTCCTGCATTTCACTGCACAATCTTGCAAGATGCCCCAAAGAATTTCTTTTTTTCCAGTCACTATGTTATTCTTCTGACCAACCAGATTGGAACAAAATATGTTCAATGTGAAAGTTCCATACGGCAGATTGCATTTTGACATGACTTCAAGGGTTACTGTTTCTTGTGAAAAAATGATTTTACAACCCCCAGAATAAGGATATCTTTTGGGTTTCACCTCTAGCCTACCCCAACTAGCTTGGGACAAAAGGCTATGTTGTTGTTGTTGTTGTATGATGCCTCCAAATGGTCCATGCCCCAGAGATGATAATAGAATTTAGACCCTTCCTTGTATCCCCACCAACTTCGCTTTCAGCCTTCCCCCACCAATCATCAAAGGAGATATCAGCAGGCTGCGGGGCTAGAGCAGCTAGCCCTACAAGTTGGAGGAACTCAAACCAGAATTGTCTGGCCAAAACACAGCCAGCCAACAGATGCTGAATATCCTCTTCAACTTGATCACAGAGGGGACATTGCGCTGGATGTGGGAGACCACATTTGGCCAAACGGTCTGCTGTCCAGCATTGTTTGTGTGCCACTTAAAACAACGGTATACTAAGAACAATGTTTATCTCAAAGTCACATGAAAACATAAAGGCAGGGCTCCATTAGTTATGCGCCCAAACAGCCTATGCATGGGATCCACCAGATCTTCTCAACAACAGTGTAACTTGAATAGCTCCATTAAGGTGCACCAATACATTAGATCTCAGAACCAGAACTCACAAAGCGCTAAATTTGGAATAGCCTTTTACAATATTTTGTGACCACTTTGGCACAAAAGGAAAACCAAAACATGTACTCCTTCCTTAAACACACGAGACATTTAGGACGAAGCTTAATTAGTTCATCATATATTTAAGAACGAACAGCGTACAAAGACAGGCACGGGAGCAAGAAATAAACTAAAGAATTCAATATGAAAATAAATCGGTTCATGTCCCGGAACTTTCTAGCAGAAATGTTTTAGAACGATAATATAGCAAAGAACACACATCAAACTGGCTAGACGATCTTTCTAATACGCGATTATCCTAAAACTTTACATCTTGGTTCATTGCTAATAATTTGCGTCACTAATTATTGCAAGATCATTTCTAAGGAAATACTCAATCCTCAAGAAGCAGCACAAAAATCTATCGTATGGCGAGTCCAGTGGGTACCTGAGGCACTAGCATGACGCCAACGGTGATGCCCGCGGTGAGGTCGGCCTGGAGGTCCTCCTTCCATCTGTACATCCGAATCCACGCCACGCACGGCAGGACCACCTCCGCCCATTCCAGTGGCCCCCTGCCCCGAGCCCTTCCCGCCGCCGCACGCCACCACGGCGGCGAGGAAGAGGAGATCGACCCAAACCCCGGCGGGTGCCGCAGCGGTATCACCCTCACCTGCCTTCCGCCTCCGGAAGCTGCGGCGGCTAGCTCGCCGGAGCTCCTTGACGCGTAGGACCTCTCCATTCCTGCGGCAGCTCTGGAATGGTATGACTATGTTTCCCCGCAATATGAACGGCTGGATCATGAGAAGCGATTTGACGGTCCTGATTGGACAACGGGTCCATGAGGTTGACCGTTGAGGCGTTGATGTAACTCGACGGAATGAGTCCGGACACCGTCGGTCGAACCCAATGTACCTGGACAGAATCCGTGGACCGGTGCATTGCAGGAGTTGTGGTCCAGCAACCAGTACCTTTACGCGGAACAGGATTCAGTTTGTGTTCCAACTAATACTCGAAATAACGACTAAACAAAAAACTGAACTCCACAAACCATCTACTTGGTCCTTTATTTTATGAAAATCTTTAAATTTACTAACAAATATGCCCGCGCGACACACGCGGACTACAATTTATTAAATGGTTATTTTAGATTATTTGGTTGGTGTGTATTTTATTACAAATTTTGGTAACTGTCAATGCTAAAAATGTGTGACTTACAACAAACCTAAAAATCCCTTCAAAATTCCACTGGATGTATGATTGAAATGCGCACATGATGACCATGGCAATTCTACTAAACATCATGCCAAAAATAGAGTAGACATACATTGTTACGTTGCATCTTTGAACCCACATTTAGGTCATTGTTAAGTTGGTTTCTGCAACCCACATAAAATGCTAGATATATGAGGCGTCATGACGAATTAACTTGCATCATCCCTATAATATATGCAATCTAGTAATAGTAATATGACCAAGTAATACATACTTCCATTACCTAAACAGAAGTACTACAGCTGCTCCACTCAATCCCATGAACAAGAACGCCAGCCGCAACAGATTTTCAGTGTACACACCAACCTCAACATTTACTTAGTAATTTACTCTTGTTTTTAAGTTATTGGACTGAATTGAGCATTTTCAGGTACGAGCAACAAATAATAATTATTTTAAGATATAAGGACTAAATTATAAATAAAAAAATTAAAACCACCCAGGCGATGGTCAAATTTAAACGGTTTTGATAGTTGGATGGCCAAAGATACCCGGTTTTGGAGTTCGATGGTCAAAACTACACTTAGGCAAGAGTTGGATGGTTAAAAATGGACTTTTTCTAAAATAAAATGTACATGAAGGCTTTAGAAAGCTTACAACTCTCCAGCTCTAGAGTTTGACAAAGTGCACCCCGTGCGATGCACAAGCAGCGGCAACCTAGTAGACAAGATGAAAGTGGCTAGGTTCCGGAACTTGCCCTGTTGCCGACTATGGCGCATCCACCGTCGGGTACAAGAAGGCCCAGGAACTGGTGAGTGCTCCCAAAGCAAGACGTATCAACAAGGACCATGAGTGTCCACTAGTACAGAAGTTCACATCAATGACAAAAGTCATTCATCACAGTACATGCTAAATTCGTCATTGAAAACCTTCTGTGATGAATTTATGATGATTCTGAGATCGTCAAAGAACGAGCGTCACATTTGACTCACCGTGACGAATCATGCAATTTGGTCACAAAACCGCTCATTTTCCGTGACGGACACAGTTTTCGTCATGTAACAGCTCGTCTTCTATGACTAGAGAGCATCATCACTAATTTCGTCATGAAAGTGACTGCCACATGGCGCAATGCATGCAGCTGACGTGGCTCCGTGCCACGCGGACAGCTGACGTGGCTCGGGCCACGCTGGCTGCTGACGTGGCCTGGACGCCGACGTGGCGACGTGCACCCGGAAGATAACATGTCACCACGTGTCGTGATCTGATTGGTCCTCGTGTCGTGATCTGATTGGTACACGCGTCACGATCTGATTGATCCACATGGTCACTTGTGATTGCACCACATGGCTTCTTCTGGATGCACACGTTTCACATAACGACAAGCACAGCACAGTTACAATGCACCACATTCTAGACAGATAACTTAGACAAATTCATAAGTTGTTCATCATCACACAGCACTAGTTCATCATGAGATCACAGACACAAGTTCATCATGACATCACAGACCACAAGCACCTTGACTAGGTTCCAGCAAAAGACAGTAGCACACAATATTCAGAACCAAAGAGCGACCAAAGAGCGCCACAATAGACAGTTCATCATGGAAGGTCATCAAGATGAAGGACCGGATAGGTTACCACCACAGTTGAACTGCAGAAGACGCTTAAGCAACAAATTGTTCTCCTCTAGCGCCTTCTTGTTCTCCTCCATCGCCTTCTTGTACTCTTGCAGCTCCATTTGGGTCCTTTGAACATTCTGCTTCAGCACATTCACTTCACCTTGGAGAACAGCGGAAGCTTGTTTTTCAGCCACGAGTTGTTCCTGCAGGGCCCTTTCTTTTGCGGTTGGTGGTTTTGTTGGGCTTGTCGGCTGCAGACCAATATTGTTCAAGAAGATGCTACTGTTATTCTTGGGGAGTACATTGGAGACAACATGTGCACTTGATTGTACACTGCCTTCAGTAGGAGGCTGATGCTTCAAAGCTTCCATGTTAGCCTGCCATAATCAAAAGAATTGTCAACAACCTAGTTAAACTTGGTAAATTTCAGAATCTTGACTTAAGAGACATTTTTATTCATCTTATTTGGCTACTTCAATGTATGTAGCAGTAGAGGCACAATACTTTCATCATGTTAGAAGAAGTGAAAGAGTCACATGACTAGGGTTCTCGAGATCAGAAAGAATACAAAAACTAATTCACTTGACTAGCTAAAATAATCGTGCAACATCTAATTCCAACGATTTACCATTTCAGCTCAAAGCCAATTAATAGAAATCACAAAAATTTCCTAGAAATTAGTAAAGAGCATGTATCATGTAACCTATCACACTCCCTGTTAAGCAAACAATTATTGCACTACATAAATTGTAATGCCAATACAACTAGGATCTAGAGATAGCAAATTTATGCACAAAATAACATACAACTAGAGAACTAATAAGCAAACAACAAGAATAATATTTATGTAATACTCCTAGACAAGCCGGCAACACTACTAGCAGAAATTGAACATCTAGACCAGTCATACATGCGTGCACAAGCAGGCCACAGTGAAAGTTGCAAACTATTTAGAAAACACTCTAGACTCAAGCCACCTCAGCATAATGAAAACTATGGACATTTCAAGCCATCTCAGTTTCCACACTAAGACAGTTTCAATAAGAGATACATAGGAAGATGCTGGGAAGTATATAGTGATATTAGACTTACAGTTGCTTCTTTTGCAATATCAGTCAGTCCTTTCTTGCGGCTGGTATGACATTCTTTGAAGATCTCCACCGCATCAAGTTCTCCATCAGCAGCAGCTTCTTGTTCTCCAGTAGCATTTTCTTGATTTGCACGCACTACTACAGAACAGGGATGTAGTAACACCAACTTATGTTACTAAAGGACAACAAAAGTGTTACTAGCTCTCCTAGTAACACATCTTCTTTGTGTTCCTAATCTCGATGTTACTACAGCCTTATCTATTGGAACACAAGGCATGTGTTCCTTTACATAAAAAAAGAGTGTTACTAATCTGTAACACAATTACTGATCTGATGGATCATTTATTAAGTGTTAAATGACTTTTTTGTGTAACACATTTTTTTTACTCTAGTAACACTTTCACTTTGTGGCAGTTTGCAATAGGAATATATTGTCTGCAACACTTGTTTTTACCTATTGTAACACATTTAAAATATATGATAAATATTTATTTTACACGGGCATATAATATTCAAATAGAATTTTAGGAGTAAACATGACATGTTGTAGAATTACACAAACCATAAATTTCAATAATCATAGAAAGCTACATTGATTGTAGGAGGTTTCAAACATATCGCCTGTGTTCACATCATGAGAGCAAAAGTACATCAATAGTTTTCTATACAAATACATACTACCAGAAATCAAAATGAAAATGTAAATAGAAATATGTAGTATTCTTGAACTTCATTGCTTCTTTATCCATTCTTGTACTCTTCATTATAAAAATCCAAACATCAATCATTTCAACCTGCATATAGAGAAATCAAGCTGTAACATTAAATATTGTGCTATATATATACGCTACACTAAAAATTTGTAAAGCTAGCTGTATCATGCACTAATTGAGGGCTAGACATCAACATTGCCAATTGTGTTGTACTGATGGTTCATATTTTGCAATATGATGCTTTATACTCACATTGTAGAATTATTTTCCGATCTCAACTCCACAACAATAGCTTCTGGGCAAGAGCTGAAAAAGGATGCATATGCTACAATATCCTTATTTGGGTAGCTTGCTATCTGAGTAGCATTATAGGCCCAACATACAGTGAATGATCATTTAGCGACAAACGAGTATGAATTGTATTAAGATAATGCAATAAGAACAATTGCTACATGTTCATCCACCTTGATTGAGGAGGTTGTGTATGTTTTGAATTCTTTTGGCTTTTACGGATACCAGACACTTCCTGTTGTGTCATAGTTGTAGTCTCTCTAAGCACTCCTTGTCATTTTACTCATCTGAAACGAGACATGCGATAATATAAGGAAAAGGTATTGCTATAATTTTCTATAAAAATCATTACTATAATTAATGGAAGAGTATGCATTACTATAAAAAATCATTACTATATAAGAACAAAGGTACTGCTTACATACCTTTGTTCTTTTGTATTCTACCTCAGCTTGAACTCCTTGTATGGCATCGCGTTGAAAGGAATAGAGATGTAGCTGCATTTATATAGTGACACAAAGTTATGCAATACTACTAATCCTGAAACAATTAAACATAGCATTACTATAGTATATCTCCTTTGATGATTAGCTAAAAAAAGGTGTACCTCTATTTGCTAGAATGATTAGCACAGCATCGTGGGGATAATTCTTATGCTTCCTGGTTTTGTAATTCCTTATAATTAGCATCACCATAATTGAAACTAGTTGCAATAGGCCCAATATCAATATATAATCAACTACGAGCAGATTATTCTTAAAAGACAAGCAACCAGTTGATAACCTTTTCATGGAAATAAACTAGATCACCAGTGTCACTGTATTGGGACTCACATGCTTCTTTGGTCTAGAAAGGGACAGCCGGACAGGACAAAAGGGGAATAGCATGAATTATTATATATAAAAATATATATAAAGAAACATAATAGTTGTATGAGCAAAGAAACTTACCTATTCATCCCTCTATTTACTGAATGTCCGAGTCTGACTTGGTTCACCCTACTGCCCATTGAACTCTCTAAAAGATTCAAACAATATTAAGGCGAGGAGAGAATAAATTAGCTGATAACATTTAAATAAAGCATTGAACTCTATTAAAATTACCATGATCAGTTGCCGTGCAATTCACCTTAAAGGATTCAGAGTTTGAGTAATAATTGCAAAATGCCAGCAGTGTACTCACAATTAACACTGCTTTGATGGCACTATGGATGACATTCCTAAAAAAATTCCAACACTTGATAATTCTTCCTCCTTGGTAATCTCTCTAATCTGAAATATCATTTGATTATGGCTTGATAGAATAATAATTTATAATAATATATTGTCCGTGGCAATGGGATTTCTTCACTACATATTCTCATTTTTAATGTATTATTCTCTATTTCTATGAGACCAAGATGTATATTCATTCTTCTTCACACAAATGTTCTTATATGTAGTACTACTTCGTTGTTCTCAATTCTGGCTGTGCTGTGCCAGTTAATTTGTTCTATATGTGTACCGTCTCAGGGGCTTGTGGTTGCCAAGTCCCAATTGCAACAGCAAAACGATCGAATAGAAAAGCGCTGCCGAACAGTGAAACGTTGGTACTAAAAACAAGAACAAGCTGGCAACGTGCAACAAAAGGGAAGGTGTGAGATGAGAGGAGTACTGATGCAATTGTTGGCCCGGCCGGCCCGTGACCTCCCGTGGATGGTGTTGCAGTCTTGTAGACAAATGACGACAGGAGGGGTTTGCTTGAGGCAGGCGAGCACGGTGGCAGCGTGAGGCGCGCGCCAGGATTGGGGGCGGCGAGAGGCGCTGATGTACAGCGGCGGCAGATAGGCGATGAAGGGTCCCAAATCACGATCTCCCTTTGCGAATGGTGCGGAGTCGCGGAGGAGCGCCCGGAGGCGAGAACGGTTTCTGTTTGACCAGGATGGGGGGCCTTTATTTGGCGAGCACAGCCTCGGTAGTATTTTTGACTGATCTGCGGTCAATGTCAATGAGTCATTCCATCTCGACCAGATGTATTTTTTCATGCACAAGTTCAGTAACTAGCTTGCGATATTATAACTTAGTACTTAGAAGGCCCACACCTCACATATAATGTATATGCACACGCGAACAGAGTCCACCTTGATGTGTAGAAATATCAGTTCGGCTTACTGTCTTGGCATGGTAGATTAAACTTTTCCTAATATAATGCTTGGGTGAATCCGAGATGCATGTTTGCATCAAATTAGCTTGGCATGTTAGGAAACACTTCCACGCAACATAAATCCAAGAGAAAAGCGAGGAATCATGCATGTTTTTCGTGAAAAATTCTAGGAAATCAATTCTTTCAAATCAAATATAAGAGAAATATATAAAAGAAGTGAAATCATGTATATGGTGCCCAATACCTTTTTAATTCGCATAACAGCTTCCGTCCAATTATTCCATCAAATACCAAATGTCTGATCTAGATTCCACTCTGCCCGCAATATCATATTGGGAGAGGAATCGAGAATTGCTTTGATTAGCATAATAGGTTGTACAAGATCAGGACAGGAAACACACCTCATTCATCAAGAGGGTTGTTCCACGTAGGTGGGTTTTCGTAATCTAGCATTCTCAATACTTTCAAAAATATACTTACCGCTTTTGTGCATTTTAATTGAAAACAAATAATTTTTATTATATCTATTAATTGGACAAACAGCTCGTTGACCCAAGGCCATAGCTAACAACTTGGAGTTACTTTCACAAAAAAAAACACACACACCTAACAATAATGTAACACAAGATGTTATATTTGTTTAATTAATTGTTTATTCCCATTGCACTGCAGAGGGTAGACTGACTTAATTGCATTTATCAACTGAGCGAGCTCATCAAATTGCAGAGCACACAGTTCACTCTCTCGTGCATCCATGGCACATTGGCACGTACCAGCCACATCCATGAGACGCTCTCGCCTCGCTCTCCTGTCGTCAACGGCGTTCTAATCGAGTCGGGCCAAGGTCGTGGCTGTGGGTGTCGAGTCAAGTTGCATACAAAGACGATGGGCCTTGCATGAACCTTTGACTCGGTTTGTTTGGGTCCTGGTCGAGTGAAACCTTCTCGAGTCCAGGGGCCAGCGCGTCTATCTAGCGGCAACCGTTTTGATATGTCTCTGGAAATCGAAACCGAAACAGTATAGATCGAGTCAGACCTGGAAGTCGCCGCCGAGAGATCGCGCCCCAGGCGTGGGAGCCGCCGTCGGTGCCGTGACTGTGGATCCTGGTGCACCGACTTCCCCAGGACATACCCATCGCCGGCCTTCGACGCCTACACTCTCTGTGCGGCGAGGCGCTTGCCGCCCTGCTGGTACGCGCGGGAAAAAGAGGCGCGGAACTCCTCAGCGGCGTCACGGCAGCCGTGCACGCGCAACGCTTCCGCCGTGCGAGTTGCGACACCTGCTCCACGGGTTGTAAAGGGCACTCATTTGTGTACTGAAAATTTTAATTTTAAGGATCGGGCCGGATTAGGGCCGGGCCAAAACAATACTAGTTTTTGAGCTAAATTTTGTTAGGGCCAAATTAGATTGTGAGGAACAAACGGGCCATGATCCGTTACCACCTCTGGCTCCACGCAACCGGGCCTCCTCATTGTCTACGCCGGGATCGCAGCGCCAAGATCGCCCAGGTCACTTCTGATGACGGTTTTTTATTCGATTTTTTACCGAGATGTTGCCGCTGCTGCGTTCAAGGGATGTCATCGCTGGTCATGGGAAAATTTTCTTTTCAATGTGTTCAATTTTCTAGCACTTAGGTTTTCGTTATGCTCTGTCATCAGTATTGTGTAAGACTGAATATTTTTATTTCTTCTCTGAATACTTGGACTTTTTTTTGCAGTGTTTCTCTCAAGCATTGATTTAATTGCCTGATCATCACAGTGGTTGTATTGTCAGACTATCAGATCATCGAAGTAAAACGGATGGTCCCATCAGAAAGTTGTTGTGCCTGCCTATGTTAAAAAATAGATGGTTCATCCTAATGTACATGCTTTATTGTTGACCTACATATGTTACCACAATTTTATATCATCGCAGAAGTTTCATATGTACTACTGTATAATGTACTTTAATGTAGTATTGAAAGACTCTAGTTTGTACTCCTTGGATTAATTCGCATGTATTTTTATCACGATTGCTCATGGTGCTGAATTTTGTATTATTCAAAATGTTAATGCAAGTTAAAACATAATATCAAGGGCCAATTGAACACCAGAACAACTACAATCATAATGGTTATTATCCAATTTAAATAAAAACTACAATTAAACATATATGGAAATCATCCTACCATTAACAAATACGACAAGTAGCAGCAGTGAAAATACATTATACCATTGATTAAACCATATAAACTCCTAGCAAGTTTTATTTTTGGAAATTTAAATACTAATCCCACTAAGTAATTACTTTAAAAAAATAAAAATGCCACAAAGCAAGAATAGCCCCAACCTTTCTCGAAAGAATAGGATAACATACCACAAATATCAATTTAAACAAGCCTTTTTTTCAAATACAATAATTTACTAAGTCTCACCAATATCTAATACTAATAACAATATATTGGTGATAGATTTATCCCTTCTGGCCAATCATATTGTTGAGAGTATATATATAATTTTACTCTGAGTGTTCCTTCTTAATATAAAAAGTCCTATGTACTTATGTTTCAAGCATCGACATGGACTACTACAGAACATGGTTATAGTAACACCAACTTGTGTTACTATAACTTATAGAATTCCAAATGGGCGGCCCGGCCCTAGCCCGGCCCTAGCCCGATTTGGCCCGGCACGACGTGGCCCGGCACTATACAGGCCCAACAAGCCATCGTGCCGGGCCGGACCGGGCTGCCGTGCCAACCTGCCTGCTAAGGCCCGACACGATGTCCTGTTTTTCGTGTCGGGCCGGCACGGTGGCCCAACTGGCCCATTGGGCTAGGCCGGCCCATCGTGCCTGCGCAGGCCCATCGCGGCGGCGCCGACCCTCGGCGGCGTGGAGGTGGCAGGAGGAGCGCTCGCGGCGCCGCAACGGCAGTAGGCGGTCCGGCAGCAGGCTGTGCACCATCTCGGCGGCGGTGCGGCCTCCATGCGGGGCCGGCTCGGCGGCGGGGCAGGAGGCCGGCGCTATCACCCGGACGGAGCATGGGGTGGAGGAAGGCGTCGGCTCGGCGGCGGGGCAGAGGGTGGCTCGGGAGGGGAAGGGGTGAGGATGGAATGAGAATTAGGGTTTCTTGGTACATATATACGTGGGCTTCCAAATTAGATCGGGCCATCAACCGGGCCGACCATGTTCGGGCCGTGCCTCGGGCGGCACTACGGGCCGAGGTGGCGGCCCAGGCACTAAACCCCCTTCGTGCGGGCCGGCCCAAGGCACTATCGATCGTGCTTACGGCCGGGCTAGTGCCGTGCTTTTTAGGGCCGTGCCTCGTGCCGCCCATCGTGCCCGGCCCATTTGGAATTCTATACTATAACTCAATAAATGTGTTACTAAGTCTCATAGTAACACATCTTGTTAGTGTTACTATGTTTGATGTTACTATAGCGTGACCTATTGGAACACAAGATATGTGTTCTTCCCTATCCAAAAAGGTGTTACCACTCTGTAACACAATTATTTTCCTAGTAGAACATTTGTCATGTGTTACAATGGTTCTCTTGTGTAACATATCTTTTAAGCTCTAGTAACACTTCTAATTTATGGTGGTAACACTTTGTGAGAGCATAGTTTTGAAATCTAGGATCATAAGGTTTGTAACACATTCTTTTTCTGTTGTAACACATCCAAAATTTCAAAAAAATTATTTTGTGCTGGTATATAGCATATATTGTTGAAATGGAATTTTTCTACGGGAGCATGACACATCGCAGGATCACATAAACAAATATTTCAATAATCATATGAAGCTCCATTGATTACAATATGGAAATAAACATGGTACTTGTCCACGTCATGTAAAAGTATATATTTACACAATGACAGTGGATTGTACTAAGTCTGTACTAGTGTAAATGTAAATATGCAATATTCATATATGCATTGCTTCTCGGAACATTCTTGTGCGCATCCAAATATACGACTTCTACCATTGGTCATTTCAACCTGCATAGAGAAAGCTAGTTGTGAAGTTAGCCATTTCAACCTGTCTAGAGAAAGCATATTTATATATTTATGCATAAACTGGGGTAGAATATGATACTATGGCCTTTTAGAAAGCACATGTTTAAGTACAACGTAGCTGTTTTATAAAGCATCTATATTACTCAGAACTTCATAGTGTAAGCTCAAGTCAAAAGCACTACTATAATGTTTCGAGAGAAGGTGATTCATTAATAGAAATGTCTGCTTCATCATGGCAGGAAAGGCTGCTTCTATGATCTGCAATGCAAGTTACATTCCCATTAGTTCAGGATGATAGATATGTGCCTTGGATAGTCAATTCTGCAAGAGAAACAAAATCAATGACCGCATACAACATATCGAGACAGTAAGATAAAGCTAGAGTCCACTATTACTGCTTCTCATCCTTCATTGCAAAAATCATTTACCATGCATAGTATATATAATAACAGTATCTGCTATATATACACCATAGCAGCATAATTGGATTGTGTAGCAGCTTCATATTTCATACCAAGGGAAATAACATCCATGTGCATTTTTGGATTCAAAATAATGCAAAGGCACAAGCTTGACAGAAAAGAGAATATAATTGGTCAACAACCCAACCGGCCTAGTCCACCTAACCAAAAGATATGGGAAGGCCATATACTTCCCACTGAGGCTGAACTGGAAGGAACATGAAAACTCACATGAAAGTTTTGCAAAGTTCTTATCCCTATCTCTAGAAAAATACTCTGCAGGTTTTAGTAAACCTAGCACTATCTATTATGAGCAAAGCAGACGGGAAGCAAACCAAGACACAACCTTAGGCAAGCAACCAAATAAACCTGTACTTTGAACAGGGATGGAGCCGGAAAGCAAATGCAAGTCATTATTATTTATTAACCCTCACCTGCTGTACCGTGCTGTGCATTGCCTGCAGAGAGTAGACACCATCAGATCAAGAGCATCTGGAAGCGCCTGGCAGCATGCGAAGCAATAGATGTTTTCCAACGCTAAATTCCAACTTCCTATCCATTTAAAGAAATGACTGTACACCATCAATGAAAAAAAAATCAAGAAATCAAGTTCTGATATGAAGGAAACCAGGGACAGAGTATCAGGGACTCAACAACTTTGCAGAAGTTAGACATTTCACTCAATTTTTTTCCTAGCAGTCAAATGGTACCTCCGATTGATAAAATGTGAGAAAATATGTGATACGTTTTCTATCCTGGCAGAAAAAGGCACATTAGGGGAAAGCAACTAATTTCCTACCTCTCATAAGCATTCTATCAACATGTAGTGGGCAGACTAGATTTTCTTCAATCAATAACACTGCATAGTTGAATGAACAATGGGCTAGGACTGTAGGTATACCTGGTAATGACATCCTTTTCCTTTGAAAGGGAAGAGGTATTCATCCTGCGCAATCATCCCAAATAAAAATTAAAATTAATGAATCGGCCCCTGTCCCACTAAAAGATGATTATCTAAAATCTTGAACAGCCAATTGAATTCTGCTAATAGGGGTGAGAGATTGCTTACCACTGAAGTCCTTGAACTCATCTGCAGAGAATTGTATGCTAAACCTGCTGGAATTTAAAGTAGGTAGATCTGGAGTAGAAGGACCAGATCCACGGGAAGAGGAAAAAGGTTGTAAATAATTACACTTTGAAGGGGAGCGCGCTTGGGGAGGTGATCCTCGTGAATCCTTCGGAGTGCTTGGGGGTCGGAGCAGAGATGGGAGTTGGAGGAGGGATCGCAGTCGCACCCTCGCAGGAGAGATGGAAACTGAACTGCCGGCTTTGTCTCGCGAATAACTAATCCGGTCAAAATTGTTGCGTGGTGGGCGTTGGGAGTAGCTGAGGTGGGAATTGTTGTATTTCTTTTTTACACGTGGTGTGGAAACCATTCGGGGTGGAGAAAAAAAATAATAGTGGCAAACAACTGGGTCATGAAATTAGATGGAAAATAAAGTGCTAATTTGGTGCATTTTCAACCATTTTATAATGTACGGATGAAACATGCTATGTATATCATGTGGATCCTTTCAATTCACGTTATGCATCAGCATAGTGCTTACTCCATATTTTGTTTCTTATTTTTTTCTCATTGACATACATCTAGTAAATAAGTACGTGTATTAGTGTCAAATGCGTATGGTAAAAACCTCGTGCTACTTTTCTACTTTTCTCACTTATCTCGGCTCACTTTAGCATGAGCATATATGATCACACATCATGTCGTCCTATCTATTCCTTTGATGGATATCCCAGTATGATATGACCATTGCCTGTTAATACGAGATCACAGTGATATCGACGGTATGTGAATCACAAGGCCAATATAATACTGATTAGGAATGGTTGTCTGATATGATCACCAATACAGGACTCATCTAGCAATAGCATAAAGGGTGTATAGCATGATCAATGTTAGTCGATATGGGGCCATTGTTTGTGGCGTATTGATCAACGCATGACCCACCTACACTAACATGGAGGGCTGTGCCTGGTGACCTTCAAGAGTTGACGTGGTGCCCACCTAGTAGCGAGGAGGAAGAGGTGTGGGATGTACCACTATTGGTAGACTAGAACCCACCTATTAGTGATGTGTTAGAGGTGCGGCATAGCCACTAGGAGTTTACGCAGGGATCAGCTATGAGCAATGAGCTATTGAGAGCATTAAATGGGGCCCACCATGTAGCGATGTGGAGGGATGTATAATGTGACAATTATAATTTGATCAGCTTTTATTTTTCTCCCGATTATATAAGCTAGATTGTAATTTAAGGGTAATAGGGTAAAAGGCTATTATGAGACTGTTTTAAGACTACTAATAATCTAAAATAAAACGTTCACTTGTGGTTTTATGGTAATTTTATAATATTTTTATTAGCTAATCATAAATTATAATTCAGTTTATATAATATAGAGAGAAATAAAAAGATCTTAATTCGATGCGGGATCCACCTGGCGCGAGCCAGCGGGGACGGGGCAGAGCACGACCTTCGTGCACCCGAATTTTTTCAGCTCATCGCTTTTGTTTTTTCTTTTGCCACGTAGTATGGGGTACTCCGTATTTTTTTTTCCCGAGTGCACGACTCGCCTCCATTTTGTTCGCACGGACGGAGTGCCTCGATTTTTTTCGGTTGTTTTTTTTGCTAGAGGGGCCGGGAGCTCCAGTTTTCTTCTGTTTTTAGCAAACTGCTATGTATGATTTCTTCTTAAATATATAAAAAAGACACAATAGCTAAAAAAATCGCAGAAGATTCATATCCTATGATCTGGTTTTAAGATCTGATCCTATTTAGAAAATACATCGTATGTACGATCCTGATTTTAATAACTTATAGCTGGATTTTAATAACTTACAGCTGAGAGAGTTCTTCTCCTTTTTGGATCGTGGCCATTACACGACATGGGTAGCAGGGTACATCGTGTCTCAAAACTCCATGCTAATCGGCTTTTTTTTTACTCCATTTTTTGCATGTATTAGTAATCTAATAATTTGTTTACCAAATCTAGTACTTGCTCCACAACGTTGCTGGCGGTATTGCCCCATGCCCCCATCTCTTATTTTTCTCGAGTTGGAATACCTAGTACTTGAGTTGTTGATTATCCTGTCCTGGATATAACCAAATATATATATTGGTGTTTGCTGCTACCGAGTACTACTTTCCTACCGAAAATAGGACCACCTCGATCCGCTATCAATCCCTAATATATCAAATTGTATATTAAATACTCATAGCTCATCATCTAATTAAGAGATCCATTTTATAGCTAATGAATTCAACCTCAGGATAGTGGAACGTGGTAGAAAATATATTAAACATTATGGAATAAAGCATTTACATTTACTTACAACAAAATATAAATGTTTCTTTATAACACTTCAGTTGTAACACTATTTAATATGTGTTACGGGACACCATCCTCTTTGTAACATTTAAGGTGTAACATTAGTTTTGTGTTACAATAATTGTAGCCTGTAACACAAATTTACAAAACAAACGCTATGTGTTACAATGCTCATCTGTAACACATAGTTTTGTGTTACTAAGAAACTTCTTTGTAACACAACCATGAATGTGTTACTCAAATATGTTACAATATCTATGCTTTGTAGTAGCGACAACATATATGTTTTCTCTTGTAACACTTTACCTGTAATATTATTTTGTGTTACTATAGGATATTCATTTGGGACACATTTTACATGTTCCAGCTATGTGTTACAACAACTACTATTTTGTAACATTTTAGCTGTAACATTAATTTTGTGTTACTATAACCATTGTTTGTAACACATTCTTTCAAAACAAGTGCTATGTGTTACAACCTTCATTTGTAACACATAGCTTTGTGTTCCTACAGAAGTTCATTGTAACACATGGATATATGTGTTACAAAGGTGTGTTACAATATCCATGTTTTGTTGTGCTGCAGCCATTTTCTTTTGCCTCTGTTTGGCATGACATGCAGAGTTCAAATTAGTTAACTTTGGCACATAGCAGTGGAGTAAAAAAGTAACAGTACAAAATAGTGCCCTATTACATATGCATGCAGATGTGCAACATAGCATCGAGATCCTGTTGTCCGGTGAAAATTGACTTTGGCACGGTTTCCCTTGTACTGTTCAGCTGTTCGCTGCAACAACAAGTGATACCGATTATAATTCAATCAAACTTATTGGATCTACTGGCTACAACGTGAGAAATCTATGTAGCATCACTTGTGGGACCTACCAGATAAATAAAAAATAGCTCAAGAATGATAAAAGATGTCTGAACAGCAGCTAGAAGAATCATGTCTTTTATTTGAACAGGGTAAATATCAAAGCAATCAAATAACCGTTAAGTCCAGAAGAGATTAGACTAATTCAAATAAATCATAGAACTTTCACAGGTCACAACCTTACACATTTTCTTCAATAAAATCATGCATTCATGCTTCATGTGTATTCTATTGGAGGGTGGAGGCTAGATAAACAAAAAGACATTTCTGAAGCAGTTTTATGTACACACTTTAATTTACATGGCAACAATAGCTAAATGTGGAGTTCAGCAAATAGGACATACCATGTTTTTTGGATCTGACCATTTCTGAACCAGTTCATTCCACTGTGCATCAGTCATGTATGATACATGAGAGGTGGTTCTGATCTGGTCAATTGGGATGACGGTGAAGTAGGTTTTCTTCAATTTATAGCGCATCTGCTTTACAGTAGACGGAGAACATTATAGCAAGCATCCTTAGTTGGTTGTTGATTGATGTCAATCGCTGGTCAGCCTTCCCTAAAAATTATTGATTAAGATCATTCATTAGTTGCAGAAGATGATCAATCTCACAGTTAAATGTAACACATACATAGTATAGAGGAACTTACACTTAACTGTCCAACAAAGCCATCGAGAAGGTTTTGATATTTTTTTGTAATGTTTCCAATGGGTTAGTACAGGAACGGAATCCCTAACAATGACACCAGCCTCAGATGCGAATTTCGCAGCTTGCACAGGGTCATGTGTCCTTTTGAACCCATCAGCAACAGATATGGGCAACTTCTTCTTCATTGCTCTTGTCTTCTTATCAAGTAATATACCCCTTGTTGGTGGCCTAGGCCTTCTTGGAGCTCTTTGGGCAGGCTCTACAAAATAACAAAAGTTCAGAATTGTAGAATTTAAATGAAAATGACATTTACCTTCATGGTGTTCATCTTCTTGTCCCTCACGGTGTTCCTCGTGTTCTCCACCAAGACCATCATTTTCATAATCTTCATCGTAGGACCAGTCAGTCGAGTACTCTCTCGGACTGTGCAGACCATCGTCATCTTCTGCTATAGGAGGCAGTTCTTGTTGAACTTGATCCATTGTTTCAGTTGGATGCTGCTTTGTGGAGGAGGACCGTGTGGTGACGCCACGAGGTCTCTCATTTGAAGTACTCTCACTACAAGGTTTGGGACATATCGTGACAGATTTTTATGGCAACAGGGGGTTTTGGTCGCTATTAACTGGGCTTAATGCGACAATTGTCAATAATGGTCACGATAGGAGTGTGTGTTGTGACCAATTGTGTACCGTTGCAATGTTAATGGCAAT
Source organism: Echinochloa crus-galli (assembly GCA_900205405.1). Lineage (NCBI taxonomy): Eukaryota > Viridiplantae > Streptophyta > Magnoliopsida > Poales > Poaceae > Echinochloa > Echinochloa crus-galli. The sequence goes on along the minus strand of OAMR01000677.1, from coordinate 282,059 downwards.
TGCGACAATGCATGGGCTTCTGTTGCAATTGCTAGGTCGGTATTGCGACGCTTATTGGTAACGGTTGCAGTAGTTGCCCATGTCACAACGACTCTGACACGTCGCTATTAGTGGTGCCGTGTGTTGCAAAAGAGTATTACTTTTAGCGACAAAAATGCACTCGTTGCGACTGAAATATTTGATATTGCAACCTAAATCAAAATTGTTGCAAACTAGAGAGGGGTATGGCGACGCTAACACGAAATCGTCGCACTAGAGAAGATGCTATTGCGACAAAAATATCCCCGTTGCAATCACAAGCACTATTAGTCGCAATTGATGTGTTCATGTGTGTCACTTTTAGTCCAATACCTGGTTTCTAAACCTTGCAAATTAAATTGAGGCCCATCAATGAAATCGACATTTGCCCAACTCTTAACCCTGCCAAAATTGGAGGCCTAACGAACCCACCGAGTCCTAACCCAACACGATCTTTGTCGTTTCATCGATCCTAACCCTAATATACGAAGGAACAAAAGGAACCCAAACAACATATCCTTGTTGATGTCTCGCAATCCGCCGGGGTGACGCTGCAAGCTCCGATCATCTGCAACCACGGGCGCAAGTGCGATCACCTGCATCATGACGGGAAAAAGTGTATTTTTTGAATCCAATCCGCCAAGGTATAATCGATTATGAGATCCATGTGCATTAGTGTTGGCGGTCTTTACGACACGTTTTCGACCACCAATACTTGGGAATAAAAGAGGTTATATGTGACATTCCTTGCATCGAGGTTTATATCTAATAAAGTTCCACGAGTTTTGGTGTGTTTCACTTGTGCATGTACAACAACGAGAAATATGCGCTATAGGGGTAGGAATTGACCGATTCGGCCAAACCACTGCGTTCGGCCGGTTACCCCCCTTAGCCGTACACGACGCAAAGCACAACCGGGAGGCCATCCACGTCAGTGGTGAAAAAGCGATGACGATGCATGACACTTGGACCTCCGGCACATCACCTCTAGGCCAGAAAGACACGAAGTCCTCCACGAACAAGTCACCCAGGACAGCCCAGGACTTGAGGCAGTGCACAGGGGGCGTTCTGGGCTGAAAGCCCAGTTCGGCCGAACTCCACAGTTCGGCCAAACCGCCCCCAGTACCCTAACCACCTCACAACCGCCATCCAGAGCAAATCAGAGCCGTAGGGGTTGAGTCGGTGCAAGATCAATGGTTCGGCCGAACTGATGATCCGTTCGCCCGAACCCCCCGGTTCGGCCGAACTGGCCGGTGTGCACTACCTTGCGATTCCTTGGCCCCTGCTCTTCCTCCACCACCTCCAAGTCTCTATAAATGTTGTCCTTCACCTCCTGGATCACACACACCACTTGGGAGCAAGTCTCCATTCCGCTCTTCCAAGATGTCGAGTTAGGCTAGTCTAGTTGGGAGTTAGAGTCAGAGTCGAGCTTCGCTCGGGGTTCCAGAGTCGTCTTCTGGAGTTCTGGTAAAGCTCTTGTATCTTTTCCTTTCCTTTATGCAAGACTCTGAGCATTCAATATATTTATCTTCCGCATTTACTTGAGTTATTTATTCTGCATTTATTTCGCGAGTAAGTGTAGAATGTCTAGTCTTGATTATATGTTGTTGTAGCTGGCTCTATAAGTTGTCTCCTTAGTTCTTTATCTCAGCTGGTTTCTCGTCTCTACTCAATGCTTGCGGTGAATTGCCACTGGGGTATTGACAGGGTTGCTTGCTCTTTCTAGTAGAGTAGGTAGTTGTTGACTGGTGTAGGAGTGGTTCCTAGACTAGTCAGTGACCTTGGAATGTCTCTGAGTTGGCACGGAGGTGGTAGCCGTTAGGTGGTGACAGCCCTATATGGCCTTCGTATTCCATCACGCCTGGCTCTTACGGTAGGCTCCCTGTAAGATGACGGATGTTAGTGGCACCCCTTCTCATCCCTTTCTATGTGTCGCATGCACCGTTCCCGACGCTGAGATAATAGAATTAGGAAAAGAACCATATATGCCTTTCTTGCTAGCCGTAACCTTTGCTAGAGATATCTCAAGGCTAGTGGAAGTATATAGGAATCCTTTCCTGTCTCATTGTCGTCCCACTAGCTAGACCACTCTTCTATCTATATCCTGAACTTCTCCTTGTGTGTGCCAATTGCATATCACTCCTATTCTATCCTTTACCCCCGCCTTGTTAGCCGGTACTTTGATTAGTAGTTACATCCTTGTTAATAGTCAATACTCTTTATCCAATGCTGCCCTGAGGAAATAAATACGATACCTAGGAATACTCCCGGGTGAAATGCTACATCGGTATTCATGCGCTTGCGGATTTATATCTGTATCGTAAGAATACCAATGAACACTCGTTGCACCATTATTGGGATTGGCAATCCTGATAGTGGACCGTAAGAAGTGTCAACAATTAGTTTGTTAATTATTTGTATATACATCTAATTTTAATACTATAATATGTAAAACTGATCGAGCACGCCCTTTGTACACATGGTTTAGGAGATTAAAATGTGTTGTAGTTGGTTTTTTTGCAATGGCAAGTGAAGAGGATTGCAGTTGGATGGAATTGCCGACTGAAGATGATGCGTGGCAACACGGCTTCAACAAGTTTATGGATGATCTGTTTGAAGGAAAAGTGGAAGGAGAGTCTCAGCAATGTCCGTGTACTAAGTGTCGTCGCATGGCATATCAAGATATAGAAAATATTGAAGCTCACTTGGTTAGATCAGGGTTTGATGGGGATTTCATAAAAGAGGAAAAAAATGTCATCATCTTGCTGCTGATCCTATCGTCCATGTGTATGATTACGACGATCTTGACGATCATGACGATTGGGAGGCCACCAATAATTTGTTTACCTCACTGATCAGTGGTGCCATACATGGTGGAATTCAAGGTGGTAATGAAGAGGAGCCAAATGAGTCATCACGCAAATTTTTCGAATTATTGGAACAAGCTAAGACAGAGTTGTACCCTGGTTGCAAGGACGCTTCAAAGGTTTCTTTCATTGTCAGGCTATATCAGATCAAGTGCATGTGTGGTCTTAGCAACGTTGCAATGGAGCAAATACTATTATTATTCCGTCTTGTGCTGCCTGAAGGGCATTGTCTCCCGGATTCCCTGGACAAAGTTCGAAAGGTGGTTCGAGACCTTGGCTTGGACTACCAAAAGATTCATGCTTGTGTCAATGACTGTGTGTTATTCCGTGGAGTGTACGCAGGCATGGACAACTGCCCAACTTGTAAGGCCAGTAGGTGGAAATTTTCAGATTCAGAACAGGGGTTGTCACTGATGCAGCAAAAAAGAAGCGGTTACCTTGTAAAATACTAAGGTATTTTCCACTGATTCCTCGACTGCAAAGATTATTTATGAACAAGGAAACAACGACATATATCCGTTGGCACATGGATGAATTGATTGATGATCAAAAACTAAGACACCCGGCTAAGTCAAGGGCATGGAAGGTCATGAATGAGAAGCACGAGGAGTTTGCAGAGGATCCACGTAATGTCAGGCTGGGGCTTGCATCAGATGGCTTCAATCCATTCGGGATGTTGAACGTGGCTTACTCTACATGGCCAGTTATCCTAATTCCTTACAACCTACCTCCTTGGTTGTGCTTGAAACAATCCTATTGGATCATGTTGATGCTAATTTCTGGGCCTAAATCTCCAGGGATTAACATTGATGTGTATTTGCAGCCTCTAATCGATGAGCTCAAAATGCTTTGGAGTGTGGACGGAGTTGATACTTGGGATGTGAAGGATAAGCGCAATTTTAAAATGCGTGCCATGTTACTCTGGACAATAAATGACTTTCCTGCTTACGCGATGTTATCTGGCTGGAGCACCAAAGGGAGGTTTGCTTGTCCTTATTGTCACAAGGACACTGAGTGCATGTGGTTAAAATTTGGTATGAAGCATTGATACATGGGGCATCGACGTTTTTTTCGCCTAGAAACCACAAGTGGCGAAAGGTCAATGCCAGCTTCAATAACTTGGTTGAGACGAGGGAGGCACCAGTGCCACTCAGCGGTGAACAAGTTCGGCAGCAGTACGCTAGTTTTGAGCAAGTCATCTATGGAGCCACTACCTCTAAGAAGAGGAAGCAACTTGATGAAGATACTAGATGGCACAACTGGAGGAAGAAGAGTATTTTCTTTGAACTTCCATATTGGGATTCATTGGCGTACGCCATAATCTAGATGTGATGCATATTGAGAAGAATATTTGTGAGAGCTTGCTTGGGACTTTGCTCGAAATAACTGGTAAAAGTAAGGACAGTGAGAGGGCTCGATTTCATCTGCAAGAATTGGGTATAAGGAAGGATCAACATCCAGTTCACAATGAGAAAGGGAAATACAACATGCCACCAGCGTTGTACTCGTTAAGTCGTGATCAAAAGAAACTGTAACACCCTAAAAATGCCTATTTTAAAATTTAGTAATTAAATTGCTTATATTTAATTTAATGCTCATATTTATCTAAGGAAAATAAATTATTTATGAGAAATAAAATTAAATATAAGGTTAGAAACATTTTTGTTGCATTCATGCTGTCTGCATTGAGTTTTGTTTGCGTGCGGTTCAATTGGAATTTAAATTCTGTTTAAATTCGAATTTGAATCGTTGTGTTTGGAGCTCTAGAAAAGTTGCAGCAGCCCGAGTCCACTTTTTCCCCCTGAACTCTTTTTCTCAGCCGAAACTGCCCCTTTTTCTTTTCTCTCCAGCCGGCCCAGGCCCTCCCTTTTCCCTTTCCCCGCAGCGGCCCAGTCTCCCGCGCACCGTTTTCGGCCCGGCCCAGCAGCCGCTCTGTTCCCTTCCCCGGCCCGCTCCGCGGCCCAAGCCCAGCAGGCCGCGCAGCGCCCGCCTTTCCTTTCCCCGGCCTGTCTCCCGCCCTCGCTCGCCTTTGGCCCAGTGCGGCCCAGCAGCCAGGCCAGCCCGCCCCGCACCCCTAGCCGCTGACCGAGCGGGGCCACCCGTCAGGGTCGTCCCTGAGCTCCAGCCGAGTCCGGCTCGGACCCGACCGCCGGAATCCCGCTCGGCTACGGCACGGACGCCGAGGACCTTCTCCGCCCGGACTCTCCTTGGCCGTCCTACAAATAGCGCCGCCGCTCTTCCCAATCCCCGTCTCAATTTAGCACCGCCTCCACCCGAGCTCGCAGCGCCGCCATAGCCGCCGCCGCGGTTTCCAAATCCCCGCCGTCGATCCGCGGGTCTAGCGCCGCCCCGTCGCCAACGACCGCCGGAGAAGCTTCCCCAGCAGGTACTCGTGCCCCCGAGCCCCCCCTTGCCTTTCTTCCCGCTCTGCCGAGGCCTCGCCGCCGCAACCGAGCGCCGCCGCCGCCATGATCCATCGCCGGCCGCCGCTGTGCGCTGCCCGCCGACGAGACCCGCCCTGATGAGTTCGCCGTGTCGCCCCGGTCCGTAGCGCCAGACCCCGTCCCGAGCCGTGCCCTGTAGCGCGCTCGCGCGTTTCGCCGGCGACCCTCCGCCGCGCGCGCAGGCGGCGCCGCCGCAGCACCCCGCCGGCGACCCCCTCCCTCCCCGATCTAATCTGAGCCGCCCAAATCGAAACCGACGTCCCAGATCGAGTCAACCCCGGGTCAAATAACCATACCGGTCAACCCTAGTCAGCCGAGCACTTTTTCAAAAGAGTCCCTGTCTTTTTCAAAATTAACCCGCGGTCCAGATCTATTCAAAAATAATTAGAATTAGGTCCTGATTTTTACAGAAAACCCCCTGTCCTTTTTAAAATAGCACCCGAGGTCCTGTCTTGGTTAATTTGTGATTAAACCCTCCTGTTTTAATATAAAATTAGGTTTTAGCCCCTGAGTTTTTGCAAATAAGCCCCTGGAACTTTTAAAACTCTGCTAGCAGGTTCCCGAACCTTAGAAAAGCCGTATCTTTCTCGTTTTAGCTCCGATTTGAGTGATTTTCGCGCTCGCGTGTTCATAGCGAAGCGTAGATTAGTTTTTCAACCTTCTTTTGATCTGTTTTTATTGTTTGGTGTACTGTTCTAATAGATTAATATTGTTTGCATGTACTGGCTTGAATGGATGCTTGTGTGTTGATGTATGAGTCCAGTCGGTGAGCCGTACACTTTTGAGTTCGAGGGTTATGAGGAGCAGGACGACGGCGTTATGGGAAGCATGGGTGAGAGTATGGTTTGATCCACCGAGGACGGAGTATCCGTTGGCTATGTCCCCGTGAGGCACAGTCCCGTGTTGGGAGCTTCCGTATGGCGGGGGGTCCACGCGTTGCGCTATTTATTTTGTTGTTGTTATTCTTTACCGCGCTTGGACGCCATTGACCCCCTCGTGTTGCGACATGGGCGTCAGTCAATCTCGGTGCCTTGGGTCATGCTGCCTAGGTTGTACCATAACGGCTACTGTTTTGTTAGGGTGTCTTGTGAAAAGCCTCGTAGCGTCCCTATGCAGTCACACCTCGGAAGTGTTGATGTGCGTGGTTGGGTGCAAAGTTCCTTTGAACTTTTACGTGACTGGTGGGTAAAGGGCGAAACCTCTGCAGAGTGTATAATCTATCATGATAGCCTTGCTCAGGGTCAAGAGCGGCCTGGATCCTTTTTTATTAGAATTTGATATTTATTGTTTACTACTCACTTCTACTATATTAATTGGGTTACAATTGGGATTCATGTAAATAATATGATGATGTTAAAATGAAACAACTAAAATTGCTAATGCAGTTCAGCCGTGTCAAGCCTTTCTTTTAAGCCTTCATTATCCGTGTTGTATTTGCTAAGTAAGACATCTACTTACACTTTCTATTCAACAAAATCCCGGATGGGTAACAGATGGATTAGATGGTATTGCTGTTGTTGAGTTTCCTGAGGATCTACCATTCTACTAGTTGTGCTCAACCAGTCAGTGTCCCTGTGGTCTTCGGCTTCGTCTACGTCTTCTTGTAGAGAGAGTTAATAAAGAGACTTCCGCTGTTTTATTTAGTTATTTTGAGTTAAACTCTGATGTAAAACCATTTTATTCGAGCATATGTACTCTGTTTATCATATTTGTTAGCTATATGTGTTCTGTGGACTTCCTGGGCACACATATAGTAGCATTCGGGTTTCTGTGTAAATCCGGGTGTGACAGAAACTGCTATGCAACTTTCTATAAGGTGTTAAGATGCCCGAAGGTTATGCCGCTAATATCAGGAGATGTGTTGATGTCGATGGGTGCAAGGTTTCTGGCCTGAAAAGTCATGACTACCATATTATCTTGCAAAAACTCCTTCCTTTTGTGGTACGTGAAATATTGCCTGAAGAAGTAGCGATCCCGTTGATCCAGCTTAGCAGGTTTTTTAACTCGGTATGTTCAAAGGAGATTGCCATGACCGAGATGCAAGAACCTAGCAAATCAATTGCAGAGACCCTTTGTCGTCTTGAGATGATTTTCCCTCCAACATTTTTTGATATTATGATGCACTTACTGGTTCATCTTGCTTGGGAGGCTGAATGCGGAGGCCCTGCTTGCTATAGGTGGATGTATCCAGTTGAAAGGTACATACGTACAGTCAAAGGATATGTGAGGAACAAAGCGTACCTTGAGGGTTCAATAGCAGAGGGATATATATCGGAGGAGTGCCTTACATTCAGTACTCTGGTCTTTGAAGGTGTTAGTACGAAGACAGAGCGTCAAGAAAAGAGTGATGTTAATGAACCACCTGCTAGTCTGAGTGTATTTGCGAGCAGGGACATGAACAGAAAGTGACCTAAGCATAATATGGAGGCACTAGGTTCCGAAGTCTTGCACACGATGAGGCACTACATGATATCAAACTGTGACGAGGCCCTTCCATGGATAAAGTAAGTAACACATGTAAATTATTTGAATCTTGTTACATGATCCACACTACATATCTCACTGTGATTATTTTCCTTTTAACAAATGTTGCAGTGAGCATAAGACCGAGTTGGAGAAATCGAAGAATGTTGATAGGAGGCACACCGAGGAATTTGTATCATGGTTCGAGCGAAAGGTGAGTAATATATATTTGTGTTAAATTTAAACTCGTAAATTACGAATGTGGTCGTAACATATTGTTAAAACATATGTGAGTGTAGATGAGGAACCCAGGGAGGGAAAAGCAGATGTCATGATTTATTCTCTATCTCGTGGTCCCAAAAGAAATATAGCTACTGTGAAGAATAGGTGCTCAATCAATGGTTTCTATTTTCGGACAGCGCGTGTGGAGAAAATTCTAACAACACAGAATAGTGGTGTTGTCGTCAAGAGTCAAGATGGCATGGATTGGTTTGGACAGATTAAAAAAATATACATCCTTGATTTTCATGAAAGGCAGGAAGTCACATTATTCGAGTGCGACTGGTATGATGTTCCTAGACGAGGAACAAACTGATCAAAAGGGTACAATAAAGATAAATTTGGGATTATAGATATTGATACCTCTCAGCGTCGCTATTCAGCTCAGCCTTACGTTCTGGCGACACAAGCGGAGCAAGTGTGCTTTGTGAAAAGCGGGAATTCAAAGAAAGAAGAGTGGTGCAACGTCCTTAGGATGAAACCTAGGAACCTGTTTGCCATGCCTGAAGGAGATGAAGACACTGACATTAATGTTGGTGATACTGATATGGACGAGGTTGTTATATGTGTTGAAAAAAATTTTGTTGCGGGCCAAGAGGATGTGTCAAATTGGAGGAGGCCAGATGTGGAAGGGACAATTGTTGATACTTCTGTTGTTGATCTTGCTAAACCAATGCCTGAACCGGATCACGCAAACATACCTGAGGACGACGACGATGCTGATGACACCTACACTGGCGACGGAGTGGTTGCTCCAGCCAATTCAGATGGACAAGACGACGACGGTTTTTTTTCATAATTAGGGGTTGCTTTGTTTACTTTTATTGAACCAATAGGTCAAAAGTTTGTGTGCAATAAATATTTTTTGGTGAAGATTTCAGTTATGTATGCAAGATTGGCATGAGTCTTGTTATATAGTATTTCTGTGCGTTCATGTTTATGTTTATGACGATATCACCATTATTGTCATGAAAAAACAAAGCAAAAGCAACAGTCAAAAGACAAACAAACACAATATATGTATGAAATATATAAGATAGCATAATTCAGTAGACTATAGACACATCCGCTTGTTTTTATTAAGGTAGCATCGTACCCCCAACATCTGTGTTCATCACAGAAGCAAAAGCAACAGACAAAAGATAGAGAAGAAGATATCATATCTACTTCTTCAGTTCAGAGTACTACTATCTCCGCTTCATTCCGCAGAGACTACATCACCGTATACATACTGAAGCAGAGTACTAAACCTAGCAATAAGAAGCACAGTACTACTACATCACTGCATACATAACTGAAATCCATTGTTCTTTAGCTAGCACATTACTCAACATATTATGTAAAGCAGCAGCAGGAGCTCTTCGCCAAGTTTCGTCTGATAGCTCTGCGAAGCTGCTCCGCCATGGCTCGTACCTGACATTTTAGGATGGGTCAGTTACACAAATGGAAAAAGTTAAAAGTCGAAAAAACATCACATACTTTTAGCATATTATCTGAATGCCAAAAATATAATCAAGATTTAAATGGGCACACTGATGTTACGCTTGAAGGTTAGGAACATCACCTCCCTAGCAGACGGAAGCGGATCATTGGTCCCATCCTCGTCATCGCTGCTATCACCAGTTATCACCATCCTTAAGTACAACTTGTCCAACTAAACTACATACTTGTGTTGGGGGGCCTTAATTCCAAAAGAAACACAGAGATCAAAATAATGGCTAAAATTTCTAACTAGAATATCTAAAATAGTGCCTGGATCATTGTATTATATAAGAGGAGAATTGATCCAATTACAAAACCACAATAGTGCTAGCACAACAAAAAAAATCTATACTATAAAGAGAATTAGAATTGAAAACAATTCTCACCAAGATTAGGCCCACCCCCCATCTCACATAGGACCCACCTATCACGAAAAAAAGCTTGATAGTGGAGGGGGGAGGGACATTTTATCACACTTCGAAAGAGATTTCTCCCCCAAAAACCAGAACTTTTTTCACCGGCGTCTCCCACGTGTACCCACACACCCAACCGGCCCCACAATTCAACCCGGGATCCATATCACCGTGTGGGTGTTTTCCTGGGACAGAAACCCTAAACCCACGAACGCCTCGCCGCCGCCCGTCCACGGAAATCGCCATCTGCGTCGGATCATAACCACCGTAAACCCACGTTCCCGTCGCTCGTAGCCGCCGTTGCCTCGCTCAGTGCCACCGTTCCCTCGCCCAAGGCAGGAGCAGCCGCCGCGCGGGATCTTCGCCCATGCCGCCGCCGCGTGGGATCGTGGTGATGCGATGGGACTTGGCCTCAGCGGCCGCCGCCACGGACGAGCTGATGTTGTTCAACGGTGCCGAGGACAAGATCGATGCGGACCGCTTCATCCGCGCGCGTCGACGACCTACGCCGCCTTGCATCGTCGGCCGCGGGTCGGTGCAGGGCCGCGGCGGGATGGGGAACGGGTTGACGGGAGGCGGCGGCGGCGCCAAGGGGATCCCGCGCTCGTTGTTGGCACTTCTTACGACCCAATATCAGAATTGAGAATCCTGGTACAGGGGTAAGTAGTGTTTCAGTGGTTTTCCTTATGGCTTGGTAAAATATAGAAATATTCTGCAAGTGCACAGAATCACCGTTGTAGCACTTCACCTAGGAGTATCCCGAGGTATCGTAATTTATATTTCTGCAGGGAAGCTTTGGCAAGAATACTAGTGAACAGATATTCGAGACTATCAGAGAAGGGTACACGACTAGACAAGACAGGGGATAACAGTATTGGATAGGAGTGGATATACCGGGCACACAGCTCAAGGGATACTCAGGTAAGGGAGAGAAGAGATAGAGAGCTGGGAGGACAACGAGAAGAGATAGAGGACTCCTAGATACTTTATCTACCTATGTCACTCTAGCTTAGAGATATAGTGGCTACAGAGCCAGCACTAGGAGATCTGGGTTAACTCTATTGTCTTAGCTTCGGGACAAAGGAACTTATGGCACACAGAAAGGGATGAGAAGGGGTGCCACCAACTTTTCACTGGGGGATCCTACAGAACGGAACTAACATGATGGGCTACAGAGACCGGAAGGGTTTTGTTGATAGTCAAAATTGGCAGCAGCCGAGGGAAACCGGTCTGACCGGTTTGCTGAACCGGTCGGACCGATTTTGAGTTGTAATTCGAGTAGGTTTAGGACTCCAAGTTTTATCCCGTATTGTAACCGAATTCGAAGGGGTACGACGTCCCCGGCCTATATATATAATAAGGCTAAGGCCGATTGAGGGTTATTCCAATTGAATCAATCAATATTTGTCCTTTAATTTTACCTCTCAAACCCTACAGTTTTCCAAACCCTAATTGCTATTCTTTGCTCGTCTCCGCGACGTACGAAGGCGTTCTAGGTGGCCTGCCGACCCTAGAGCAACCCTAGATTGCTTGAGCTCCGATGGGGTCCCTCCTGAGCCCGAGTTTCTAGGTCTTCACGAGCTCCTGCCTGAAAGCGGTCAGACCGATTTCAGGAACCGGTCAGACCGGTTTGCCCGGGGAGTTTGGGTGTTGGCCGTGGTGAAGGCTTTGCTGCATTTTCGTGTCAACATACTTTTTGGCGACTCCGCTGGGGAAGATTAATCTGGTTTCAAAATCGTTCTAATGTACCTCGAACATGACTGGATCCAATTGTGAGCTTGACAAGGGAAACATCATCACCGCAACGATGGAAGAGCTCACGGACGAGGAGCGGAAGCGGTACCTGATTGCTGAGGAGCACTTCAAGGCGCAATTCTTGAAGGGCTTCAAGAAGGATTGTGGAGGCTTCGTCAAGAGAGTTGAAGAGTTCGTCATGCCAGCTTTTAAGTTGGCTAACGATCAAGTTGAGGAGCTTCCTAAGGTAACTGGCGAACCCTCTGATTTAATGCAACAAATAACTCACATGATGGATGAAAAGTTGCATGCTGCACAAACTGTTACTAGTGAGTTAATTGTTGATATGGCTAGTAATATTGAAGCATTTAAAAAGGGTAACAATACTTTAGAAGATCCTAATTCTTTACCTAAAACAGATCCTAGCGCATCAGGCATACCAGAAAACATTATAGATCCTAATTTAGGCATGCCAGCGAATTTTTATCCGGGGCAACCACCTCATCCTGGTTCGGTCCAAGAACCGGTTAGACCGGTTTTCCCAACCGGTCAGACCGGTTTGCCCAATTCAGTTGGACAGACCGGTTCCATGGGTGTAGGTGCAACAAATGCAATGGTTTTATCTAATACAGTTGCTTCTGGTCCTGTTTTTACACCCCCTCGTACTACGGTTGTAGGAAGTGCACCTTCGGGATCCGGTGTTTCTTGTGGACCGATTCCGAATGTTTCTCAAAATATGGTGCATAATATGCCTCGTTATACGCAAAACACAACCAGTAGTTGTTATCAAGCCGATTTTTCTAAGTTCAAAGAAGATCTGGCTAATACAATTAGAACAAAACTTGGGATTGATATGAGTAGTTCACGTTTATATCAAAAACCATATCCTCCTGAATTTTATTTAGTTACATATCCTAATGGTTGGCGTGTTCCTGAGTTTGTTAAATTCAATGGTGAAGATAATCGTACTACTTGGGAGCATGTTAGTCAAGATATTTTGCAGTTAGGAGAAGCAGCTTTTTATGAGCCATTGCGTGTTCGTTTGTTTTCATTAACATTGACTGGAATAGCTTTCTCTTGGTTTTCTTCGCTTGCTCCTAATTCTATTCAAAGTTGGCCTCAATTGGAGCGTAAATTTCATGATCACTTCTTTAGTGAAGAAAATGAAACTAAATTGACTGATTTGACATCTATTAGACAAAGCCGAGAGGAATCGGTTATAGATTATTTCAGAAGGTTTAAAGATACAAAAAATAGATGTTTTAATTTGTCAATTTCTGAAAAGGATTTAGCATATTTAGCTTTTGCGGGCTTGCGATCTTATTTGAAAGAGAAATTAGAAGGTTTTGATTTTCTTTCTATTAATCACTTGCAAATGAAGGTCATGAGTCTAGAATTAAAGTTAAAACATGTTAAAGAAAATGCTAAGCCTCATCGTTCCAATGTTCATATGATTGATAATAATTCTGATAGTTCAGATGATGAGGATAACGAAGTCTATGCTGCTGAATTTGTTTGGCCATCAAAAGCTAAGCCTTGTTCTTGTCCTTCGTTGAAGCCGGTTCAGAAAAATCGGCGAGAAGAGATTAAATTTACTTTTGATGTTGCCAAATGTGATCGTGTTTTTGATGAATTGCTTAAGAATGGTTTCATGCATATCAATTGAAAAATCATGCATATTGTAAGTGGCATAATTCTTTTTTTTCGCGTGCTACTAATGATTGCAATGCTTTCCGACGACAGGTACAATCGCCTATTAACGAAGGTCGATTGGTACTAGCTGAGATGCAAGTTGACAAGGCTCCCTTCAGTGTTCATACCCTTGATCTGAATACTAAAGTGCTGATTCGGCCGGAACAAGTCGAAGGAGCTAAAGGGAAGAATGTGGTAATTGGAGAGCCGAGGCCGGAAAAAGTTGATGATAAAATTCCGGTCAAAAAAGTGATGCTTGGAAAGACTCTGGATGGTAAAGAGTCTCTGAAGATTACTATTAACACATCAAGGCCTGGGGGGCAAGAAAGCTCACTAACAGAGAATCGGTCCGCTGATCAGGCGAAACCGGTCAGACCGGTTTCCCAAACCGGTCAGACCGGTTTGCCTCAGGGCCGACCTAGAACTTTAAAGCCTATGCACCCGGAAGTGGGTACTTGGAAAGTTAATGAGCCTAAAGTTAGAGGTACAGTTCTGAAACAGGGACCTACCTTCAATCAGCTCTTGAACAAGTACACAAAGGCCGCTCAAGTTGATCGGCCAGTAAAAAAGAGACCAAGATCACCAATGCATGGGGATGGTTATTCAGAGAACAATAGATGCCGTGGTGATGTTGTTACTGTTTATCCACCACAGAAGATGTATGCTACTATGCCATGGGCACCTCCGGCGTCAAATTCTCCATATCCAACATGGGAACAAGGAATGTGGATGCAGTGTTTTCCCCTGCCACAACCACCTCAAGACTATATGGGCAATGGTCCTAGAATTCCAGTGCATGACCGATTAGGCTCATACCAATCAGGTCCGGCACCGGCTGACAAAGGAGTCGGACCGGTTTCAAACCGGTTAGACCGGTTTCGGTCTGAACAGAAGCAACTTGTTCCTCCTAAGCAAGAATATCGTGTCAAGGAGAAGAAGGAGGAAGTGAGGCTTACAGTGGACTCAAAGCAAACCAAAAGTGATGGGTTTGTTACAATTGGTGAAGTTCTAGTAGCTATGGAAGATTTGAGCAAAAAGCCAATAATTATTGGAGATTCGGTTGCTAAGAGATCTGTCATGGCAAATGATCATGAAGCTGGTTGAAGCAAGGCTGTGAACAAAGTGTTTCAACCAAGGTGGTGTCCTTCTGGTTTGACTCATACACAGAAAAGAAAGTTGCAGCGCTTGCGAAACAAAGAAAAAAGAGAACAGGAAGCGGAGAAGCTGAGGGATGAACAATTCAACAGATATAGACCAATGATTCCTCAGAAGAAAACATGGCAGATCAAGTCAGTTGTGCAATCAGCAACACAACCGGTCAGACCGGTTTCAGAATCCTGTCAGACCGGTTTTGGTCAATCTCCCACAGAAGCGGTTAGACCGGTTTCTGAAACCGGTCAGACCGGTTTGGAACCAGAGGCAGTGGACAAGTTTGGTCCTGTTGCGGATGGAAGTGATACTTCAGAAATTCCTCCAGTGGCTGAAGATGAAGAGATGGTTGACTTTGAAGCTTCTCCAGAGCATGGCAACATGAATGTTAATGTTGTCTATTTGTCATTAGATTACTTTGTGGTGCCGGAGGAGGAAATATCTCAGCTTCAGCTTGGACCTCGTGATGCTGTATGTCAGAAGCCACAAGAATCAGAAAATCACTTGAAGGCTTTATACATGAAAGGTCATATCAATGGGAAGCCAATCTCACGAATGTTGGTTGATGGTGGGGCTATTGTAAATCTTATGCCCTATTCTCTTTACAAGAAGATTGGCGGAAAAGACGAAGAATTGATCAAGACGAACATGACGGTCAGTGGAGTTGGTGGCGGTGATCCTATTGGCGCCAAAGGTGTGGCTTCTATGGAGCTGACAATTGGGAGCAAGACCGTTGCTACAACCTTCTTCGTCTCAGAAGTGCAAGGTAACTTTAGTTTAATTCTTGGGCGTGATTGGATTCATGCTAATAAATG
>OAMR01000677.1:228229-262741 GCA_900205405.1 Echinochloa crus-galli | reverse complement strand
AATGTGTTCCATCTACCTTGCATCAATATCTTATTCAGTGGATCGGCGATGAAGTTGAAGTTGTACATGGTGATACTTCTTCCTTCGTTGCAATGGCCGATTCCGATTCTATTAGTGCGACTGATAATATTAAGTGTTTGTCGGGCTTGGATTTGACCGACTATGAACTGATCAGTTGCACCAAGGATGGTTTTGTTCCTGCTACATTAAAGCTGATGGAAAATCGGTTGAATTACTTGCTGTAATTAATGGAGCAAACAAACCAACAGAGACAAACCGGTCAGACCGCTTCTGGAAACCGGTCAGACCGGTTTAGGCCTAAACAGAGTCAGCCGAGCCAAACCGGCCAGACCGCTTCTGGGAACCGGTCAGACCGGTTTACATCTGGACAATGGCTTCAGGAACAAATTGATCATTTTCGAGAAAAATCAGAAGGCATGTTCGAAGCTATTGAAGATATGGGTTATATGGATAAGCTGGGTCAAGGTTTTACATCAGCCGACCCTTTAGAAAAAATAGATATAGGTGATGGTACTATTCCTAGGCCGACTTTTGTAAATAAAAATTTACCGGCTAAGTATAAAGACGAGTTAATAGATTTGTTGAAAGAGTATGACGATTGTTTTGCTTGGGAATACCGTGAGATGGTGACACATAGAGAGGTAATTGAGTTTATTACGCAGAATATTATTCATAGATTCGGTATTCCTCAAACTTTAACAACGGATCAAGGTACTTCATGCATGTATTTATGACCGAATAAAAGAAGAAGTTAATCGTTTGCTAGTTGCTGGTTTTATTCGGACTTGTCGTTATGCGGAGTGGATTTCTAATATTGTTCCCGTTGAGAAGAAAGATTCGGGAAAACTTAGAGTTTGTATTGATTTTAGAGATCTTAACAAAGCTACTCCAAAAGATTCATATCCTATGCCTATAGCCGATGTTTTGATTAATGAAGCATCTGGACATCATGTTGTTAGTTTTCTTGATGGTAATGCCGGATATAATCAAATATTTATGGCCGAAGAAGATATGCATAAAACGGCTTTCCAATGTCCGGGATTTATTGGTTTGTTTGAGTGGGTGGTTATGACTTTTAGATTAAAGAATGCTGGCGCAACTTATCAAAGGGCTATGAATTTAATCTTTCATGATTTACTTGGTGTTACTGTGGAAGTGTACATTGATGATATTGTAGTTAAATCGGATGGCTTGAATCATCATTTAGCCGATTTAAAACTTGCTCTTGAGAGGATGCGGCGGTACGGTTTGAAGATGAATCCACTCAAATGTGCTTTTGGTGTTTCGGCTGGAAAGTATCTTGGGTTTGTTATTCATGAGAACGGCATAGAAGTTGATCCCAAGAGAATTGAAGCTATGAAGAAAGTCGAAGCTCCTACTTGCAAGAAAGACTTGCAAAAGTTTCTAGGCAAGGTAAATTTCTTGAGAAGATTCATAATTAACTTGTCTGGAAAGGTTGATGCTTTTACTCCTTTACTTCGGTTAAAGGATGAAGCCGATTTTACTTGGGGGGCAAAACAACAAGAAGCTTTTGAGAAAATCAAAGAATACTTGTCTTCACCATCGGTGCTTAGGGCGCCTAAAAGAGGGATTCCATTCAAACTTTATGTGGCAGCTGAGGATAGAGTTATTGGAGCTGTTTTGACCCAAGAAATCGATGCTAAGGAGTATGTTATTGCTTATATAAGCCGATGACTCATTGATGCAGAAATGAGGTATACTTTAATTGAAAAGTTATGTTTGTCATTATATAATGTTTGTACTCAGCTAAGGCATTATTTATTATCTAGCACTTGCATCGTGTTATGTCAAACCGATGTAATCAAACATATGTTACAAAAACTGATTTTAAGTGGTAGAATCGGTAAGTGGGCTTATGCTTTAGTTGAGTATGATTTGGCTTGTGAATCTTTAAAATCTATGAGAGGCCAAATTGTAGCTGATTTTATTGTTGAACATCGGATTGATGATACTTGTGAATTCGACGTCGGCTATGTTGCTTGCATACCATGGAAATTATACTTTGATGGATCGGTTTGTAATGATGGACAAGGAATTGGTGCTGTTTTGGTTTCTCCAAGTGGTGCCGTTTTTGAGTTTTCAAACCGGTTAGAAGAAAAGCGCACCAATAATCAAGTTGAATATGAAGCCCTTCTATTTGGATTAGAATTTTTGCAAGACATGAGAATAAAGCATGTTGAAGCTTTTGGTGATTCACTCCTGGTGGTACAGCAAGTATCTAAGGTATGCCGATGTTATAATGTTTTTGTTAAATGCATATCTTGATAGATGCCTTGATATCATAGCTTCTTTTGATGAATTTACAATCAAACATATTCCAAGAGAAAGAAAATGCAAGGCTAATACTCTGGCTCAGAAAACATCTGGTTATGTTGTTGCAAAGAAATATTTCTATCTTCAAAAACCGATGTAGTCAGAAGCCGAGGTTCAGGTTCTGGACGAACCGGTCCAACCGGTTTCACAAACCGGTCTGACCGCCAGAACCGGTCTGATCGGTTTGGAAACCGGTCTGACCGCTTCGTCTGCTGATAGCAGCAAAAATGCCTTGGATGATGCTAATAGTTCCAAGGTCGAGGATCAGGACTGGAGAAAGCCTATTATTACTTATTTAATAGATCTTGGTCGAGGTGTGTCACACCCGGTTTTATAACACAACCGGATGCTCACTTTATGTATGCCAGGATCATATTTCATACATAAAGCACAACTTCATCATTGATACATTTCCACATCAGGATATAATAATACGAAATGACCCGTAGGCCCAAAAGAAAAGTACAACTCATAGTTTAATTATCTTGTGCGGAAGCGAAGCTCCATGACCACAGGCAATCAACCGGGGGTCGCATCCTAGATCTTCATGGCCTTCATCCTGAACAGCAATCAAGGGGGAGGGGGAACACAACAAGGGGGTGAAGGGGAAAAGGGTGAGTACACCTGGAGGCGTGTACTCCGCAAGTGGAGGAAAGTAATGACATGCAAGGCTAAAATCAAGGAAGGCTGACACAACTGGTTGCATTGCACAAATTTTAGTTGGTCAAGTTTTATTAAACACTTAGATTAACATGTGAAAGTCTTCCCATCTAAAACCAATCTTATGGGACAAGCGCCTATCGACTAAGGCCAAACTGCCCACCCAAACCACAGTCACCGCACTGCGATTCACCCAAAACCACAAACCAAACATGTGAGGGTCCAGGCCGCTCTTGACCGTGAGCACGGCTGTTATAACAGTTTTACACTCTGAAGAGGTTGTACACTTTCACCATGAGTAGTGTCAACACCATTTGCTGGGAGCCGCTAAACCCTCCTCACATTTCCGAGATGTGAGTGCTACGCGGTGCACTATGAGGCCTTTACATAGGTTCTCCAGCGCGGACTAACCGGGTTACGGCATGCCCTGGCTAACCAGAGACACCCGAGGTTCCTTGCCGAACTCTTGGGAACGCAGCCCTCATTCAGCCCAGACAGCTTAGCCCCGTCCACTAGATTACCCTACTTAATTAGCCAAGACTGTTGCCCATATGGTTCTCATGGTTTTACTGTAAGTCCTGGGTGGTCACTCCACGCATTAATCCTTGAGATGGCCCGAGCAAGACAAGCATCAAACCATAAACACCGTCCACCGAACATACACTTGCTCGAGCCCCTAAAGTTCCATGTTGCTAAAAGATTACCAACCCAAAATGTCGCATAATTGTTTAATCAGGATTATAGATTAACCCATCCCATGTAGAGCAAGCTAAGCATGAAACTACCCATGACTCAACTGACTACTAAAGGCTTCAAGCTTGTCATAGAAAAATCTAGTAAACTCTACCATAGGATTCCCATCAATTTGACTCGAAGCATGCATAAAGCATAAAATAAAAGGTGATACATGATGTAAGTAAAGGTAAAAAGGAACATGCAGCAAGGACACTTGCCTTCTTCAATTCTTCGTCGAATCCTTCACGTTCTCCTGATTTCGTCACGACATAGCTACTCGAATCAACTACCGGAAACAAGCATACACATAAAAGTATAAGAAAAGTACACCAAACAGTAGTAAAACAGAGAGTAAAACATTTTAAAAGCTAGAGCTCGTCGCCACGAACGCGTGAGCGCAAGAATCATCTAAATCGGAGCTAGGAGCAAAAAGTTATAAGCCTTTTATTACCGAGAACTAATCTACAAAACTGCACTTCGGGAAACTATTTTATTACTGGATGAACAGGTGCGTGATGTCATCACAAGGGTTAATGACATTGGCAAGAATTTTTGGAGAGTCTGAATATAATTATTGGGATTACCTTCAATGGATATATATATATATATATATAACAGTGGGCAATTTAGAGTATCCATCAGTGAATAGACAGAAGCATTGCCGTGTGGACCTGTGGAAATAAGTCTGCCGCGCATCTAGCCCTTTCTACTTGGTGCGGGTGGCTGTGATTTAAATAAACAAAAGGTACTTAATCTAATTTTTGGGATGCACCCAGAAGGTGTTGGACAGCCCAAGTGCCGACGTAGTTGCTTGGCCGTCCATGAACAGAAATACGGCGATGCATGCAGGTGACGGGGGGCTCGCCGACGGCTTGCCAGAATCGTGTTGCAGTGCTCGGATTTCAACAGGAAGAAATAAAATTGGACGAGGGGATGATGGGATTCTCACTGTGCTGTTTAATTGGGCAGGGATGTGACGTAGAGTTCCGGCGCCGGTGAGAGATTTACGCAGACTCGACGGCACGGTGCAGGCAGAGTCGTGGCCGTGGGCTCGCGTCGGAGGATGTCGGGGTTGCCCTCTGGTTGCTGACACTCGTTCAATTCGCCGGCGTTCAGAACGGTGCTGGGTGGATGATGGTGTCGAGGTGCAAAGGGAGAGGCAGGGATCAGACTTCAATGTTTGATGGAGAAATTATGGGAGGACAGAATACTACGTGATTAGAGGAGAGGCCTCTCGGCTGCATCAGTTTCCCAAATAGCAATTACCTGCCATGAGGGTGATTAAGGAGTGGTTTGAATTGGAGGGATGGGTAGACGGGAGAGCAAACAAATGGTCATGGACTCGTACAGGAAAGGAAGAGGTGCTGTGGCGCTTGATGTCATGCAGAGATGGGGGCTTGTTGCTGGTTCTAGCGTAGGGAAAAAAAAGAAAGAAGGGGAGTTTGAGAAAACAAAATCATTTTCCAAACAATAAACACTATGCATCCAACATGTATGCAACAAATAGCTTCATATAACCTATGATTCATTTATTTTATTTACAAAAATATTGTTTGCTTACAACTAAAATGTGAACAGCCCTGACTAACTCTAGAAAATTGCTAGAAAATTTTAAGGTATTGCAAAAATTAAAATTAGGGTGTTACAAATCCTACCCCCTTAAGAAGAATCTCGTCCTCGAGATTCAGAAGAGTTGATGAAGAGTTGTGGGAATTCCGCCTTCAGATCTTCCTCGCGTTCCCAAGTTGCCTCATCTTCAGAATGATGGCTCCACTGCACTTTGCACATTCTGATAATCTTGCTTCGTGTGACCCTTTCAGCAACTTCTATAATTCTAATTGGGTGTTCAGTGTAAGTGAGATCTTCCTTTACATTGAGCTCTTCCATTGGCAACCGCTCCTCTGGCACTCGTAAGCATTTCTTCAATTGGGATACATGGAACACATCATGCACATCAGAGAGTTGAGCTGGCAATTCAAGCTGATAAGCTACTTCTCCTTTTCTGTCAAGGATCTTGAAAGGTCCAATATATCTTGGTGCAAGCTTTCCTTTGACCTTAAATCTGCGAAGGCCTCTGATAGGTGACACCTTGAGATATACAAAATCTCCGACCTCAAAGACCAACTCTCTGCGTCGGGTGTCAGCATAGCTTTTCTGTCTCGATTGTGCTGTCCTCAAATTTTCTCTGATTGTTTGGACTTGTCTCTCAGCTTCCTGTAATATTTCTAGCCCAAATACCTGACTTTCACCAGTCTGGTTCCAGAACAATGGAGTTCTACATCTTCTACCATATAGTGCTTCAAATGGGGACATTTTAAGACTTGCTTGATAGTTGTTATTATAGGAAAACTCTGCATATGGAAGACTCTTATCCCAGCCTTTGCCATATTTCAATGCACAGGCCCTAAGCATGTCTTCGAGGATCTGATTGGTTCTCTCAGTCTGTCCATCAGTCTGGGGATGATAGGCTGAGCTAAAGTTGAGACGAGTATCCATAGACTCATGGAGCTTCTCCCAAAACTTTGAAGTGAACTGAGTGCCACGATCTGATACAATCCTCTTTGGAACACCATGAAGACAAACAATCCTTGCCATATATAATTCTGCAAGCTTTGCTCCAGTGTAGGTAGTCTTGACTGGTATAAAATGAGCTACTTTGGTGAAGCGGTCCACAATCACCCATATCGAATCATATCCACCTTGCGTACGGGGTAGGCCAACTATGAAATCCATGCCGATTTCTTCCCACTTCCACTCTGGTACCTTCAATGGTTGCAGTAGTCCTGCTGGCCTTTGATGTTCTGCTTTCACTCGTTGACATGTGTCACATAGGGCAACATGTTGAGCCACATCTCTCTTCATACCATACCACCAATACTGAGTTTTCAAATCTGAGTACATCTTGGTACTTCCTGGATGGATAGAATAAGCAGAATCATGTGCTTCTCGTAGAATCGTTTCTCGAAGAGACTCAAGATTAGGCACGCAGATTCGTTTTCCAAACCATAATGTACCTTGATCATCAATCATAAAGCCCGGGGCCTTTTCTTTCTTGACCAACTCTTTCATCTCTTTGATTTTCACATCCTCAAGCTGTCCTTTACGGATATCTTGCTCTAGTGTTGGTTCTACTTCCATGGCAACACCTTCCATGTTATTGACAAACCCAAGGTTGAGACGTTCAAATTCCTTGCATAATTCAGCTCGAGGTGTCCATACCATAGCCATGTTAGCATAACTCTTCCTACTCAAAGCATCAGCAACCACATTAGCCTTTCCAGGATGATAGTTAATACCCAGATTGTAATCTTTGATCAGTTCTAACCAACAACGCTGTCTCAAGTTCAGGTCATTCTGGGTAAAGATGTATTTCAGACTCTTATGGTCAGTGTATATCTCACAACGGTTACCTAGAATATAGTGCCTCCAAATCTTCGGAGATTATCATTTAAATACATATTACTTGACGATGAACTTTATCGTCGAACCGCCGAAGATTTACTTTTAAAGTGTTTGGACTCGGATCAGGCCAGAGTTGCCATGGGAGAAGTTCATGAAGGTATTTGTGGTACACATTAATCGGCTCCCAAGATGAAGTGGTTGCTTAGACGAGCCGGTTTTTATTGGCCTACTATGATGGCGGATTGTTTCAAATACTATAAAGGGTGTGAAGAATGTCAGAAGTTTGGAGATTTACAATTTGTTCCTGCTGCATTGATGCATCCTATTATCAAGCCATGGCCGTTCCGAGGTTGGGGGTTGGATTTTATTGGACAAATTAATCCTCCATCATCAAAGGGACATCGTTTCGTGTTGGTTGCTACGGATTATTTTACTAAGTGGACCGAGGCAGTTCCTTTGAAGAATATGACACATAGAGAGGTAATTGAATTTATTACACAAAATATTATTCATAGATTTGATATTCCTCAAACTTTAACTACGGATCAAGGTACTTCGTTTATGTCTAAAGAAGTACGTGAATTTGTCGAATCCTATAGAATAAAGTTACTCAATTCATCTCCATACTATGCTCAGGCTAATGGTCAAGCCGAGTCAAGTAATAAGATTTTGATTAGATTGATTAAGAAAAAGTTAGAGGAAAATCCTAAGAGATGGCATGAAGTGTTATCCGAAGCATTATGGGCTAAACATGGTGCTACTAAAGTTACTCCTTTTGAGCTTGTATATAGACATGGTGCTACTAAAGTTACTCCTTTTGAGCTTGTATATGGTCAAGAGGCCGTTTTACCTGTTGAGGTGTATTTGGACGCTTATAGATTAGCTAAACAAATTGACATTGATGCTGTTAATTATCATAACTTGATGATGAATAATATTGATGAGGTCACTAACAAGAGATTGAGAAAGATAAGCTTCGGGTTGCTAAAGCTTACAACAAGAAGGTGCGAGGGAAATATTTTCAGATTGGAGAGCTTATTTGGAAGACAATTTTGCCTATTGGAACGAAGAGCAACAAGTTCGGTAAATGGTCACCAAGTTGGGAAGGACCGTATAGACTTGTCAAATCTATCTTTGGAATTCTTATATGCTGGAGACATTGCAAGGGGATCGTTTGCCTAAAGCTATCAACGGAAGATATTTGAAGAAATATTACCCAAGCGTATGGCAAGATGCATGGAGAATTAAATGGCCGATAGATTTTTGATATCGTCCTTAGTATAAATTTTGGCTACTGAGTTGTGATTGTCTATATACATGCTTTTTAGTTTGCAAGCTCACTAAAAAGACAGGGGGGCATGTGTTGATAGTCAAAATTGGCAGCAGCCGAGGGAAACCGGTCTGACCGGTTTGCCAAACCGGTCGGACCGGTTTTGAGTTGTAATTTGAGTAGGTTTAGGACTCCAAGTTTTATCCCGTATTGTGACCGAATTCGAAGGGGTACGACTTCCCCGGCCTATATATATAAAGGCTAAGGCCGATTGAGGGTTATTCCAATCGAATCAATCAATATTTGTCCTTTACTTGTACCTCTCAAACCCTACACTTTTCCAAACCCTAATTGCTGTTCTTTGCTCGTCTCCGCGACGTACAAAGTCGTTTAGGTGGCCTGCCGACCCTAGAGCAACCCTAGATTGCTTGAGCTCCGACGGGGTCCCTCCCGAGCCCGAGTTTCTAGGTCTTCACGAGCTCCTGCCTGAAAGCGGTCAGACCGGTTTCAGGAACCGGTCAGACCGGTTTGCCCGGGGAGTTTGGGTGTTGGCCGTGGTGACGGCCTTGCTGCGTTTTCGTGCGATCTCAAGTGTATCAGCGCGTTTTCGTATCAACAGGTTGTCACCACCTTACGGCTACCACCTCCGTTGCGACGGGGGCAAACTAAGGCCACTGGCCAGTCTAGGAACCACTTCTACACTAGTCAACAACTACTCACTCTGCTAGCAAGAGCAAGCAACCTTGTTAATACTCTTGGTGACAATTCACCTCCAGTATTAAGCAAGATCGAAGAACCAGCCAAGACAAAGACTTAAACAAGAACTAGAAGCACTAGA
This sequence comes from Echinochloa crus-galli, assembly GCA_900205405.1. Lineage (NCBI taxonomy): Eukaryota > Viridiplantae > Streptophyta > Magnoliopsida > Poales > Poaceae > Echinochloa > Echinochloa crus-galli. The sequence goes on along the minus strand of OAMR01000677.1, from coordinate 253,481 downwards.
ACTATAACTGGCTATAGTCTAAACAAGATATAGACGCTACTAGAGTAAAGTAGAAGCAAGCTATAAATGACAAAGGCAAGGGATAAAGATAACTATATTGATAACTCAAAGTCTTACAAAAGGAAAAGTAAAAGATACAAGAGCTTATACCAGAGCTTCTGAAGACGACTCCGGAACCTCCGAGGTAAGCTCGACACAACTCTAACTCCCAACTAGACTATCCTAACTCTACTAGAACAAGTGGAATGAGAGAGCTCCTTGGCTTGCTGTGTGTTTACAAGTGAGTGATACTCCTCTATTTATAGCTCCTAATGACGGTTGGATGAAGTAACGGCCAAGGGAAGGGGGCAGAGGCGGTTGCCGGCCGCTTCGGCCGAAGGAGGCGGTTCAGGCGAACCGACTGGTTCGGCCGAACCATCCATCCTGCACCGCCTCCATCCCACGGCCCTGATGCATCCCTGAGGTCGGTTGCTGGCTTGGGGGCGGTTCGGCCAAACCAGGCCTGGCCCATGGCCGGCCTCCCCCAGCACCACCTCTGGTACTAGATCACCCTGGGCTATCTTCTGGTGTTGGACTTCGTGTGTTTCAGGCCCGGAGGTGATGTGGTCGTAGCCCGAGATGAGATGGCTGCCGTCCACATGTTATTTGTCGTGTTCGCTTGATACTCGCTGACGTGGGCGACTCCCGGTGGCATGCACGACTAAGGGGAGTAACCGGCCGAACGGAGTCGTTCGGCCGATTCGGTTAATTTCGGCCCCAATAGCACGTATTTGTTGTAGTTGTACCTGCACAAGTGACACTCACCAAAACTGGTGGAACTTTATTAGAAATAAAACCTAAGTACATGGAATGTTACATAAAACCTCATTTATTCCCGAGTATTGGTGGTCGAAATTGGGTTGTAACGACCGCCAACATCTGGGAGCTGGTATGCAGGAGGGTACGACAATGACTCCCACCCATACACTCCCGGATACTCACAGTTCGTACGCTTCGACTACGGTCGGGAGCTGTCCTACATCTCCGACCGAGTCGATCTCATCGACAATCGTACTCGAGATATCCAAGACACGCTAGCCCGCCATTCTTAGTATCACCAAGAGAATAGCGGGATGTTAGCGTCTATCCAGCACGACGTCCACGAGCAGGCGGACCAGTTGACTCAGTACCTTTCAAGGTTTAATCCCTACCAGTGAAGAATCCAAGCTTGGGGGAGGACCCCCACCAGGTACGTCCCGACTTACTCAGCACTTTGGTCATTCAATTGCATTTCCCTTTTACTTCCCTTCATGTTTTATTTTGCATTCAAAAAAATAAAAACACCAAAAATATTTTCCTTGAATAAAATAACTCCCAGGTTCCCTTGTCCCGATGCTAATAACTCCCAACTATGCATGGAATGAATCATATGCCTCTCACTTTGGAAATGATGAATAGTTGCTCTGTCATTAATTTTGCAAGTACTTTGTTGCAACTAGTTGCCTGATAATGCTTGAGTTATTTGGCATGAGTAAAAATGAACCTGAAAACCTTGTGGGAGCACATGCTTTATTCCAAGTCTAAGTTGTTGTGGGGATTGATATAGTGAGACTTTGGTTGAGTTCTATTTTTGCTCTTAGTATGGTGAAAATTTTGGATGTTTATGCTTTCAAAAATAAAATAAAGTTCCTCATTGGTCAAAATACCTACCAGAGCCATATGATAAGCATAGTTGAAAAATTTCTACTCATATGCTGCTTGTTATCTTAGTGACCTTTGTCAAATTGTTCTGACCTTTGGGTGAAACTTTCATACTCTTAGAGATCGAGATTCACATACACACCACCTCTCACTTGCAATTCCTACACTGGGAGTTAGCAAACTTTGCCATCATCCATCCACAAAAATAAATGCTCTGTTGGCGGTCGTTACAACCCAAATCCGACCACCAATACTCGGGAATAAACGAGGTTATATGCAACATTCCATGTACTTAGGTTTTATTTCTAATAAAGTTCCACGAGTTTTGGTGAGTGTCACTTGTGCAGGTACAACAACGACAAATACGCGCTATTGGGGCCGAAAATGACCGAATCGGCCGAACGCCTCCGTTCGGCCGGTTACCCCCCTTAGTCGTACACACCACTTGGGAGCAAGTCTCTATTCTCCACTTTCAAGATGTAGAGTAGGCTAGTCCTGTTGGGAGTTAGAGTCAGGGTCGAGCTTCGCTCAGGGTTCCGGAGTCCTCTTCTGGAGTTCTGGTAAAGCTCTTGTATCTTTCCCTTTTCTTTATGTAAGACTCTGAGTTTTCTCAATATATTTACTTCCGCATTTGCTTGAGTTATTTGTTCTGCATTTATTCCGGGATATCTGTGGAATGTCTAGCTCTGGTTATAAGCAGTTGTAGTCTGGTTCTATAAGTTCTATAGTGCTTGTAGTCTTGTTTAAGTCTTTGTGTTGGCTGGTAAACAAGTTCCTCATTGGTCAAAATACCTACCAGAGCCATATGATAAGCTTAGTTGAAAATTTCTACTCATATGCTGCTTGTTATCTTAGTGAGCTTTGTCAAATTGTTGTGACCTTTGAGTGAAGCTTTCGTACTCTTAGAGATCGAGATTCACCTACACACCACCTCTCACTTGCAATTCCTACAATGGGAGTTAGCAAACATTTCCACCATCCATCCACAAATAAAAAGCTCCATGTTATATGATCTCCCTTTCCAAATATTCTCGATAGAGGCATGGGCTATGCACAAAGAAAAGCATGCCAAAGAAGCATGGCAAAAATAAAAAGAAAAAGAAAAGCATGCCAAAGAGCATGGCAAAAAGAAAGAGAAACGAAAAGCATGCCAAGTGGCATGGCAAAAATATGAATAAAAGATAGCCCATGTTCTCGAAAATTAATCAAGGATAGGAAGGTTCATCCAAGGAGTTCCACCATATTCCATTCCACCATTCCACCATATTCCACTCCATCCATATCCACACACTTGCACCTCTCGATCTTAAGGTATGATTTGTCTCCTCAGAGATCCGGTCTTTGACTTAGCAAAATATAAGATGCATGCATGCCTTTATCCTTTGTCCCTGAGCCACACAAAAAGCCATATTAGATGTTAGGATGAAAAAGAAGGCACAAGCCTTTGGTGAGGATTCAAATACACTTGAGTGATTGAGTGAGCCAATGAGGAACAACTTATCTTTTCATAAAAGGGTGAAAACTCCGAGATAGGATCCTGAAAAGAGTAGAGTGGAATAAAACTAAGTTAAACTGTTCATCCTTTCAACCGCCCAAGATAAGGAGATTGCTATATGCCCCATAGGTAAAATGGTGAGTTAAAACTTTGCCATTTATACAAGTAAAATTGAGTACTAATGTTTATAAAGTTACCTGTAAAAGAAATGACATCGTAGCAACTCCTGATCCATCGAGCCTAAGTTTCTATCTTTGCTCGAGGACGAGCAAAGGGCTAAGCTTGGGGGAGCTTGTTGGCGGTCGTTACAACCCATTTTCGACCACCAAGACTCGGGAATAAATGAGGTCATATGCAGCATTCCATGTATAGACTATGTAGCATTCCATGTACTTAGGTTTTATTTCTAATAAAGTTCCATGAGTTTTGGTGAGTGTCACTTGTGCAGGTACAACTACGACAAATACGCGCTATTGGGACCGAAAATGACCGAATCGGCCGAACGACTTCGTTCGGCCGGTTACCCCCCTTAGCCGTACACGCCACCGGGAGTCGTCCACGTCAACGCTGACCGAGCAAACACGACACATGACAAGTGGATGACCGCCAACTCATCCCGAAGCACTGCCACATCATCCTGGGCCCACACAACACGAACCCCAGCAAGAAAAGGCGGCCCAGGACATCCAAGACGCAGAGGCGGTGCTGGGGAGGGCCGACCACGGGCCGGGCCCATTCGGCCGAACAGGGCGGTTCAGCCGAACCGACCCCAGCCAGCAACCGCCTCCAGGGGGTGAATCCTGGCCCCTGGTGGCCAGGTCGGCGCATCCAAGGGTTCGGCCGAACCGACTCCTTCGGCCAAAATGACCGGCAACCGCCTCTCTGCCCCCCCTGGTTGCCTTGGATGTTACCCAAGCTCAACCGCCTTGTCCACCTATAAATAGAGGGTCACTTCACTTGTAAAAGACACACCAAGCCAAGGAGCTCATTTCCACTTTCATTCTAGTAGAGTTAGGATAGTTTAGTTGGGAGTTAGAGTTGAGTCGAGCTGTGCCTCGGAGGTTCCGGAGTCGTCTTTAGAAGCTCTGGTATAAGCTCTTGTATCTTTTCCTTTTCCTTTTGTAAGACTTGAATTATCAATATAGTTATCTTTATCATCTTGCCTTTGTCATTTATATCTTGCTTCTACTTTATTCTAGTTCCATCTATATCATGTTTAGACTATAGTCGGTTCTAGTTCTAGTGCTTCTAGTTCTTGTTTAATTCTTTGTCTTAGCTGGTTCTTCGATCTTGCTTGGTACTGGAGGTGAATTGTCACCAAGAGTACTGACAAGGTTGCTTGCTCTTGCTAGCGGAGTAAGTAGTTGTTGTCTACTGTAGGAGTGGTTCCTAGACTAGCCAGTGGCCTTAGTTTGCCCCCGTCGCAACGGAGGTGGTAGCCGTGAGGTGGTGACAGCCCTTTCGGTCTTTGTAGCCCATCACGTTAGTTCCGTTCTGTAGGATCCCCCTGTGTGGAGTTGGTGGCACCCTTTCTCATCCCTTTCTGCGTGCCATAGGTTCCATTGTCCCGAAGCTAAGATAGTAGAGTTAACCCAGACTTTCTAGTGCTGGTTCTCTAGCCGCTGTATCTCTAACCCGAGTGACTTAGACAGATAAAGTACCCAGGAATCCTCTATCTCTTCTCGTTGTCCTCCTAGCTATCTATTCCTTCTCTTTCCTATCTGAGCCTCCCTTGAGCTGTGTGTCACGGTATATCCACTCCTATCCAATACCGTTATCTCCTGTCTTGTCTAGTCGTGTGCCCTTCTCTGATAGTTTCGATTATCTATTTGCTAGTAGTCTTACCAAAGCTTCCCTGCGGAAATATAAATTACGATACCTCGGGATACTCCCAGGTGAAGTGCTATAGCGTTGATTCTGTGCACTTGCAGAATATTTCTATATTTTACTGAGCCATAAGGAAAACCACTGAACCACTACTTACGCCAGTACCGGAATTCTAAATTCTGATATTGGACCGTAAGAAGTGCCAACAAGGAACAATTTATATTTTTCAAAACTTGTGGAAAACTCCGAGATGAGATCCTGAAAAGAGTAGAGTGGAATAAAATCAAACTGTTCATCCTTTCAAGCGCCCAAGATAAGGAGATTGCTATAAGCCCCATAGGTAAAATGGTGAATTAATACTTTGCTATGATTCAAGTATTTTTGAGCATTAGTTGTTCATGAAGTTAGTTGCAAGACAATGACATTGTAGCAACTCCTGATCCACCGAGCCTAAGTTTCTATCTTTGCTCGAGGACGAGCAAAGGTCTAAGCTTGGGGGAGCTTGTTGGCGGTCGTTACGGCACGTTTTCGACCACCAATACTCGGGAATAAAAGAGGCTTTATGCAACATTCCATGCACTCAGGTTTATTTCTAATAAAGTTCCACGAGTTTTGGTGAGTTTCACTTGTGCAGGTACAACAACACGAAATACGCGCTATAGGGAGCGGAATTGACCGAATCGGCCGAACGACTCCGTTTGGCCGGTTACCCCCCTTAGTTGTACACGACGCGAAGCACAACCGGGAGGCATCCACGTCAGCAATGACCAAGCAATGACGATGTACGACATGTGGATGACTGCCACCTCACTTCTTGGCCAAACCAACATGAAGACCACCTGGATCAAGTCATCCATGAAGCCCAGGGAGCAAAGGCGGTGCAGGGGGGCAGGCCGGGGCCTCCGACCCAGTTCGGCCAAACCCTTCCTTTCGGCCGAACCGCCCCCACTGCATAAACCGACCCCAGTTGGGCGGTCAGGAGCGGATTGAGCGGAGGGGAGTTGCCGGCGGCATGGCTTGCGGCAGCGCTACCAGCGCGCACGGCGGGGGCTCGCCGGAGCAAAGCCGATCCGGCGCTCCGAGGCTCCATTGGTGTAACACCCTAAAATAGCCCTATTTAAAAATTTTAGTAATTAATTGATTATTTAATGTCATGCTCATAATTAATATAGGGTAAATAAACAATTTCTGGAAATTAAAATCAAATGTATGGAGTAGAAACATTTTTGTTGCATTCATGCTACTGCATTGAGTTTTGTACTGCTTGTGGTTCAGATGAGAGTTTAAATTTATTTAAATTCGAATTTGAATCACCTTGTTTGGAGCCCTAGAAAAGTTGCTACGGCCCTAGTTCACTTTTTCACCTCCAACTCTTTTCCCCGGCTCAACTTCACCCCCTCCTCTCCTTTCCTTCGCTCGACCCAGCACAACGTTGCGGCCCAGCTCGGCCCAAGCCGACTCCTCTCACCCCCGGCCCAACTCGCCACCTTCCTTCCCCTTTTTCTTTCTCGCAGCAGCTCAGCGCCGGCCTCGGCCCACCTCGCCCCACAGGCCCAGCTTCTCCCCCGCTGCTGGGCCGCACCTCAGAACCGGCCCAGCTGCATTTCCCCTCCTTTCCCTACTGCCACGCGGGCCCCGCCCAACAGTGTCGTCCCCAACCTCCCGCCGGCCGCGCCCACACCGAGCTCGAGTCGAGCTCGGCTCGCCCCGCCTCGGCCCAAGGCCCGAGCCATCTCCCGTGCCGCCGCAGGCCCTCTGGAAGTTTCCCCGAACCTTCCCCCGCGCTTCTCTTCCTTCCGCGCCCGTTCCTTTCCTTCCCCGCACCGCTCCCAGCATGGAAGGCGGCCCTCCGCAAGGAAGGGGATCGCCGCCGCCGCCTCTCCTTGGCGTGCGTGCCATGCCCTCCCTGTCGCCCCGAGCCCCTATAAAAGCCGAGCCTCCCCGCAGCAACTCTCATCCACCCATCCCCCCCTCGAGCGCCAAGCACGCCTCCACGCTTTGCGCCGCCGACCGGAGCTTCGGTCGCCGTCGGACTCCGTCCCCGACGCCGCCGCGCTCCAATTTGACCCTTCCAGAAGCGCCACCAGGAGGTAATACAGCTATCCGCACCACCAAGTCCCCTAGTTCCCCTAATTCGTGACTAATCGCCGCCGTCCCCTTTCCAGACCCGCCGGTTTCCGCCCCGTCTCGACGTCCGCGCTCCACACCTCCTGTTCGTCAATTTAGGTGAGCTCGCCATCTTCACCTGTTGCCGTAAAAGCAAACCGCGTAGCAAATTGTCACCCATAGCTCTAGATCCGCGTGTCTCCGGCGAATTTTGGGTTGTGAATTTTTAACGTAATTAATTCAATAATTTTCTCAATTTTCTAAAATTTTCCAAGCTTTGTTTAGTTAAAAGGGAATTTAGTATAGGAAAATTTTGTATTTCATACATGCATGTGTCTAATTTTGATGTACTAGGTTTAAATTTTGTGTGTGTTGCATTGATGCTGCTGCATTGAGTTTTGCTTGCTTGTGAATTAAATTGGAATTTAAATTCTATTTAAATTCGAATTTAATTTGCATTTGTTTGAGCCCTAGAAAAGTCCTTTTGGCCAGAGTTCGTTTTAACCCCCTGATCTTTCTCCCTTGGCCGCCTTCCCCCCTTCTCTTTCTTTCCGCAACCAGCCCAGCCCCAGTGGCCCAGCAGCTTCTCTCCGCCAAGGCCCAGCACATCTCCCGCCAGCTCGCAGCCCTCCTCCTCCGCACGCGGCCCAGCTTCTATTTCTCTTTGTCGCGACCCAGCCCACCAGCTCTCCTCACCGCGCCGGCCCACTTCGCGCTCAGCCCAGCTCCTCCCCGCAGCCCGCTCTCTCTCCCCCGGTCCATTATTCCATTATTCCCAGTAAGGCCCGGCTAGCCTCGCTGGCCTCTCTGCGCCGCCGCCCGGCTCTGCCTTGGCGTGCGCGCCACCGGCCTCGGCGCTTGCACCACCTCGGCGGCCGAGCCGTTCCGCACACCCCCAGGCCCTACTTAAATCGCCGAACTCCGGCCTCTCAACACCAAGCCAGCCACCGCCTGCTCCACCGGCTCTCCCCTGCTCAGCGCCGCCGCCATAGCGCCTGGAGCTCGAAGCCGCCACCGCCGGCGTCCACCGCTCGATTCGCCGTGTCCCAGAGCCATTGGAGCCCGCCGTCGCCTCCAAGACCTTCCCCTCGCCGAGACACGTCGACCCCGCTGCTTTGAGTCATCGTTCCGCCGTAAGCTGCCGCCCCCGCGCCTCTCAGCACCACCACCCCAACCACCACCGCCGCTCCCTCCTTCGCCTCTGCCACCCGCGCAGCGCCGCCGCCGTGCGAGCTCGCCGTCAAGCCGAGCCGCCGGCCGCCATGGCGTCCGCCGCTTCGGTTGTTGTCGAGGCGAGCCAAAGCGCCACGGCGTTCACCACAACAAGCCGAAGCTCCACCGCTGCTCCTCGTCGCCCTTCGGCCGCCGGCGAAGTTCCTCCCCGGGAAGCCGCCGCCGTCGGAGCTTGGCCACGGGGTCCGGCCAATTTGGTCATCGCCGGAGGGAACGGGCACCACCACGGGATCCGCATCGCCTCCGTGCACCTCCACCGCCGGTCGTCGTCGACAGAACCGCCGCCGGACCACCCTGCCCCGTGAGCGCCTCGCCGCCGGCCGACTTCGCCGCCCCCTGCCGAATCCCCGCCGTTCAAGTCCACCTCCACCCGTAGTAAGCACCTCCATGCGATCCCCACAGCCTCCTCTCTCCGTTGCGCTAGTTCCCAGACGCCCTAAGCCGCGGAATCGTCGGCGAGCCGACGACCCCCAAGCGCCGGCGAGCTCCCCTGCCTGTGTAAACAGAGGAGGTGGAGATTTTACGGAAAACCCCCCTAAAGAAATTCCCTTCCTACACATAAGACCAGCCCGAGCCACTTTTGCAGATCTAACCCCGAGCTCTGACCTTTTTGCAAGCCCTGTTCGCTGAGTCTCTGGAATCTTCCTAGCTAACCCCTGTAGTCTATGGTTAATTACGCGTAGGTCCCTGTTGTGTTGTTTTAAGCATAGATGACGCGTTTCAACTCCGTTTTGATCGATTCTTGTTGCGTTAGATTCATAACAATCTAAACTACGAATTAGTACTATCATTTACCATAAACCATGTTTCTGAATTTTATTTAATATTAATTTGACTACAGATTATTTAAATGTCTTTTGTAATTAAAAATAAATTAAAAATCTAAATAAGGTTTATACTCGGTTTTACATGTTAATATTAATTTGATTAATACTTATTTAATGAGTTTTATAAATAAAAGTCAATTAAGTTATATCTCGGTTTTCATAAACAAGTTCTAACTTGATTAATGTTTATTTAACCCTATGTGTTCTAATTAAAAGCAAATTAGAATTCAACTTCGGCTTTTCAAAAATGAATGTTAATGTGGTTAATATCAACATAAATATGTTTCTATCATAATACTGATTAGTTCAACATGGTTCATAAAGTATCCGATTAGATGCTATCACATATTTTATTTTAACTTAATATTTTAATTGGTGTAATTGGTACTTGAACATTTGCAATTAAAATATGACTAAGTTTACTCCGTCTTTTCTGAAGGTTAAAATATAATTTGTATTCATCATTTATACATAGTTTTATTTAAATTAAAATAAATGACGCTTATAGTCTTTCACTAAAAACAAATCCTCCGATAGGAGACTGGCAACAAAAAAGGACTGTAAGGACTTCTTATAAATCCCTAGCACTGTTGTACACATTATATGATGCTCGTGTGGCTACTTACAAGACGCCACGGTACAATCGTATCTAAAATTGTTTCTGTCATCTCCTGGACAACAATTCCAAAAAGAACTAGACATATCTAAACTCAAATGAAATATTTAAAATTATGGAGATACACGATTCCACCGAGGACGGTAGCCCCGTCGGCTAGGTCCCGTTAGACCCAGTCCCGTGTTGGGAGTCTCAGCGATTAAGAACTCCGCACGTTGCGCATTGATGGGTGTGATACCCGCGCTCTGGACGCCATCGACCCCCTCAAGGTGTGACTCCGTGGGCGTACGTCGATCTCGGTGCCTAAGGACTCACCACCTTGTAGTACCCCAGCGGCTACTGTCTTGTTAGGGTGTCTTGTGAAAAGCCTCGTAACGTCCCTATGCGATCACACCTATGAAGTGTGGATTAAGAGGTTTGGCCACCTCGGCATGGTTGGGTTTAAAGTTCTTTGAACTTTTATGCGACTGGTGGGTAAAGGGCGAAACCTCTGCAGAGTGTAAATCTATCATGATAGCCTTGCTCAGGGTCACGAGCGGCCTGGATCCTTTTATGATTAGAAGATGGTATTTATTATTGTTAATTGAAGACATACAATAATAAATGTGGGATTCAACTGGGATTCATCTAAAGTAGTAATTAAGATTAAAATGAAACAATTAAAAGTGCTAATGCAGTTAAGCCAGTGTCAAGCCTTTTTAAGCCTCATCCCCCGTGCTGTACTTGCTAAGTAACTCTGTTACTTACACTTGTTGTTATTATTCAATTTTTGGGCAAAATCCCGGACGGGTAAGATGTGTATAAGAGACAGCTTCTGAGCTGTGGTCAACCAGTCGGTGTCCCTGTGGACTTGAGGCTCTACCTGTCGAGAGAGTTAGACTTCCGCTGTGGTTTAGGTAAACTCTGATGTAAACTATTTTTATTCGAGCATATGTACTCTGTTTTACCATATTTGTAAGATGTATGTGTTCTGTGGACTTCCTAGGCACACATACAGTAGCATTCGGATTTCTGTGTAAATCCGGGTGTGACAGTAGCGCCGCCGCGCCCACGTCCGCTGCTTGCGCAACCTTCCCGACATCCAGGGCCCCTAGTTGCACTCTTTGTGCCGCCCGGATCCCATAGCGCCAACTCGCGTCCAAGAACGAGCCCCGACAAGCGTGATCCGCCTCGCCGGAGGGGTCTGTCCGCCGGCCGCCGCCGCGCACCACCCACACCACCTCACCCCTCGGCTTGAACCTCACGGTGGACTCGCCATGCCGCCCTGGAGCCATAGGGCCCAACCCCGACCCAAACCGAGGCCTCTAGCGCCCTCTAGGCTCCGCTCCGGCGAGCCACCACCGCAGTTCGAGGCGGCGCCGCCGCGTCCAAACCCCCGCCGACGAGCTCTTCCCCAGTCTTAGTCTAAGCCATTAGATCTCGACCCAATGCCCGAGATCCAACCAACCCCCAGGTCAAACCAGCAGCGTACCGGTCAGCGCCGGCCTTTTTTCTAAAGAGCCCCTCAGCTTTTCTAGATTCAACCCGCGGTCCACTCCCATTCAAAAATATTTACAACTAGGTCATGTTTTATTTGAAAACCCCCCTGTAGTTTTGAATAAACTAACCCGCGGTCCTGCCCTGCTGTTTTTACACGTTAGCCCTCGTAGTTTTACGTTTAATTATGTATAGGTCCTCGGTTTTTCACAAATAAGCCCCTGCACCTTTCAAACGCCATAACTTTCTTGTTTTAGCTCCGATTAGTGTAATTTTTGCGCTCACGTGTTCGTAGTGAAGCGTAGATTATTTCCAAAACCCTCTTTTGTACTGTTTCTACTATTTGCTATACTGTTTCTAATAGAATACCTTTGTTTGCATGTGTTGGCTTGTGTGGTGATTCGTGTCCAGTCGGTGAGCCGTTTGCGTTGGACTTCGAGTACGAGGACTTTCAGGAGCCGGACAAACAGCAGCAGCAGCAACAACAACAACACTTTGAGGAAGGCAAGTTATAGCACGGACAATCCTTGCTACCTACTCACTTGTAATAAATTATTTCATACATGCATGTGTCTAATTTGATGTACCTCTAAGGTTGTAGCTAGTCTTATTTATCCTATCCTTGATTCCCTCGGGTTTATGCATATGGGTAGAATCTTTTGCTATGCGCAGCTACTGTCACCTTTATTTAATCGTTAAATTTGACTTAGTGGTTCACTTCAATATGATGATTAAAACTTGCTTTTTAGTAACATGGATCAGGGAGCTAGGGTGTGTGCTTCGTGCTTTGCCCTAGTGTCTCTCCCTAAGGACTGGTTCTTAAAGTGGCAGCCCAGGAGCCTGTCGCCACCGCCAGAACTATAATGGCTCTGGTCTTGGTCAAGTAGCTTGTACGGCTCTAGCTTGGAAGTAGTTACCGACGGGCCGACGGCGTTGTGGGAGGCAAGGTACGGGGTGTTTCTTGATTCCACCGAGGACGGATGCGCTCCATTGGCTATGTCTCGTTAGGCACAGTCCCATGTTGGGAGTCCTCGCATAGGAACTCCGCATGTTGCGCATTGGTTGGCTTGCGTAGCCCGCGCTCCGGACGCCATTGACCCCCTCACATTGCGCCCTGAGGGTCAGTCAATCTCAGTGCCTGGGGTTTCACCGCCTTGTAGTACCCCAGCGGCTACTGACTTGTTAGGGTGTTTTGAAAAGCCTCGTAGCGTCCCTATGCGATCACACCTCGGTAGTGTGGTTTAAGAGGTTTGGCCACCTCGGCATGGTTGGGTTTCAAGTTCTTTTGAGCTTTTACGCGACTGGTGGGTAAAGGGCGAAACCTCTGCAGAGTGTAAATCTATCATGATAGCCTTGCTCAGGGTCACGAGCGGCCTGGATCTTTTTTTATTAGAAGATGATGTTTACTTATGTTTAATATCACTTACACTTTATTAATGGGGTTACAACCGGGATTCATATACTTGTAGTAACTTGGATAATGTTAAAACGAACCAACTAAAAGTGCTAATGCAGTTAAGCCGTGTCTAGCCTTTTTGAGCCTTCATAACCCATGCTATACTTGCTAAGTAAGACATTTACTTATGCTTGCTATTATTCAACAAAATCCTGGATGGGTAACAGATGAAGTTTCTTGAGGATCTTCTGTACTACTGAGCTGTGGTCAACCAGTCGGTGTCCCTGTGGACTTGAGGCTCTACCTGTCGAGAGAGTTAGACTTTCACTGTGTTTTAGGTAAACTCTGATGTAAAACTATTTTTATTCAAGCATATGTACTCTGTTTTACCATATTTGTAAGTTGTATGTGTTTTGTGGACTTCCTGTAGCATTCGGATTTCGGTGTAAATCCGGGTGTGACAGTCGTCTTCTGGAGTTCTGGTAAAGCTCTTGTTCTTTTCCTTTCCTTTATGCAAGACTCTGAGCATTTAATATATTTATCTTCCGCATTTACTTGAGTTATTTATTCTGCATTTATTTTGTGAGTAAGTGTAGAATGTCTAGTCTTGGTTATATGTTGTTGTAGTCTGTCTCTATAAGTTTTCTCCTTAGTCCTGTATCTCAGCTGGTTCCTCGTCTCTGCTCAATGCTTGCGGTGAATTGTCACTGGGGTATTGACAGGGTTGCTTGCTCTTTCTAGTAGAGTAAGTAGTTGTTGACTAGTGTAGGAGTGGTTCCTAGATTAGTCAGTGACCTTGGAATGACCCTGAGCTGGCACGGAGGTGGTAGCCGTTAGGTGGTGACTGCCCTATACGGCCTTCGTATTCCATCACGCCTGGCTCGGCCTGTAGGCTCCCCGTAAGATGACGGATGTTGGTGGCACCCCTTCTCATCCCTTTCTGTGTGTCGCTGGCTCCATTCCCGATGTTGAGATAATAGAACTAGGAAGACAGCCATAGATGACATTCTTCATGCTAGCCGTAACCTTTGCTAGAGATTTCTCAAGGCCAGTGGAAGTATATAGGAATCCTCTCCTGTCTCGTTGTTCTCCCACTAGCTAGCCCGCTCTTCTATCTCTATCCTGGACTTCTCCTTGTGTGTGTCAACTGCATATCACTCCTATCCTATCCTTTATCCCCGCCTTGTTAGCCGGTACTTTAGTTAGTAGTTATATCCTTGTCAATAGTCAATACTCTCTATCCAATACTTCCCTGTGGAAATAAATACGATACCCTGGAATACTCCCGGGTGAAATGCTACATCGGTATCCGTGCGCTTGCGGATTTATATCTGTATCGTAAGAATACCAATGAACACTACTTGCACCATTACTAGGATTGGCAATCCTGATAGTGGACCGTAAGAAGTGTCAACACCTACCAAGACGGTGAGACTGCTTCCATCACCACCTCTACTGATAGCACGGGCGACAACTTCTCCAACGCCTCGACCCTGTTACTTCTGACTCCCTTCGACCCCGGCAGACAAGTATTCATGGCCGAAAAGGAGGACCAAGGCACTCTCAATATGACCGCAAGCTCATCGGAGACATCTCCGACGACGAGCGCACGACCAATGGAGAAACTGAGGAACAAAAGACCTCGAGACAAGCAAGGAACGCCAAGCGCAAGCAACGGCATATCATCACAGCCATGCGTGCCACCGTGACCCGAAACCTTACACGGGATTTCAAGATGGTCGGAAACCACCCGGTGCTCTAGGATGCACCAATGAATATCTCTGTCGCAATAGAGATCATCAGGGCTATGCCCGACACTCCACAAATCAGGCATGTCTGACTCTCCTGGAGACAGCTCACAACAACATCAACACCGGTCCTACATCAAGCCACCACACCTCAGGCAGTAGACTCCATGGAGGCAGGCGCCCGCAAGCCGAGCCAGCAACATCAGCTGCTCCTCCGAGCTGCGCTCGATGAGAGCCATCGGGTGTAGCTGCAGGAGGACAAGACAATGAGAAAGCCGCTAATCGCGGACGACAAGACAGTGATAGGGCACACGACGGGGCTAACCGCCCTCGCGGCGGCGATCTTCGCACCAACATCAACGCCAACCGCGATGCTCGTTCTGTAATCCAGTCGAGCAGAGCAAACCCCACTGAGTCGGAGAGCTTCCTTGTCTCTACTGGTTTCCATTTCTTCAACATAGGAGCTCGTCCAATTTTTGCCAGCCATTAAACTTTTAGTGATTGGTTGCGCCCTGGTAATACAAATGCAATGGAAATGAAAAATAGCGTTGCTGGTAACGGTGGACTATATTCCTGATTTTGTTTGGTTCAACGTTGTAAACGCAAATAAATACCAGAAGCTGTGGATGGCCACGAGGTGATAAGGTGATCCGATTACAGCAGAGGAGCACTGGTATCGATTTTGAATTGCCCGATGTCTGATCTCGCAGTAGTCGATTACAAACCACACAGTATCAAACTTGTGTAACGCAATGACTTAACCTCATAGTCTGTTTACGTTACCAATCTATGAACAAAAAACTACCTAAACTCCAAAGAATGATCGAGGTGAAGCCTTTTTTTATGCTCCCTTCCTGCTCCAAATTTTTTTATCCCCTTTAACACTACAATTTTAAGAAGTAGCCCTTTTGGTCGCGCCACTCCTTTTGGCACGACTCCCTGTTGAGTCGTGCCACATGCAATGGCGTGACGGAGTCGCCATGTCGGCACTGCAGACACGGTGGCCGCTGATGTGTCAACTAAGTCGCGCCAGAGTCTTCGACGCGACTTAGTGTTGAGTCGCGCCCTGTCTCCGACGTGACTCAGCTACACATCAATTAAAAATTCGAACTTGGTTCTCCATTATAAATATTCAAAATATATTTTTATGAAGTGGGACTAGTCCAAAATATTCACCAAACATCCTAGTTCCCAATTTACATTATCTAGACCAAAATTGATATATAAAATATTTCAAAATTTTGGCTAAATTTTGAATAACCATCACTTTTTTCGGGACTTAGAAATTTCCAAGAAAAAGGCTAAGAACATTGTAACTTGTTGTTCAAAATTTGATATTTGACCCTTAAATATACCAAAACATCAACTTGATGTCCTTCTATATTGAAGCACATAACTTGTACTAAAACTTTTGTATTAAGTTGGAGGTTCAATGGTGATTATTATGTGAAATAATAGGAAAATTTGGCCAAGTGTTTTGTTTGATTTTATATTGGATCTTTGACCACTCAAATTCAAATATTTGGTTCCCAAACTTAAACATGTCATGATTCTATCATGCTGGCACTGAAACGAACCGGATTTCTAATTACGAGAATCCGACTCCCTGTACCGTCGTGATAGTCCCAGGAATAACAGCTATCACCTAAAAACTCATTTCAGCGGAATTTCACATACATACATCGATTAATTATCCATAATCATGACAATAATACATAGCGGTCTGGTATAAGCCCTCTGGCTAATCGACAATATGAAAACAGCTACGCAGCAGATAGCTATCCATTAGGTGCTTCTGGCCTCCATTGTCGCAGGCATCCTTGAGCGCAGCACGAAGCCCTCAGTCATACCACCCATCGGGGTTGAACATGTACTCAGCGTCTTCTCTTGTATACCCAAAGTCTGTCCTCAAGGAAATGGGACAGGTTCACGTCACCAACCATAATATGAAGCAAAGCTTTAAGGTGGCCTAGCTAGTAGTAAAAGTATTCAAGGGTTATAAGCTAGGGTTTTCCTAAGCTCAAGCAGCAATAAACCCAATTCAACTCATCTCCAACCACCATTCTCACAAACACTCCCCCTGATACTAGCCAAAGTCTCACATCCAGATCGGGCTTGTCCTGCCATGGAAAGTTCCTGCAATAATCATCCGCCAACACCTTTCACTCTCTAGTCGACATGGTGAGCTCCCTCCCCACCAGTCTCAACAGCAACGCCGGTCCAATCTCTCAAATCCCAATCCAAGGTAGAGGTAAGAAAGCAGATACCCATGCTAGTCTTGAGCGTGCCGGAGAGGAGCCGGAGTGTCGGCCCCTCTTCCACCTGTACCTCTACGGATGCAACTCTGCTTCGAGTGACATCCGGGTCGTGTCTGGTAACTCTTGTATCTCTCTCTGATTAATTGAGCATCAGTTCTTACTTTTATATGCTTGCTCGTTCCTCGTTCAATGCTTAGTTGATTGGTATAATTGTATACTAGTTGCTTGGCTTGGGTGCTTATCTTTCTGCAATAGATAAGTATTAACTGACTAGTGTAAGCGTGGTGCCTATACTTGAGGTTAGCTTGGGTTACATCCGAGTCCACGGAGGTGGTAGCCGTTAGGTGGTGACAGCTCTATACGGCCTACGTAGCCCACCACGTCTGGCTTAGAACCGTAGGATCCTTAGAGCGGGTATTGGCAGCACCCCTTCTCACCCCTTTCTGTGTGTTGCTGGTTCCGTGTCCTGACGCTAGCATTTATCTGTATCACCTCTTGCTCAGTTAGTCAGAAGGACAATACTATCAGACTCGTTCCCTCTCTACCCTCCTAGTGCTTTTCTCTCTTTCTCTTCATCGTCACCCATTCCATTTCGTCATCCTTAGACAACTTAGTTTAGAATTAGTTCACTTCTCGTTCCTCGTGGAAATCGATACCTTGGAATACTCCCGGGTGAATGCTACATCGGTATCCGTCCGCTTGCGGATTTATCTGTAGGCTGTAAGGAGTGCCAACAACCCATAATAGGTATTGCCGCCCAAACACCTCAATCATCACCAAAAAGGTTGTACCCACACCCCGATCAAAAGATCAGGTTATTATTACTCGCCTCCACCACCTAGCACCACTGCATCACCCATGCCACCCAACTCACGCCAAGAAGTTCAATTACAACCATCCCAACTAGGGGTGGTAACGGATCATGGCCCGTTTGTTCCTTCACAATCTAACTTGGCCCTAACAAAATTTAGCTCAAAAACTAGTATTATTTTGACCCGGCCCTAATCCGGCCCGATCCTTAAAATTTCTAGTACAAAAGTGAAGGACCTTTACCACCCCTAATCCCAACACATGCAAGGATAATATGTAGCAAGGAAGCAGGATAAGTAAATGGCAGTGCAGGCATATCATCATGCGAGTAAAGTAAAGCGCTAGCATACTAGTTGCACGTCTAATAGGTATTTCAGAGAATGGTTAGACGTGAACCTGGGAGTTGCTCTTCTTATTCGTTAGGTAGTTGAGGTAGTGTTCAGTCTCCACTTGCGTCTCCGGAAATAAGAACGAAGACTACTAGCAAATAAACACCAAAACAGCGAGGGAAAGAGACCCAAACAACACCAAACTCTATTCTAACGCGTAGATCATGATTTTAGAAAAATACAGAAACTGGTTTCATATTTTTCTGAGCTGCGGTTAATTTATTATGAATTTTTAAAGTTCAAATCATTTTCTGAAATTAATAAATGATTTCCGACAAAAGAAAACCATCATAAATCAGTCTACTAAAGTCAGCATGATGTCATGCTGACATCATCAGTGGGGTCAGCATTAGGCCCTGCTGACGTCGGCGTTGACTCGGTCAACGTAGACACGTTGACCAGTCAACGGGGTCAATGGTCAGCGGTCAGTCAGTGGGTCCCAGTCGTCAGTCAAACGCAGTTAATGACACGTGGGCCCAGGCTGTCAGTGATAAAAGGAAAAAAGAAAAAGGATTAAAGCTTCATGGGCTGGTGTTGGGCCGAAAGCCATGGGACGGCCCACGAGAGCTGGGCCTTCGGCCCACCAAGCTTGGGAAAAAGGCTACGACGCGGTGAACTTGGTCCACCGCGAATCAAGAGGTAGGTCCACGGCGCACCGGGCTCACGGGATCAGGTGCTTCCGACACGCGATCTTCTGCGACTCAGCTGGCTTGGCTCGGTGTGGTCTCAGGTGTGGCTTCGGCCAGGGGACTCTAGGAGCGCGACGTCGCGGCCTAGAGCGGTGGTGATCGCGCTCTGTAGCGGTGGCTACTCAAGGAGGCGAAACGACCTGACGGCGGCGCGTGGAGTCCGGGCATTCCAAGCCCGCGGCGGCGACGGTCGGCGGTAGGGTTAGTGCTTGCGCACGGCAAGGCGTGCTCGGCTCAACAGCGGCGGCGCTCGCGGGCTCCGGTGTTCCGGTTTCGCGACGACGCTGGGGTGACGGCGAGGCAAGCGGCGAGGTTGGGGCGACAAGATGATCTTGGCTCGGCTAGGCACTCACGGACGCAAGGCAAGCTCTTGGCTTGGTTGCGTCGCGCCCTCGACGTGCGGGCGAATCGGGTAGCCCCGGTGCACGGCAGCGTCTCAGTGGCCTGGGATAGAAAGAACGACATTGACGGTTTGCAAGGTGCACGAGCGGCACGTCCAGGTCCTGCAGAGAACACACGGCCACGGCTCGAAGTCCAGGTCCCAGATGGCTAGCACGGCGGCAGCTCGACACGGCGGAGGAAAGGGGGCAAACATGGCACTGCTGTAGTGGCTCAACAAGCGCAGCGTAAATGATCGCGGTAGCTCGGTGTCGACTCGCGGTGTGGCGGCGACGACGATCGTCTCCTCCTCATGCTCCGCTCTAGCTCCTCCTCGGCAGCTCCCGCGGGCGGCGGCGGCTCACGGTTCGCAGCGTCGCAACGCGGCTCCGCTTCTCCTTCCTCCTCTTCTCCTTCTTCGGCTCCTCCTCGCTCTTCCTCTCTCTCTCTCTCTCTCTCTCTCGGCTTGGGTGAGAAGAAAACCCCGAAGGGCGAGTGCGGCTAGGGCAGGGAGTGCGGCGACCGGGGGGTTTTGTTGGGGGGGCCACTAGGGTTTGGTGTGGGCGCGGACGGCAAGATTTGGGCGTATGTGTCCCTTGCCACACGGCGCGCATCGGCCGGGCCTCTCCTCGAGGCATGGGATTGGCCCGGCGGCGGCCTCACGCGCACGCAGCAAAGAGCGGAAGTGGCTGGCGCGTGAGAGGAGGGTGGTTGGGGAAGAGAAAGCTGATACGTGGGTCCCACCTGTCGGCCAGAGGGGAAAAGAAAAGGGGTGTGGCTAGGTTGTTGGGCCGGCTTGCGGCGCTGGGCTGGGCTGGCTGGGTTGCGCTCGCGGGGTTGAGGGGGTTCGTTTAGATGGGTCGGCTGGTTAGATAGGTTAGTGGCCTTTTTAGCGGGTTGGGTTAGATCAGGCCCAAGGCAAGTTAGGTTAGTTTGTTAAATTAAATTAGCATTCTATTTGAATTCAAATCTAGAATTTGAATTCAACTTCAAACAAAGAACCAAAAAGCCCAATAAAAACCAAATCACTTCTATTTAATCCTTAGCACACAATTTGAATTTTAAATTTAAATTTAAATTGCCTAGGAATAAAGGGAGCAATTTGAATACAACCTTATATATTAAGCATGCACACAATTCACCAAAAAAATTTGAAAATTGAGATTTCTGCATTCAACATTTTCCTATGAATTTTACGGAATGTTACAGGCACTTTTCAAACGTCAACTTTCATACATGTCAGTTAGGACTTGAATTTGAGTACATCATCCTTGAACAAGTGACTTGGGATATATCAACCAAATTGATGAACAATCAACGTCATATTTAGAATACACTATGATTCATCATAATAGATTATATAATGATTGATACTTCTTAATATGTGAGACTCTATATGACATTTTTTTCTTTTTCCACAATGGGTGAACCCGAATTTCATTTCCAATATTGGTCACAAAATTACAAATAGATTCCCCCCTAAACCAAAGTTCCAGCAAAACAGACACTAACAATGTTTCTGCACAGAGGGCCGAGCATTGACAGCCAAACTTTATATGACATAAATTAATCGATGGTAATCCATGTTTAGTTTCTCCACCCTAACAAGGTTCTTGGGTGTTAAGGTTCACTTGTCATTCTTCATGCTTTGTACATTGTAACAAGACCTTAGATCAACTCATTCATCCTTTGCCAAATTAAGTCTCACACCAACATTACATCAAAATTGTGGGGGATATACCCCCGGTTACCACAAGGAAAGAGGAAGATAGATTCAGACTCCTCATGTACAGTTGTAATCCGATCTTACCTACAGTAACTAACCAGGGGACATGACTTGCCATGTAACCCTACCCCTTAGAGTATATAAGAGAAGATAGGGGTGCCACTAGGAGGACGGGTGATACAAGTTTGAAGCCATATGCAATACGTATAGCGCACAATATAATCCCCCGAGCACAAGATGTAGGATAGTATACCAATCCAGTAGCCGGAACCTGGTTAATCCATGTATCTTTGTGTCCACCATCTAGGTCTAGGTGAAGCGCTCCCCTATCTACAACTCTACCGCCGTGGAGCACCAACACTGACAACAATATTCCACTTAGATCATTTCAATATCTTTGTATTAATGTTGTGACTAAGAATGCTTTCATACAAACTTCTTCATTAACAACTAAACCATTTATTATCTTTTTTCTCAATGTTGTAATATTGTTCCATTATACGAGCAAACAACCAATAAGGCCTTATACATTAACTTGCATGAGTGTCCTTTTTGCTTATTTTCATATTAACTTGTTGAATCTTTACTTTTGCATGAATTATGTGGCACAAGTTTAGATTTTGCATTATTGATGAACATATTTCTCTGTACTATGTACTTCAATGCAATTCAATAGATATCCATAATATGAGTGTGTGGAATTCAATACATATCTGTAATATATGTAATATGAATTTGCAATTGTAAAATTAGAAAAGAGTTGAAATTTGAACAAATATGAAAGTTGGAGTTTGAAAAGTGCCAACATGATATAATCATGACATGTTTAAGTTTGGGAACCAAATATTTGAATTTGAGTGGTCAAAGATCAAACATAAAATCAAATAGAACACTTGGCCAAATTTTCCTATTATTTCACATAACTAGCAAGAATGCACGTGCGACACACATGTTTAATAGAAAATCTATACTATAAATATTATGTTTAATAGAAAATAAGATTATATGACAGATAGTTAGTATTGGTTACAAACTCAACGATTCCACGCAAGCGCGTGTTTTTCTTTCCATGGACTATTTAGTCAAACTCTTCAAGACAGGAGGGGTAATGTTTCAATGATTTGTGGGCCCGTCGATCCTCGAAAGTTTTGGATCTTTATATCACATAATAATCACTAATGATGTTTAGGAGCTTGGTATTTTAGATTTTTTTCTAACCATTGAACCTCCAACTTATACAAAAGTTTTAGTACAAGTTTTTTATAATGAAGCACCAAGTTCGAATCTTTAATTGATGTGCAGCTGAGTCGCGCCGGAGACAGCGACGCGAATCAGTTGACACATCAGCGGCCACCGTGTCCGCGGTGCCGACATGGTGACTTCGTCGCGCCATTGCATGTGGCGCTGCTCAACGGGAAGTCGCGCCAAAAGGAGTAGCGCGACCAAAAGGGCTACTTTTTGAAATTTTAGTTCGAGAGAAGTTATTTTTAAAATATTAGTTTTAAAGGGGCTAAAAAAATCTCTGTACTCTGTGCCACTAGTCCATGAACAATCTTTGTTATTAGGATTGAGTTGCAGGCTGACATGATTGACAAGCCTAGACCATAGTTCTCATGCAACCACATACCAAACTTTTAAAAATATTTGTTACCTTCAAAATCTCACATCGGTCCCATTTGATTGTTCAGAAGAGGGGGAATCCGAGGCGAGAACAACAGAAAATGTTTCCACCAAATTACGGAAGTTTGTGAAAGGGCCTCTAGCCTAGTGGTTGACAGTTCAGAAGAGGGGGAATCCGGAGCGAGAACAACGGAAAATGTTTCCACCCAATCACAGAAGTTTGTGAAAGGGCCTCTAGCCCAGTGGTTAGAGAACCTGAGTAGCATCCAACAGACCCAAGTTCGACTCCATGTGGGGACAAATAATTGGGTTTGGAATAAAAAAATAGTAGAAACTTCCCCTCCCGACTTCGCGAAAAATTTTCAAAACCAGCGCGCGTTATCAAATCGGGCAGCATGATTCCATTTGCTTGGCCACCGCTGGATGTTTGCCTTACAATTCGCCTCCTGGAACAATGTGGCTTCGTCGTCATGTCCATGGGTTCATGAGCCATTTATGATCGGGTCATCTTTACCTTCGTCTTGTCTCGCATTGGCCGGGTCTGCGCTTCACCAATCCATTTGGCCTGCATGAGTTCTGAAAGAGCATCTGGCCCCAAATTCGATTTTGATGGTTAATGACATCATAATTATTATGACTAACGTGTGTTTTACAACTGCAATCAAATTTAGACTATAAATACACCAATTTGATAAGTTATTACACTAAATTAAGCATTTTACAAGTTGTACTCATTTGCACCCACATGTCAAATTATTGTAATGATTTGAGCATTCTACTAGTTTATGGATAAATTTGGACTCACCTACCAAGTTGTCGCACGGTATGTGCAATTTACCCACAATATTATGCATCACAACTGAGCCAGCGAAAAGAAACATGTGAAAACACCTCCATAGATTGGTAGATTAAACAAACTACCTAGGTCATGGCTGCTAGACTGACAATGGAGGGTTCGCATAGCTACCGTCGGATCGGTTAGGACTTACGATGTGTCTACCTTATAACAGATCCGGTATACATACAGCAAAGCTCTAGCTCCACTTCAACATCATGTAAACTGACATGTCTCTGTTTCTTTCATTCACTCAAATCATTCGGGCCTGGGCTAGGTTGTGCTGCTGCTCTCTGGACTGGCTCGTCATCTTCAGATTCTGACCATGCTCGTCTCTTGCGTTCTATTGCAGATTGATGATGACCCTATAGCAGAAAAGAGTGTGTAAGGCAATTTGGCACTGAAGCATCTGGAAAAATATATCTCTTATAATGAGCCTAAACAGCAAGAGCTAAATCTAATAGGCGATTTGACTTTTCTGCAAATAAGCAGAAGTGGAAATTTAATTTTCCAATGGAACTTCTTATCAATAGCAGGTAAAAAGTAAATAATCGTAGAAAATAATGAACGCAGACTGTTCATGAAAAAGAACACAATCCTCCTCACCATGTCATCTTCAGCATCAGAATCTTCAAGACCAGCAGCAGCAAGAAGGTGATCTGGGGCTCTCTCTGAATTTTCACCATCGTTATCTCTCGACAAGTTTGCATAGTCATCTTCTGCTTCTGGTTCATCTCTGTATTCATCTTCTTCCTCGTCCCCATACTGCATCTTTGTCTTCTGATCCTTCCTCCTCTTGTTACCCTTCCTCCTCCTCTTTTCACTCCCTCCCTCGTCATCTTCATTCTTGGATCTATCTTTTCTTTTGCCAGGGGTGTGGCTGGATGTTTTCCATTGTTCCTAACAAAAAACAATATAATATCATAACATACCTTGTGCAGCATTCCACCAGATGGTAAAGATTCCTGAGTAAGTGCATGAGTTACAAGAAAAATGAACCAAGCAACAACTTTTTAGATAGTCTGCAACGCTAAACATCATGATTCAAGCATATCATCTGCCTGAACCATGCTAGCCTTTAGATTCCTTACTAATATTACTATTATTAATGCCTTCTTATATTTTATATAGGTTTTGCCTTATTGTTGATGGCTCACGTTAGGTTTCATCTCTAGCCTACTCTAACTTGGTTGGGACTAAAAGACATTTCTGTTGTTCTTGTGGAATGTCAACAGCAATGAGCCGAATAGCAATGTCAACCACAAACTGTGGAATGTAGTAGTTTAGTCCATTGTATCAGTTTCTTTTAAGCTGGCAACTGAGTTCCTGAAGCTACTCTGATTCCAAATGTGAGTAGTTTTACTCCCTTTGATTAGAAATGTAAGTCGTTTAGGACATTGACACGGTCTCGGCAGCGTCTCAGTGGCCTGGGATAGAAAGAACGACATTGACGGTTTGCAAGGTGCACGAGCGGCACGTCCAGGTCCTGCAGAGAACACACGGCCACGGCTCGAAGTCCAGGTCCCAGATGGCTAGCACGGCGGCAGCTCGACACGGCGGAGGAAAGGGGGCAAACATGGCACTGCTGTAGTGGCTCAACAAGCGCAGCGTAAATGATCGCGGTAGCTCGGTGTCGACTCGCGGTGTGGCGGCGACGACGATCGTCTCCTCCTCATGCTCCGCTCTAGCTCCTCCTCGGCAGCTCCCGCGGGCGGCGGCGGCTCACGGTTCGCAGCGTCGCAACGCGGCTCCGCTTCTCCTTCCTCCTCTTCTCCTTCTTCGGCTCCTCCTCGCTCTTCCTCTCTCTCTCTCTCTCTCTCTCTCTCGGCTTGGGTGAGAAGAAAACCCCGAAGGGCGAGTGCGGCTAGGGCAGGGAGTGCGGCGACCGGGGGGTTTTGTTGGGGGGGCCACTAGGGTTTGGTGTGGGCGCGGACGGCAAGATTTGGGCGTATGTGTCCCTTGCCACACGGCGCGCATCGGCCGGGCCTCTCCTCGAGGCATGGGATTGGCCCGGCGGCGGCCTCACGCGCACGCAGCAAAGAGCGGAAGTGGCTGGCGCGTGAGAGGAGGGTGGTTGGGGAAGAGCTTGCGGATTTATCTGTAGGCTGTAAGGAGTGCCAACAAGCTTTCTGGCGCCGTTGCC
>OAMR01000677.1:183171-209170 GCA_900205405.1 Echinochloa crus-galli | reverse complement strand
GCAGAAATTATTTCATAAATACAACATGTTACATGATTAACAGAAAACATGTCCAATTAAATAAATATGCCCTACCTTCAAACTTTCACAATTTTCAGGGTGTACCTCCAGCACTTTCTCAAAGCTAGCTAGTGAACTTTTGAAGTCTCCAAATCTCAATTGTATTTGACCAAGTCCTGGTTCAGATCTTGTTGCGTTATAAACAGCATGTAAATATACGGTTACAGCAAAGTGCTCCAAAATGGCAAAATGACCAAATATGCTAATCTAGGATGAATGCATCATGTGTGGACCTAGGGAGGAAGATTGAAAATTGGTTGTCAAACAGTTTATCATCAGGCTGGCAAGCCATTC
Source organism: Echinochloa crus-galli (assembly GCA_900205405.1). NCBI lineage: Eukaryota > Viridiplantae > Streptophyta > Magnoliopsida > Poales > Poaceae > Echinochloa > Echinochloa crus-galli. The sequence continues at coordinate 208,816 of OAMR01000677.1, read as the reverse complement.
AATTTGTATTGCACAGAGGATACACACCATAACAATATAGGGCTCACTATATTAATCCAACGATATTATAATGTGCTTAATAGTTTATTGGCTCAGTGCTCTGAGGAACAGCATAGATAGATACGACATTCATGTGAGACAGCTCATGAGGTGCTACAGTTCAATGTTGATTATGTACTAGTAATACGAATATAAACCAACCTGACTTGCACTTTGAGGATATATCTACCAATCCTACAGATTAATGTAAATAACTATATAAAATATGATTTTTGAATTAAAAAGGCATATCCTTCTACATCCAAAACTATTTGTAGGAATGACAAATCATCTTTCATTGAATGATGGCTTGAAAATAAAGGCATAGAAAGTATAGCCCAAAGCGTATGTACTTCTGCAGCAAATATAAGTCTTGCTTAGAAGAAGAATAATCAAGGTAACGAATGTTAGGGAACAATTTAATTAATCAATTAGGATCCTAAAAAAATGAACAATTTTATCAAGTTAGCACGTAGAAGGATCCATTATAATCCAGTAAAAAGGAATTCTATGCAGCTAACGTATCAGAATATCACAACTTGCAAGTAGGGATAAGTCCAATCAGAGAACTTAGATAACAATATATCTTCCTGTCCAATGAAAACATGGGCATGCATAAATGCTGAGAATTTATGAAGTAAAACAACACCACAAAAATGTACTCCCTCCGTTTTTAAATATATGCCGTCTAGGACAAGCAAACTAGTTCATTTTTAAACTAAATAGCTTGTCCTAAACGACATATATTCGAGAACGGAGGTAGTAAAAGATAAAAACCCGTGCATGAGAAACTGACCTATATATGGTAACACAAAGTCCTGTGGTTTACTGACTTCTTTAACAGATGCCATGTAATATCTTTAACACCCTATGGACAGCTAGCATATTTTATTAATCTTGCCCAAACCCACCACAAGTTTTAGTGATTTAACATGAAGATCCTTTAACAAATCAAATCCAAAAAGTAAACAAGTAAACAAACATGTAGTTTGATAGATATATTACCTTACTGTGGTATGATCTGGCCAAGTTATAGTAAGCATGTGATTTCAGCAGACCATGATTGCTCGAAGAGAGAGCGGTCTCCGTCAATTGCTCAACCACAAAATGTTGGCCAGTAAAGAAATAATGGTTCGCAAGGTGGTTGAGTGCCAATGTACAATAAGGATAAATTTCAAATGCTCTTTTCATTTTCTCCATGCCTCTGCGAATCCCACCAGCTATACGCAAGTTGCAACACTTGAATTAGAAACAAGGGGAAAATAGGCAGCACTCAGATTATAACCTCTTGTGCAGGGCATGTACCTTCATTTGTTTGCAAGTCCATTATTGCTAGTGCTACTAAAGCGTCAACATTTTGAGGGTCCAACTGTAAAGTTTAAGTTGAATTGGTGAAGGCATTGTATTTACCTTATTTCCAAATTTTTGGCCCAAGGAAAGAAATAGGGCTTACCTGTAAAACTCGCTGAAAAGCTTGCCGAGCTTTTTCTACTTGTCCAAGTTTGTACCGGCAAAAGGCTATGCCGAGCCTTACAGCAGCAGGACAATCAGAATAAGTCCGCAGAGCTCTCTAAGTTACAAAAGTCAACAGGGACTATCTCAGTATGTCATAAACATGCAGCCCTGTCAAATGCCAATGAAGTAATTTATCCAACCTTGTAGAGATCTAGTGCGTTCCTATAGTGATCCAGAGATTTTTTGTGCTGCTGCTCTGCTTCACCCATCAAAAAGTAAACAGAGGCCTGTGCCGACAAATTTTTTACCTTAAAATAGGGTATGAACAAATATCAAATGTAGCAACAAAATAATTATATATTTATTATGGTGCCCAGAAAAACATTAAAGCTTGTCTATCTGCATTATAGTGCGCAGAACACAAATTGGTCTGTCATTGTGGCAGTAACACACATACTGTGGAGCAGCACACAGTATAAGCTAGAAATAATAGGCTTGGTTATCACGTCAGATGATTGGTTAGTTAAGAAAGATTGTTTGATTAAGAAGCGATCCTTACAGATCTAATCTTCAGTTACTTGGTTCCAATAATTTAGACTGTTGTTACGAACTCTGTATAAGTACGGAGAAATGTAACTTTCTTGGATCAAACAAGAAATGAGGAAAAAAAGACTTCCAATCTTATTAAAATGTTAATGACTCTTGCATCAATCAAACCTAGACCTTGAACCCATCCAAGCAAGCTATGGCATCATTTATCACATGCTAAAGAGTCAACTGAAGGACACAGGACAAGGAACAGGTGAACAGCTAGTTTTGAGTGAAACAGCAAGCATTTAACAAACAATGAGAAGGCATACAATTAAAATGTTCGAGAGTCTTTAAATTTTAAGATATGGCTATTGTAGAAACACATAACGTGATGACACTTCCATTGGCCAAATTACAAACCATGTCAAAACTATATGCATCAGCATTCACGATGCGGTCTCCACACTAGAAACAATTTGAATGTATCCATATTTCATTACGATACGGACCATTTCAACAACCTAAAGAAAATCACCTGGCCAAGTAGAGCTGGAAAATTGTTCCCATCTTCATCCAACACAATCTTGAATGAGTCAGACGCCATTTGCAACTCACCCTTGGCCACACAGAGTTGACCTGCAGAGGAACATCAATAAATGAGCATAGTGAAAGATCCAATCTTGCTAAGAACATCAGAGGAGATTATGGAGTAATCATCAAAAATGAAGTAGTATGATGGAAGCCAAGCTATAAAAGAATAAAACAAACGTAAGAGATTTAGAATGTTCAAAAAGATGGAACCTTTTCCAATCCACGTAGAAGGTTCAGTTTCATCTATCCTTGATGCTCTATTGTAGTACTGAGTTGCATCTTTAAAATGTGCTTCCTTCTGTGGTGCTCTTTCAACCTTCCCCAGGAAAGTATGGAAAGCACCCAAAGCATTAAGGATTGCTATCCGTTCATATTTCACATCGGCATAATACTCATCGATTTCTGCAGAGACAAGGGGTGATTCAACAAAATACCAATAATAAAGCTAGGGGCTTTCAAGCAACAATCAGGAATAGAACTAGCAGCTCTAGCATACCAAGGTGGAATCAAAAATTCATTTGTTCAATAATGATGAAAACTACGACGACCATTAATGAAAAACTAACCAGGGCCAGATCCTTCCTCTAGAATCTGACGGAACTGTTCTATCTTTCCTTGCTTGAAGTATTCTCTCTGTGTGAAAAGAAGATTAACAAGAAATAAAAATTGTACCTAATGGAAGAATATAAATTTATAAAAACACTGATTTCTTGATATAGCAACGAAAAAATCTAGAGGAAAAAAGCACAATTGTAGGTACAAGATTCACATCATGAACAGTCATGCAATTTTTAGAGGCAGGAAATATAGTAATAAACAACCAAGAGAAACCCTTCCTCAAAAAAAACAAAAGAAACCACAAAATGCTGCTACAGGATACACCACTACTTGGAATTGGTCTTCATGTCATGATTGTGGTGGCTTTTGTTTCTTGTAATGTTTTGCCCAACAGGTGAAGGTAGGGCACAATATTTGTTGTACCAGGCAAATAAAACTGTAGGAGCGCCCACCCCACACACACACACAAACACAAGCACATTTTTTTTCCTAAACAAGTAAGACTATGGTACTATTCAGTGGTGCTATTGGGTTGTAATTTCTAGGACATCACCAGCAATACCATCCGCCGTCACTGAGAATGTTCCCCATGCAGAACAAGACCAAAGCTAATCTGACCAACAACTTTAACGTACTTTAACAACTAAACACCGATCATCAAAATCAGCTGAATCCTCCCAAAGTCATATAGAAGCACAAACTTAAACGAGACCCTAACCCTAAAAACTACCGTGCAAATCTTGGGAGGAAAAGGGAAGCAAGGGTGGGCGACCACAACAACGCTGCATAGACGCAAATCACCCACATCAAGAAGGCCCAGAAATCCGAACCATCGCAAGGAGCATTGGGGAATCCCTGGGACTGCGAGCATTAGTGAGATGAGAGGGGGAGACGTACGGCGATGATGAGCCAGAGGTGAAGCGGGGCCTGCTCCGCCTTGAGGATGTCGAGGATGTCGGATGCATCGTGAGGAAGCTGGTCCAGCGCCACCCGCACCTCCTCCTCTGTCCCCTGCACTGGGATGTACACGCTCGCCATCCTCCCGGTGCTTCTCACTCCACCTTCGCCGCCGAAGGAGGAGAAACCCTTGGCAGCTGGATATTCGGCCTTCGCGGGCTTACAGGCGGCGGCCGATGGCCGGCAACCGGCAGGACTGACGAGGATGCAGACTTGCAGAGGAGCACCGGAGCACGGGGAAGACAAGGGGGACGCAGATTCAATCACAACGTAACTTGCCCATCCATCAACCCAATCTAGTGGCTGTCGTGGAGGCCCTGCTATGGTAGCAGACGGATGTGCTACGAGGATGCCCTGGTCAAGGTGGAGGTGCGCGGTGCGGACTTGGTGAGTGCAGAGAGGAGAAAAAAGAGGGAGGAGACGGCGGGGATCAAGGCGGCGGCGTCACAGCAGAGGAAGAGAACGGAGTCGCGGAAGGGCTGGGCGTTTTGCTTGGAGATGCCTGGGACCGCAGGATCGAAATTCGACGTCGGGTATGGATGGATATCTATCTATCTATATCTATATATATTATTATTATACTATAAAGATCGTAAACAATTGAAATACTCTTTATCTAGAAAAACATCTACCCACCTCTCATAACGGCCCCATTTGCAGGCTCCACGCAGAAAACAGGGAGGCAGGATGAAAATTTTGACATTGAAACCGAGTGAATCCGCCTGTTTCCTATTGTTTTTGTCACCCGGCGCTCGGCCTTACCAGCCCGCGTACCCATCCAATCCCGCCCATGAATCACGCCCGCCTCACCCGTGACGAGATCCCAAGTCTCACCCGTCCCGCACGCCTGTCAATCCCATCCCGGCCGCATCCGGTGCCTCGCCTCCATGATGTCGGACCCGCCTCCCTCACGCCGCTCCCTCGCCCATTCCCTTCCCCATTTGCATCACACCGCCCCTTCCCATCCCCCACCGAGGGCGAGCACGCGGAGACATGACGGCGGAGCCTGGCTTCCCCATGAGATTTTTATTATTTTGACCACGAAAGCGTTGAGCTTCTCTAAAATGACCACCATACATTGGATTTCTCTAAAATAACCACGAATCCATTGCTATGTCCGTTAAAATTACCACACTGTTGTTTTAGATTATTGGTTGTTCTTTAGAAGTAATTAACCATGGGAAAAGACGATACTACCCCTGCTTCCCTTCTCTCTCCATGGATCTCCCTCGACTCCTCCGCTAAGCAAACCAGCAGCTCCTCTGCTCCTTGTTCTTCTCGGCCAATCAGAGAAACAAGCAGGCAGAGCACACTCATCCCCGCCTCCCACTCACGCAAGCACACCTCTATCGGTAGGGAACGAGCGCCACTGCGCTGGGGCCGAGGACGGCCGCCGCCGCGCTGGGGCCGGGGGATGGAGCCACCGTTGCCGCCACTGGACTCCCCACCGCGCCACCGGAGGCCGCCGCCGCCCGTGCCCTCCCGCCACGCTCGCCGGCCTGCGCGCCGCGGCCTTGACACGGCACGCCGTGGGCCGCCGCTACCCATGGTCGCGTGGCCCGCCGCCTCCTCGCCGCGCCCGTGGACCATGCCGCGCCGTGGACCACGCCTTCGGCGCCTCCGCGCCGTGCGCGCCATCGCCGGCCAAACCCGCCACCGCGCAGGGGCTGCCGCCGTCGAGGGAGCATCGGCCGCCGCGCTGGGGCTGGCCGTCGTCAAGGGAGCCGCGGCCGCCGCGCTGGGGCAGCGCGCTGGCGCTGCGGTGGACACGGGCGCCGCCGCGATGGGGAGCGGCCGGCGCCGGGAGCGGTGGAGTGGAGCTAGAGGTGGTTGCAGGCGAGCACTACAAGAAACTATTTAATCTGTGACGATCTCCTGACGACAGTTTCAGAAAACGTCACTATTTTGCCTTGAGCCCAGAAAGCCCAGAGAAGCCCAGAAAAATGCGACGAAATCCTTGCGATGGTTTCAGAAACGTTAGCATTTTTCTCTAAGCCCAGATAACTGTAACGGTTCTTCATTTTTGTCACGGTTCCGCCCGAAGTGCTGCAACGTTTATACAAATTTGTCGCAAACGTAAATTAAAAAAATTGTCATTTCCCATATGAAAAAATAAAAAAAACTTGTACCATGTGAGGTTGGAACCGTGGTGTCTTGTACTAGTAACAAATTTTTATTTATTGCAAACTATCTTTTTTGCCTAAAAAATTATTTACTTCAACCAAACACAGCCCTAAAAAATTATTTCTCTTTTGGTCCTCCAACTCTCTTCCGCCCAGGTTTCCTCCCTCCTCTCTTGCGGCCCGGCCTCTCTCTCTCCCGCTTGGGCCAACCCCGCGGCTCACTCGCTTGCTGGGCTCGCTCGCTGGTCAACCAAAAAAAGCAGACAGCAAACTAAAAACGGCGGACAGGGGTCTCGAACCCGAGACCTTGCGGACGGGGAGCCCAACTCCTACCACTGCACCACTTCGGGAATTCTGATAGTTTGATGATAGTTTGCTTCATATATGTATCGATAGGGTTCCGGGACCACGTGGCAGCACCGGGATGGTCGAGTTGCTTCGTCGGGACCACGTGGCGCACGCTAAGCCCGTTTTCCCCATCGTTTTTTCTTTTTAATCTACAATTAAAATTTGAAACTGGTGTTTCTCAGTCATAGTAACTTCAAATTCATTGGTTTTTTTTCTAGTTTTTTGTAAAATCACGATCTTTCATGTAATATCGTTCGTTTGCATATTAATTTCTATTTCATTTATCTTTTTTATATTGCTTCTTTTCTTCAACCGAAAGAGAATAAATAAAAGATATTTTTGCATAATAAATGGTAACATAACTTCATATTTGCTAATATTATACTAAATGTGAGGTTGTGTCCAATTTGTAAGTGTATATGAGCAATATAACACTTGAGTTGTATGGAATTTTAAAGTTTGAGTTGAGTTGTATGAAACAATGTGAGAGAACAATTAGTTGAACAATGTATACTTCAATTTGCATAAAATCTTAAGAACTTTTATGTCAAGCTTGTACATTCATAAAATGATTCATTCCAATTTACATATTTTTTGGAGAAGTTTTAGGTATTATTATCATTATTCTATAATAAGATGACTAGTAGACGTTTGAATTTTCTCTATAAGTCAATTGAATTTTTCATCAATATCTCAAATGTGGGCTATAATGGACTATAAGCGCCTAAATCTGGTTATTTAGAATTTTTTTGAATCTTATTAGAGGTACCTATAGGTCACATTCAAATTACTTTCGGTAAACACGCAGAAATTCATTTATATGGTAGAAAATAGCAAATCTACTTGAAAATTCTTGAAACTCCTACATGACAACTTATATGTTGTTTGTTACGTCTGAAAAATACATTTGTTAATTTAAGATAGTTATACCCGCCCGCCCGCTCCCACCCCTGCTCTCCTCCCATGTGTATAAGAGACAGGCCGCACACCGCCACCACCAGCAGTCCCTCTCCGGCGCACACCACCAGCAGTCCCCCTCCTCTCCTCCGGTCGCAGCCCCTCTCCTGATCCGGCCGCGGCAGGCCTCTCCCATCCTCTCGTCGCCGCCGCCAAACCCTGCCCCACCGTCTGCTGCTCCCTCTCCTCACCTCCACGGCGCGACGCAAGTGACGGTGGCCCCGTGGCGTGGACGGCCGGCGGTGCTCAGATCCGGGCGTCGACGGGGTGGAGGTCCTCAGCACCTTTGGCGGCACTGAGGAGGCGAGGTAGGCCAAGGCGTGGACGGCCGGCTCCAAGGAGGCGAGGTAGGCCATGGCATGGACGGCACTTAGATCCACGGCGTGGATGGCCGGCGGCGCTCAGATCCGGGCGTCGACGGGCGCCGCGCGACATGGGGCCAGTCCTCCTGGGCTTCGATGCCTTCGACGGCCGGATTGCAGATAAGTCCCCCTACTCACCTTGCATCCTTCCTCTCCCCTGATGGTGAGTTGAGCTCATGTGCCATCCTACTGGTAGCTTCTACGCATGCTATTTGCTCATGTGCCTTTTGGTGTGAATCTGAACATATGGTGTCATAGCCGTTCACTACTAATAGATTTGCAATGAGTGAATTGGTTTGTCCTCCAGCTTTGGTTTATGTTGTTTCTGCTAATATGTTGCTAACTTTGAATGTGAAGAGGAGCAGGTATGGTACCTTGTTTGTGATTGATGTATGCATTGTTGGTCTGTTCTTGGTCTATTGGGACTTTATCTGTTAGTTCTTGATCTGTGGTATGAGGTTAATTACTATAGCCGAACAGAGTCTTGCTAAGTTATGTTTAATTCTATGATAAGTACTACCATTTGTGCATGCTAACTGCAAAATTATGATTTGTAACTTGGTCTGATGCTATATTTATAAGACCTAGATGTCTTATCTTTCTGGTAAAGTAGTACTCGATCGTCCTTTGATAGGATATAAGTGCGCAAAGTAGTCAGATTAGTGGCGTTGCCCCTATAGGTTGTTTGATCTTGTGACTGTTGTATGCACTACAAGAAACTATTTATTCTGTGACGATTTGTGTACATCGAGCATCTTAATTTGTGTTGAATGATTAGGGAGGAGATACCATGAGTTGGAAACATAAACGGCACCATGGTTTGGGAATGTAAACACCATCATTTGTAAATAAACACACCACCGTTTGGAAATATATACACCATGGCACTAGCACTGGGAAGGTAGAGCCATGGGTTGTTGGCCTTAATGACATCTGATTTATACATATTGTCAATTCATCCCGTGCCTATTTAAGTTTGATCTTACTGTACATATTATTGAAATGCTGCTTGCTCCATCACTAGCAAGATTTTGTTCTACTTGTGCATGTTATAACCTGCATTTTTGTCAAATCTTTGCCTATGTGCTGTGGTTTTGCTTGTCTGTACCTGATCAGCAGTGTCTTCACTGTAATTCATATACGATGCTGTTGCTAATTATTGCTGGAGTTATTTATCCAGTACTCATGTTTTGCAATTACATGGTTTGAATGTCAGCAGCGTTGCATGATCAATTTATCTGCATATGAGTACACAAATCTGCATCAGTTTTCATTTAGCCATTTATTCAACTTGGTGAAACACAATGCATGGTAGCTAATGCAGCACCCAGTGATCTTAGGACTATTGAGTTTTTTGCATGAAGATAATCTTTGTATTGGGATACAACAATCCTTTTGTCTGTGATATGCTCCTAAGTTATATGTTGTTGAAGCTTGTGTACATGTTCTGCTACATGGTTGAATGTTAACAAAATTATGCACCTTTAATTTTTGTGGTTCACTAATAGTTGAATGTGACAAAAAATAATATGTTTCTTATTCTTGCTCCCTGTTATATGTCCAGGCAGTAGAAATGACTATTCTGTTGGGGATCACAAGTCATGGTGATTTGACAGCTTTTGTAGCATTGTAAATATTACAATGGCTTTCCTTTTAAGTATATTGATATGGCTAGTTTCTCCTTTTACAGATTAGTTAATTGATTGGCTAATTTACTATGCCTGATTGCTCCTTGTACAATGTACAGAAATCCTGTGCTGTCGCTTATTTGCGATGTAAAAGCAAATAAGAACCTGAGTCTATCATCCATCCAGATAAGTTTTCGACCCCTCGTAATAACAGTCAAGCCATGTTCATACTAAAAATCATCAATATAGCTTGCTAACCTTACAATGAACATTTTGATAGTCGATCAGATTCCCTATGTTTGAGTGCCATATAGAACCAGATAGTGTGGTACCTGTTAATGTTAACTGATTGGATGCCCTTGAAGGCACTCTACCTGTTAATTATTTTGTGACATAATCAGATGAATTTGAAGGGTCCTTTTTGTGCAGAGAGAAGTAGTTGAGGCACTGATTCAAGAACTTCCATGCACACACAATTGCAGCAGTTCAGTTTGATTACAAAGTTGGGTTTCTATGCCTTGTGGTTGAGAGAAGTGCATGTCAAAAAACCTATGCATTTGTGTATGACGCCTGATTGGTTGGGTTTCTTGTATATTATTTGAGATATTGTATGGCGCCTGATTGATTGGTTGTGTGTGTCAAAAAAACCTGTTTTGATGTGTAACTATGTTGTAATTATGCTGTAATTATTGCTACTGAATTTTTGGGATCCGTGGCTTCTGAATTTTTGGTGGGCTGAAATGATTTAGGCCCAGAATTTTTATGGGTCGATGCTATAATGTTTATGAATTTATATTTTCTGAAATAATTTTGAATTGAAATTTAGTCTTTGTCTAAAATCAGCCCATTAGACAAATCGGCCCATTAATAAATGGCCCATGACCGAAAAGTCAAAGTCAACAGCCATGTCATTGTCCACGTCAGCGTCCATGTCATCAGGGTAAGTAGCCACGTCATTGTCCATGTAGGCAGCCATGTCATCGTACACATATGCAGCCACATCATCATCCACGTCGCATCCTAGTCAACAGAATCCGTGACGTTTAATTTCGTCGTTAGAACTGGGCTATGGGTTGGGCTACATGGGCCTCGGGCTAATCTGTGACGGTTAAGATACGTCACGGACCGTGACGTTTATGAAGAAACGTCGTAATCTTGATTTAATAACGCTCATTTCACCACGAAAATTTAAATCGTCGCAGAAGCTACATTTGTGACATTTTTTCAGTAATCCGCGACGTAATGGTTATGTCACGGAATAAATAGTTCCTTGTAGTGGAGGCGGGCGCGGTGGCTAGTGGAGGGGACGACGGAGGCGGTGGTGAGGCCAGCGACGACGGTGATGTGGGTGGGTCGCCGGCGCCATGAGTTTCTGACTGAGGAGCCGGCGCCGTGAGTTTCTGACCGAGGAGAACGACGGGCGACGGTAGAAAAGGCCACAGGGGTATTTTGGTCAGTTCATGTAGGAAGACAGTAACAAAATTTGTTAAACTGCAGTTTGGTCATTCTGGCGTATACAACAACGAATTCGTGGTCATTTTAAATAAGCCTAATATATGATGGTTATTTTTAGAGAAGTCCAATGTTTTCGTGGTGAAGATGATAAAAAACTCTTTCCCCAGGCGTCGCTAGATTTCCTCGCGTCTAGGACGGGGCGGCCACCTGCTCCGTGTGGCGGTGCGGACCCGGCGTCTTCCTCCCCATGCTGAACCACGGCCGGATCTTGCGCGGGAGGATTCATGGTTGGATGGTGGCGTTGGAAGCGGGTGGCATCTGGCCCGGGACGGAGCTCCTGCTCGGCTGGCTCCCTCTCGAATCCGTCGCGGCGGCCGGGTCGAAGGCGGCGGCGATGGCGGCGAAGGGAGGCCATCGTCTCTCTCCCCCGGCCCTTTCCTTTTCTCTGCCGCCGCTGAGATGGCTTCTCCAACCCCAGCTCCCCCTCCCTCTCCCAATCTTCCCATCCAATCGCCGACGCCGATGCCGAAGTTCCCACCATGGCCATCAAGCGCGAGCGCGATCCCGTCGCGGCTGGCTCGCGGTCTCGAATGACGGGGGCTCCACCTCCACCCGCACCGCGGCCTCCACCTCGCCCGCGGCAGATCGCGACCTACGCCGCCTCGCCAGCCCGCCCGCCCGCGGCGACCTCCGCTGCCTCCGCGACCGCATCCCGCGCCGCCACCGCCGCGCTCCTCCTCGTTCACCAACCCGTCCCCCTCGAAGGTTGCCGCCTCCCCTCCTCCCCCATTTCACTTCTCCTAGGGTTTTGTCACCTCCTTGGGCCTAATCCCGTCGATTGCTCTAGAGTTGTTTACCCTCATCTCTACTCGCGCAGATGTGTTCGGGAAGGCCAAGGCGCAAGCAGAGGTGATCAAGGGGCTGCATCTCAGCTGGTGGAGGTCCTCAAGGAGTGCCCCGGCCAGTACTACAGGTGAATCGCTTCAATTCATCCAATTGGACAGTTCTGTGTTCAAGGTTATAAGCAATCGGATTTTGTGAAGAAAATGTGTCATGTCTCATGTGTCTGCGGGTTTGTGGCTTAGGTACCACGGTGACTGGAGGACGGAGACACATGCGGTGGTGTCAATGCTCGCGTTCATGCACTGGCTGGAGACTGGCGGGCTACTAATGTACGCTGAGGCCCAGAAGTTAGGCAATATGTCAGCATTACGCTGTGTTAATTGCTGCAGTAGTTGCATTGTGGTAATTGATAGTGTCTCATGGCATCTAAATTCATATCCTGGTTTTTTCAGTGAGTTCTGGGGAGTTTTGCCTTGATGTTGAGGACTACCTGACAGGTTAGTGCCAAGAACATCAGTTTGAGTAAGAACAATAAGTAATGAATTTTAACACATGTGTGCACTTGTCAAGGTTGAGGAACCCAGAGCAGCCGGCAGCGCCCATGGAAAAGCCGGCGTGGCGGGTGAGGCCATCGACGGCTGGACGTCGTGCCGTGCCAACTCCTACTGTCTCGATGGTGCCCAAGGCAGACAGGTAATGCTTCATTCATCTCTTGACTAATTCGTTTTTTAAGAACCCGCATAAATTTTGATATAATCCTGCTGTTACCGCTCCTTGATCTGATCATTGTGTAAACTATGTTTTTACGCTGTGGTGGGCCATGCTACCCGAATCATCTATCTATACTATAAAGAGAATTAGATTTGAAAACACTTCTCACCAACAAAAAAAACCCACACCCACCTCACATAGGACCCACCTGTCGAGAAAATTGGTTGATGAATGGTCAAAAAAGAGGGGGGGAGGGACATTCCTATGTTGATTTCCCCCTCTAAACCCAAAACTTTTTTCACCCAAAAAGGGCCCACCTAAATATACCCACATTTATACCCACGTCTATATACAATTATCCCGTATTACTAAAAGACAATAAATTAGAGAGTTTTCTCCATATAAATAAATGTCAACTATCATAAGTTTTGAAATATCTAAAGCTATATATACATGAGAGAGCGAATATAAAGTATTTTTAAAAGCGCTTTGCACTAAAGTGAAGTGATATTGTTTTAATACCTATATGTCATCAATAAACGTGCGTGCCGCACGTGCGTTCTTGCTAGTTTAGAAGAAATGATCCTTAACTCTGAACCTTGTATGTCAGTTATAGGCTGATTGATGGTGGTGACAATTAGTAGACATACTCTATGGCCGCACAGGCACTCCTCTCATTAGACTATCTGTGTAAAAATAATGCTACTAGCATAATATTATTATATACTTGTTCTCTGTATAAAGTTATTATTATCTCTGTGAGGAGTTTTAGGATATTTTGTGGAGCTTTTCTGTTGTGCGGTAATCTGCTATTACTACGGCAGAAGTTTAGAGGGGCTACGGCAGAAGTTTAGAGGGATCCTTACAACTACTTTCTTTCTTATTTGGTGAGAAGAGATAAAAACGTTTCGAATGCCATTTATATATACCCACAGTTCTTACATGTGTCATTTTAAAATTCCTACTAATTTCATTGAGTCGTCATTAACTAAAAGTGATCGTTCTGTTACAATGACTTTGCAAACCTGAATATATTCATGGGTTTTTCCTTGCAGTACTTCTTGAGATCTCCTAATCAAGTTGCTTAAATTCAGTGCAGAAATAGAGAGGATATTTATTTACTGACTGCTTCTTACAGGATGGTTAGTGATTACCTCGATTAGAAAATTCAGATTAGAAAATATATTTGGTATCATCAAGTGTGTATGCATAAACATTTGTGCTTTTATAGCTCTGTGTTTAACAGATGAGAGCATTAGATATGCTCTTAAAAGATGCCTCATTGAGTAATGCCTTGATCTGCCAGGTTTTGGTATTGTGAATAAAATTTTCTTTTGATCCTGAAAAGATTGTTTTTACATGCAGCTTGGGGATTGCCATGACATATTTATAGTTGTATCCATGCATTTTTAGATGTATTAAGTAGATATATTCTAGCTCCCTGTCAGCTATTGTCTATGTGGTGTCCTAATCATAATGGTGAATCACAATTTCTTACTCTTAATACTGAAATATAATCGAAGATGGAATTATCAACAAGTTTTTCCGTAGTCTACATTAATGAATTTTGTCAGCTTTCCTTTTCAAGTTTGATTAGGTATTTTTCATTTAATATAATGAATGTATGATTTCTTTTTTTCCAGTCACTATGTTATTCTTCTGACCAACCAGATTGGAACAAAATATGTTCAATGTGAAAGTTCCATACGGCAGATTGCATTTTGACATGACTTCAAGGGTTACTGTTTCTTGTGAAAAAATGATTTTACAACCCCCAGAATAAGGATATTAACATGGTTTCACCTCTAGCCTACCCCAACTTGCTTGGGACAAAAGGCTATGTTGTTGTTGTTCAAATTACTAGCGTAAGTATGGATAAAGTTTGAATAACCCCCCAAAGTATGTTTTGGTTCATTTTACACTCATAATTATCTCAATCAATGCAATCTACTCCTTTGTAAGATTTGTATTTTTTGTTCCTCCATGCACAGGTGGGGTTTTAAATTAAAATTTTGTGGGATGATATAGGGCCACATATATTTTTTTTAAAAAAATACAATACGAATTTGTCATCTTTATTTCTCATAAAATTCCATATCAATATGTTTAATTTATTATTATATACCATAGGCTTTCAAAATAATGATAAATAAATCATAATGTATTTTTTAAAAATAATTTATGATTGCCTCAATTATACCACAAACTTTCAACTTAAAACAACATTTGTTGCATGGAGAAACAAAAAAGACAATCTTACGAAGGATCGATTAAGATAGTTGCTGGTGCAAACTGAACCAAAACATATTTAGGGGGTTATCCAGACTTTGTCCATACTTGAGGGTGGGAATTTGGAGTTTTTCCTTTATTAGCTTATAATTTAATCTTTTCTAGCCTTTATCTTTAATTATTTTACTTATAACATTCTTCCTTCCTCTTTCCAATGGCCATGCACAACATCAGTCTGCGCTGCAAGTCAACACTATCCATATCCTACTCCTGCATTTCACTGCACAATCTTGCAAGATGCCCCAAAGAATTTCTTTTTTTCCAGTCACTATGTTATTCTTCTGACCAACCAGATTGGAACAAAATATGTTCAATGTGAAAGTTCCATACGGCAGATTGCATTTTGACATGACTTCAAGGGTTACTGTTTCTTGTGAAAAAATGATTTTACAACCCCCAGAATAAGTTGACCTTTTGGGTTTCACCTCTAGCCTACCCCAACTAGCTTGGGACAAAAGGCTATGTTGTTGTTGTTGTAATATAATGAATGTATGTGGTGATTTCTTTAAAATAGTGTGTTTATGTACTGCCTTACTTAAAAAAAATTCAAATATTGTTTCTATCAAAGAAAATCTAAATATTGTTTCTTTAAAGGAAGATTCCATGTTTCATGCAGGTTAAATCTGATTTATGTGGACACCTGAGGTATTAATATGTGGTTTTCTACAGGAGGAGGGTGCATTAGTTCCTGTAGGATCTATCGACTTGATGAGGTATTAAAATTTGTTCAACCTTCTGCTGATGGAAGTATTGTAGTGTGTGATTCTTACCTGTACATTATTTTTCAATGATTTTGCATGTTAGCATCTGATAGCAATGGCACACTAGGCCAACCAAATGCAAGTAACACAATAGAATGGTACTTGCAGTTCTTGGAAGCTTTCTTGAAGATCTGAACAAATTTGTCACAGATGATTATTTTTGCAGTTCTTGGAAGCTTTGTTGAATCTTGGAACAAATTTGTCACAGATGATTATTTTTGGAATCACCCAGTATCACCATGTGTATGAGTGAACTTGGTATGACAGAATTGATGAAGAGAAACCTACTGGATAGTTGTATTTTGAGTAGCAAGAAGTTCTGTGAGCATTGTATTTTCGGGAAGCATAAAAGGGTAAAAGTTCAACACTGCTGTTTATATCAACAAATGTACTCTTGATTATGTACATGCTGACTTATGAGGTCCTTCTCGTAAGCCTTCTTATGGTAGTGTTCGTTACATGCTTACTATTATTGATGACTACTCTAGAAAAGTATGGCCTTATTTTCTGAAAAATAAAGATGATACTTTTGCTGCTTTTAAAGATTGGAAAGTGATGACAGAAAGACAAACCAATAAGAAGGTGAAGGTGCTTCGTATTGATAATGGTGGAGAATTTTGTTCTGCTGTATTTAATAATTATTGCAGGCATAAAGGCATTGTTAGGCACCACACCATACCGTATACTCCGCAGCAAAACGGTGTGGTTGAGCGTATGAACAGGACCATCATCCCAAAGGCTCGTTGCATGTTGTCCAATGCACAAATGAGCAAGCGTTTTTGGGCTGAAGCTACACCGCATGCTACTTGATAAATAGGTCGTCTTCTATTCCACTTAATAAGAAAACACCTATTGAGGTATGGTCTGGCACACCTGCTGATTATTCATAGTTGAAAGTTTTTTGCTGCACTGGTTATGCTCATGTTGATAATAGAAAATTAAAGCCTAGAGCTATTAAATGTCTTTTTCTTGGTTATGATTCGGGGGTTAAAGGATATAAGTTATGGAATCCCGAAATTAAAAAGACTTTCATGAGCATGAGTGTTGTTTTCAATGAATATGTGATGTTTAATGACAGTTTGTCCTCAGATCATGTTCCAGATAATTTTGATAAAGGGCTGCAGCATATGAGCGTGCAGGTGGAGTATGTGGATGATGAGAAACGTGTGCATGTGCAGCAACATATGCATGATGATACAGGCGAGCAGGTGGAGTCGCCTGTGGACGATCAGGAAAATCAGGCTGTTGATGATGAGGCTCATGATGATGTTCAGCACTTACCCCCTGATTTGCAGCTAAAGGAGGATTTACCTATTGCTCAGCGCAAGTCAAAGAGAAATTGTGGACCTCATAAACGTCTCATTGACGAGTGTAATCTAGCCCATTATGTTTTCAGTTGTGCTGAACAGGTGGAGAATTCACATGAGCCGGCCACATATATTGAGGCCATTGATTGTGCTGATATAGAGAAGTGGATTTCTGCTATGCATGAGGAGATGCAGTCACTTGAGAAGAATCACACATGGGATGTTGTACGATTGCCAAAGAAGAAGAAGACAGTCCGCTGCAAGTGGATCTTTAAGAGAAAGGAGGATTTATCTCCAAGCAAGCCTCTAAGGTATAAGACAAGGTTAGTAGCGAAAGGCTACAGTCAAATTCCTGGTGTTGATTATAATGATGTTTTCTCTCCGGTGGTAAAGCATAGTTCTATTCGCACATTCTTTAGTATTGTTGCTGCACATGATCTTGAGCTTGAGCAGTTAGATGTGAATGCTGCATTTCTGCATGGTGAACTTGAGGAGGATATATACATGGACCAGCCAGAAGGGTTCATAGTGCTAGGCAAGAAGAATTTTGTGTGCAAGTTGAAGAGATCCTTGTATGGTTTGAAACAGTCCGCTCGTCAGTGGAATAAAAGGTTTGATTCATTTATGCTTTATCATACCAAATAAATACTGGGAAGCAGGTTCTCAGAAGCAAATCAACATAATAGTCAAAAAAATATCACCTATTTATTTGCTCATTTATGTTGATTGCTGCCAAGAGTAAAGTCGAAATTGCTAAGTTTAAGAAATTATTGAGTAGCGAATTTGACATGAAAGATCTTGGTGCTGCTAAGAAAATTTTGGGCATGGAAATTACTAGAGATAGAAAATCTGGTGTGCTATTTCTTAGTCAGCAGAATTATATTCAGAAAATTCTTCAGCGTTTCAACATGAATGATGTTAAGCCTGTCAGTACTCCTATTGCACCTCATTTTAAATTGTCAGCTGCTCAGTGTGCTAGTACAGATCAAGATATTGAGTACATGTCCAGAGTTCCTTATTCTAGTGTTGTTGGTTTTTTGATGTATGTCATGGTCTGTTCTCGTCCGGATTTATCTTATGCTAGAGTCTGGTTAGTTAGATATATGACTAATCCTGGTAAAGAACATTGGAAGGCAGTTCAATGGATTTTCAGGTACCTTAGAGGCACTGCAGATTCTTGTCTGAAGTTTGGCAGAACTGAGAAGGGACTTATTGGCTATGTTGATTCAGATTTTGCTGCTGATGTTGATAGGCGAAGGTCGCTCACAGGGTTATGTGTTCACTGTTGGCAGTTGATGTTGATAGGCGAAGGTCGCTCACAGGTTATGTGTTCACTGTTGTCAGTTGTGCTGTGAGCTGGAAGGCTACTTTACAGTCTGTTGTGGCTTTGTCTACTACTGAGGCAGAATATATGGCTATTGCTGAGGTGTGCAAGGAATTAATTTGGCTGAGCGGATTGTACTCTGAGCTGGTTGGGGCTGATTCTTGCATTGCTTTATATTGTGACAATCAAAGTGCTATTTACCTTACCAAAGATCAGATGTTACATGAGAGGACAAAGCATATTGACATCAAGTATCATTATGTACGAGATGTGGTTGAGGAAGGTAAGCTGAAGGTATGCAAGATCAACACTCATGATAATCCAGTTGATATGATGACTAAACCTGTTCCTAATGCTAAGTTTGAGCTGTGCTCAAGCTTAGTTGGTTTAGTTAATTAGCCCAAGAGGCTATTTGGCGCCAGTTGTATTTTCTTCATGATGATTCAGGATGAAGTGAAGATGCTACAAGAAGCAATTTGTCTCAAGGTGGAGTTTGTTGTGATGTGATCCAAATTCATTGCACAAGAAAAGGCCTATTACCGGAGATTTGGGCCGAAGCGAAGTGGCGCTATTGTTTCTCAAGGGCGCACAGTTTAGTCCCACCTCGACAATGCAACCAAGGATAGGCGCGTGAGCAGTCTATATAATAAACCTTTGTTCTTTGTTGAAGATCATCCTCTTGTAAGCCGCCAACAGGCGTTGTAAACACACACCCGATATAGTAGAGTTTTGCTGGCTGGCGCCCATCTACATCATGCATGTTAATGGATCACCTATTTATTTGCTCATTTATGTTGATGATATGTTGATTGATGCCAAGAGCAAAGTCGAAATTGCTAAGTTAAAGAAATTATTGAGTAGCGAATTTGACATGAAAGATCTTGGTGCTGGTAAGAAAATTTTGGGCATGATCTACATTGGGAGGGTTTTCCACGTTAAAATCTCGTGTCTCCTGCGGTTTGATTCTTTTACTTGTCGTCGTTTATTTGTCATCATTTATAACACACTTCAATAATGTATGTTGTTCAGTACAAAACCGAAGTTATAGATGGCTGGCATGTCACTTCCTTCCTTATCAATTCCTTGTTCTATTTTGAGACAATTCTCTGTCCCGCCTACTCCCATGTGGCCATATCTAAAAACAATCGTGATTGAAAAAAATTTAAAAGAACATATTTGCTTACTAAGTAGACCACCAGAATTAGCTAATCTTAGGAATGGAAGAAATTGAAAAATGCCAAACATGTTCAAGTTTCAGTTTTGCTTCAACTTATAGTTAGCAGGGGAAGTAACATGTATGAAGGATCTTGGATAGGAATTCATACCAAACAAATTCATTTATCGAACTTACCTTCCATAACACTGTAGATGTGGACCTGGTTATATTAATATGGATGCAGGCAAGGCAGAAAAGAGCATAGGTTGAAAAAAACAAAGGAACAAACTTTGCTCCTTTCCTTCCATAGGAAACATTTGTTTTTTTCTTAGGCTTGGTTTCTTCCACGTTTTTAGGATATGGTGAGGCAGTGTTTGTTCAATTTCTGACCTGCCACAATATTATGTGATGCTGAGACATGCATTGAGTGCTCCTCCGCATGCTCTTTTTTTTTTCTTTTCTTTTAGAAACTGCAATAGTCCTCGTGAGATTATTTCTCTTCGAAAGTACCATAATGTGATGCAAAATTGTCATCATCCTGGTGTGTTGGTTTATGTCCAAATTAATGTTCAGATGACGAGGTCTGTAAAGATGGGTGATATGGCTAATTGCACGAGATAGATTAACTCAATAGCAGGAGCAGACCCAACTCGCCCTCACGAGGAGGCTCTGAGTTTCTAGGTTTTACTTCTGCTTAAACCCTAAACGATTACAGCAATCTAGTATTTATAGGGTTGCAAACCCTTTACACAAACGAACTAAGAAGAGTCCAGCTCTATTACAACCAAATCCTAACAAACTTAAAAATAAATCAACTACTGTAGTCCGTCCAGGACTCCTTCTCCCGCCGATGTGGACTTCTTCATGCGCCTATAATGCTTTCCAAAGAAAGCGTCTGTAACACTTCCGCCCCCTGAGAAAACAGCTCGTCCTCGAGCTGAAACAATGGATAATCCTCCTTAAACTGATCAAGCTTTTCCCATGTCGCATCAACAGGGTCACGACCCACCCATTGCACCAGAAGCTCCCAAGAAGTTACTGTCGGACGAACACGAACCACCCTCTCCGGTGTGGGTACAACACGTCCATGAACAATAGGGGGAAGAACAGCATCAGACGCCGGAGGATCACCATGGTATTTCCTAAGAAAAACCACATGAAAAACATCATGAATTCGAGATTTCAGTGGAAGGCGAAGCCGATAAGCCAAATAACCCACCCATTCCAGTACTTGAAAAGGACCATAATAGCGTGGAGCAAGCTTAGAACAGGTGGTGGAGGTAATGGCCATAGCAGAACGTTGGTGAAGCCGGAGCCAAACCCAATCTCCAACATCAAACTTCAAATCACGATGAGCCTTATCATGAACTGTCTTCCTATGATCTTGAGCCAACAACAGATGTTCACGGATTTCTGCAAGAAACTCATCCCGCTCCTGTAGCTGCTTATCCAACGCAACCACACGCGCCAAACCAGGTTCATACGACATGAGCGTCGGAGGATCACGCCCATAAACAACACGAAAAGGCGTCGTACGGAGAGCTGTCTGGTAAGAGGAATTGTAACAAAATTCTGCCCAAGGTAACCACCGAAGCCAAGAACGAGGTCGGTCACCAGCCAAACAGCGGAGATAAACTCCAATTACCCGATTAGTCACCTCGGATTGGCCAGCAGTATGTGGACGAAAAGCTGAACTAAGGCGTAGTTTAACACCAGCCAAATCAAACAACTCTTTCCAAAAAGAACTTGTAAACACAGGATCTCAGTCACTGACAATGGAACAAGGAAATCCATATAGCTTAACAATATTGTTGAAGAAAGCTTGTGCCACCGACATAGCAGTATATGGATGCCCCAAAGGAATAAAATGTGCCAGCTTTGAAAACCGATCAACAACTGTAAGGATAACAGATTTGCCGCTTACTTTAGGAAATCCTTCCACAAAATCCATAGCAATGTCGCTCCACACAGTTGAAGGCACATCCAAAGGCTGCAATAAACCAGCGGGATGCAGATGCTCCGTTTTATTGCGCTGACAGACAGCACAACTCTGAACGTAATCTTGGACCAACTTTGCAGCATGCTAATTGTAAAACAAAGAGCGAAAACGATGAAGAGTTTTCTGAACTCCTTCATGACCCACACCATGAGCAACCTGCAGCAACTGTGGCCATAATGAAGACGCATCAGGAATGACAACACGGCCACGATGCATCACAAACCCATCGGTAATTGTCCACGCAGCTCCTGTAGAACCCGCTTGAATTTCACGCTTTTTAGACTGGATCTCCAGAAGAGAATCGGACTCCAGGCGAAAATCATCAAACAACGCAAATTCAGGACGAGAGATGGCACAAGAGAATAGTCCAGAGTCATGTTCATCACGACGAGAAAGGGCATCAGCAGCAGTATTCAATTTTCCTGGCTTATATTCCACCTGAAAACTGTACCCAAACAATTTGCTGACCCAAGTGTGTTGTGGAACAGTAGAAAGGCGCTGATCAAGTAGATATTTCAGGCTGCAATGGTCGGTATGCACCACAAACTCCCGGGCCCAAAGATAAGGCCTCCAATGTCGAACAGCCTGAACAAGACCAATGAGCTCACGCTCATATGCAGCAAGTTTAGCATGCTGTGGCGCCACTGCTCGACTGAAAAACGCAATAGGACCACTGCCTTGATGAAGAACAGCACCAAAACCGGACCTAGAAGCATCACAATCAACAATGAACTGCTTGCTGAAATCAGGAAGCTGCAGGACCGGGGCAGACGTTAGTGCGCGCTAAAGATCAGAGAAAGCATTTGTGGCAGCTTGAGACCAACGAAAAGCTTCCTGCTTGAGCAATGCTGTCAAAGGTGCCGCAATAATCCCATAATTATTGATAAACTTCCGGTAATAGCCCGTAAGGCCCAAAAAACCACGAAGAGCCCTAACAGTTTTAGGCAGCGGCCAAGACTGCACCGCAGCAATTTTCTCCTCATCCATTGCAACAACATCATTGGCAATAACATGGCCCAAATAGTGCATACACTGCTCACCAAACAGACACTTGGAACGCTTAAGGGCCAAACCATGAGCGCGTAGAACAGAAAAAATAGCACGAACATGGTGCAGATGTTCCGTCCAAGACCGGCTATAGATCAAAATATCGTCAAAGAACACCAATACACAGCGACCAAGAAAAGGCTGAAGCACTGAATTCATCAAAGAACACCAATGAAGCACTGAATTCATCAAAGCCTGAAAACTCAGACAACAGAAGTTCCAACATATTGCGCATATTAGTAACAGCAAGCTGAGGAGCAGGGCTGCCATCAAGGCCTGTCAAAACCACCTTGTGATCGTGATGCCAGAAAACCATGGAAAGTTGATCAAAATTCCAAAGAATAGGACCAAGAGAACGAAGCCAGTCACGGCCCAATACCACATCGTACCCATCGAGGTCAATCACATAAAAATCAAGAGTGAATTTTTCCGTACCAACGGTGATTGTGATGGCGGAGCAGACACCCAGCAAGGCCACGCGATCACCATTGGCGACACCCACTGTGAGCCCTGGACGAGCAGCAGGGTGCAGCCCCAAGCGTTGGGCGGCAGTATTGGACAGGAAAGAATGTGTCGATCTTGACCAGAGCCACTGCATTGGTCCCTTTGATGTCCGTCGAAAGCTGAAGTGTGGACGTCGAGTGGATGCCGGTGACGGCATGCAGGGAAATCTGAAGGTCATCGGTGGTAGGTTCCTCGTTAGAAACCCCATCGTCGCCCAAATCCAACACGTAGATGCCCTCCATCGTACACTCCTTGAGATGCTCCTTTGAAAACTTAGCTGGGCAATTAAAACATAGGCCATCCGGACGTCGACGAGCCATCTCGTCGGGAGACAGCCGTGTAAAACGACTGGTAGCAGGTGGCGGCGCCTTGGTAGGAGCTCCTGGAGTAGAAGAAGTAGAGGCCGCCGAAGATGCCGGTTGTGGCGTCCCAGGGGTGGTGGACACCGATGGCCCGGAACGCCAGGTGGAACACGACGACGAACGAGACACTGAGGGCATTGCGCCATTGCCCACCAGCGCACGGCGTTCATAAGCACGGGCGAGCGCCATCGCATCCTCTAGGGTGGAAGGCTTATGCAGCTCGACATCGATGCTTAGGGGTTGGCCAAGACCCGCAGTGAATATATCGATCTGCTGCTTCTCGGTGACACCCTTGCAACGTGCCAACAGATTCAGGAACGTCTCCTGGTACGCGTCCACCGTGCTGGTGCGGCGAAGATGGGCAAGTTCGCCCAGTGGGTTGCTTCGAAGAGGAGGTCCAAAATGCTGGTTAATGGCGGCCACGAACTGGGGCCAGGTTGGAGCAACACCCTCACGGTTCTGTTCAAGCCGATAATACCACTGACTGGCTGCTCCTTCCAAGTACCACGCTGCAGTCCAAACTTTCTGATCGTCCGGTGTACCATACGTCCGGAAGAATTGTTCCCCTTTGTGAAGCCACATGAGGGGATCTTCACTGCCATCATACTTGGGGAATTTGAGTTTCTGGTCGACCTTGTCATCCGCAGCCTTGCCTTTGCCTGATGAAGACGATGAATCAAACCGACCTTGCTTCTCAAGAAGCTGCGTCTGGACGTTGGAAACCGAAGCTCGCACAGATGAGACCTCCGTGTCAATCTTGGCGCTCAAATCGCCGATCTTCTTGATGATCTTGTCCATGGCTTCCTTGAAATCATCGGTAGTGACGAAGGACTGGTCACCCATGGCGGCAGAATTGCGGTGGAGCTGTGGGTTGAGCGGCGCGCAGAGAGGGGAAAATGGGCTTCGGCAGCAGTCAGATCAATCTGCTAGGGAACGCAGGAAAGACCCAGCTGATACCAAAGATGATATGGCTAATTGCACGAGATAGATTAACTCAATAGCAGGAGCAGACCCAACTCGCCCTCATGAGGAGGCTCTGAGTTTCTAGGTTTTACTTCTGCTTAAACCCTAAATGATTACAGCAATCTAGTATTTATAGGGTTGCAAACCCTTTACACAAACGAACTAAGAAGAGTCCAGCTCTATTACAACCAAATGCTAACAAACTTAGAAATAAATCAACTACTGTAGTCCGTCCAGGACTCCTTCTCCCGCCGATGTGGACTTCTTCATGCGCCTATAATGCTTTCCAAAGAAAGCGTCTGTAACAATGGGTTGAAATCCTGTCATGAATCGGAGCAGAGCTATAGCTATTCTTTGCTAGGTGGACACTTTAGTCTTTAAGTGAAATTGAAATTATGCTTATCTTCATATCTTTGCTAAGCATGTGGCCATTTTCACTACCAAATACTACTCTCACAGTTTCTCTAATTTCGCTGGAATCTGTAGTATGGAGCCTGTTGTATCATGCAATTAATTCTACAAAACCTGTTTTTTCTGACAATATGCAGGAGAGCTGTATTTTTTAAATTAAGAGAAGAAGATTGATAAGGTTTGTTACAACATGAGCTCTCCTGGGATGCTCCTATAAAACTAGGTTGTTGGGATGAGCAGTGGATGTAGAAGGATTTCAAAGCTAAACACTTGCAATTCTCTGATTTTGTTTTTCTGTAACTTTATCTTGTTAATGTTTTGTTTATCTCCCCCAGTTCCTTCAGAAAAAAATAGATACCTTCCTGTTTTGCTTAAATCATTTCTTAACCGATTAGGATTTGATTATTTTCTTTTAAATACAAAAAATACTATTCAATCATGGCAACTACCTTTCTAGAAGCCATCAAAGATGTTGAAGCTGAAGGAAGAGAGTCTAGAGCAAGAAAGAATAGACGCAATTTCAGAACAGCCCGTCGGATGGATCTAGGACGAGGTCGTCGATCCCCGAGGAGAATTCCACGTCCCAATGGAGGACGTACTGGAAAGTCCACCAAGTCATGCATGTTTTGTTGTAAATACAGTTTAAATATACAACTCAAGTCCGATATATATTTTGTAATATATATGTCTTCTATTTGATTACAGTGCCTAGCTAATATGAATATAGAGTCGGCCGAATACGCATTAGGTTACACGTATTAGATTAGAATATATATATATACACACATATATAAACGTGCATGCATGGCTACTGAAAAAAGCAAAAAAAAAAATCCAGGGCCTTTAGCACCGGTTCCAGACACCAACCAGTGCTAAAGGCCCTGCCATCCCCGCTGCGGTGGCAGGCCCTTTAGCACCGGTTGGTGTATGCATGACACCAGAGAGCCATTTCACTTCCTTCAAG
>OAMR01000677.1:153286-166365 GCA_900205405.1 Echinochloa crus-galli | reverse complement strand
CGTCCCCGCGCCACCGCCCATCGTCCACGGCCGCACCGCCGCCCATCATCCGCGCGCCGCCGCACCCGTCGTCCCCGCGCCGCCGTCCCCGCACCATCGCCCGTACGGCGTCCCCGCGCCACCGCCCGTCGTCCCCGCGCCGCCACGGTGTGCCCCATGTGAAGCCGGCCTTCGTGCCGTGCGTGCTTGTGTGTGAGCCGGACTTCGTGTCGTGCGTGTGCTTGTGCGTGCACATTTGGTTAGCGAACGCGTTCGGCCATGCGCATTTGGTTAGCGAACGTGTCGAGGGCAGCAATGTTGAAGGGGCCGGTAACGAGCCCTCATCTAGTCAGGTGTGTATATATAACATAACGAGCCCTCATCTAGCCAGTTGAGCCCCCAACAATGGCCAAGAAATTTGTAAATCAGTGCGGGGTAGTTGTACGGGATAAAGTGCCCATTAGCATCAGAAAATGGAAGTCCACAGACCCCTATGAGGAGTATGTGCTCCCCAATACAGAGAAGGACATGCTATGGACGGAATTAAAGGGAATGTTCGAATGGCCTAGCACTCATGAACATCAACTAAGAGATTGGACAATGAAGAAGATGGCAGTTCTGTTTCAGGATCACAAGAAGAAGTTGTACTCGCATTTTCTCAAAACCGGAGAGGGCCCGGATCCTGAGAAGCATTCATCCATCACCCCTGAGGATTGGGAAGCGTTCTTGGAGTACAAAATCTCCGAAGATGGGGCAACAGCTAGCGCTAGGAACACTGGAAATGTCTCAAATAATAAGTACTCCCATCGGATGGGTTCAGGAGGTTATAAGGGAAGCATCGCTAAATGGGAGAAGATGTGAAAGGATCACAAGATGCCTAGAGGGGGGTGGGCGAATAGGATCTTCTTCAAAAACTGCACACAATTGTCTCACAGTCGGGTTAGTTACCGGAACTTCTGGCACCCTATCAGATACTCCGGCTCAGATGACTGGAGTATCTGGCAGGTTCCCGGAACTTCCTACGACAGAAAAGAGTGAGCACGTGATGCAATGATTTCAAACAACTTAGCTGATTCCCTTTGAATAGAAAGGTGGGAATTCGTCCAAGGATTCTTTTCCACCTAAGGGCTGCACCACAAACTTCACACACGAGTAGATCGGAGCAAATCTATGAAAGTCAACTATGAACTAGCAAGAACACGATGAACAAGATGAACAAATATAAACTGGAGGAACAAGCACAACAACAAGAGACAAGTGATTTGGTTCCCGAAGTTCACTTCCCAAAAGAAGCTACGTCTCCGTTGAGGTGCCTCCAAAGAGACCGAGTTGAGCCACAACTCTACCCTTCCCCTAGGGCCCAAAAGCCAAGCTACGGTTACTTACTATGATTTCCCCGAGGGGATGGCTTTACAAACTTTCCGGGGCAAGCTCACACGAGTTGAGCGCTCGCCGGAGATGCCTAGCCGTCTAGGAGCAAAAGCTCCAAGAGTAACAAACGCGAGTCGATGGCCAAGGATGCTTCAAATGCTCAAGAGTTGGAGTTGATGCTCACCCACACTCAAATCTACTAACTCACTCAATCCCCTTCTCAAATCTCACAAGGATTAGCTCTAGGGAGTTGAGGGAGTGAAAGAGAGGCTCAAGAGAGTGTTCTTTGTGTGTGCGGTCGGCAGCCAAGTGAGGAGGGGGCGAAGGGGTATATATACTCGGGCCCCCAAAACTAGCCATTGTGCAGTGTGCGAGATCTGGCCTGGATACTCCGGGACGACCCCGGATACTCCGTCAGCAGTGAGCAGCCTCTTTGGATTGTGGGGACGAAGCACGGTGTCACCCATATCCAAAGGATGCCTCACAGATCGGATACTCCGAGAACCCCCAAACCCGAAGGGTACCCGGAATAAAAGTGTTCTGGCCTTGTCCCGGATATTCTTGCTCCAGAAAAACAGCAGGAATAGTGTGTTCGTGAGTGCACTTGTGTCTCTCATAGGTACTTGGTTGGATCTCTTTGAGCATTAAAACATCCATGACACAATCGACACGCATCCCCCTTGATAGTACGACATCCCTAACTCAAATTCGAAATAGAAATTAATTTAAATCTTCAATCTTTCCGCCGTCCGTCATGAATCTTAGGAGGATATTTCATTAGAATCCAATCATGAATTTTATTACATTATGACCTATCCATGAGCTCAAATAAACCATTAGCTCTTTGGTTACATTTGTCATCATTCAACCAAAATCCACTAGGGAGAGCCTAGATGCACTTTCAAGATGGAAGAAGATCTATATGCTAGAGGCATCGCTCCAGCAACACATGACTGGCCCACACGGTCGAAGAATTGGTACTATGGTCATGGAGGCACCCTTAGCCCGCTCGACGGCTTCTTAGTTTTTCCCGAGGACCTGCGAGAATTAGCTCAGCGTCTCCTCGATATCCTTAGGGCATCTGAGAGGGGAGAATTTGTTCCTAATAGAGACAGAGATGAGCTAACCTATGCCTTAGGGAACAAGGAGCATCCTGGATGGACGCGCGGCGTAGGCACAACCATCTCATGGAAGAAAGGTTTTAAAGAGGATGAAGCCATCTATAGGAGCCGTTCAAGGAAGAAGACCGAATATGAGTAGAGGGTGAGGGACCTAGAGCAAATGGTTGCCGCCCACGGATCAAGGATCCAGGAAATGGAGTCAGAGATGGAGCGGCGGATGAAGGTAGCATGGCTGCAGATACAACAAGCCACAGGCGGGACCGGTTCCACAGAGCATGCACCTCTCCAACAAGCCGCAGGCGGGACCGGTTCCACAGAGCATGCACCTCTCCAACAAGCCGCAGGCGGGACCGGTTCCACAGAGCATGCACCTCTCTCCAACAAGCCACAGGCGGGACCGGTTCCACAGAGCATGCACCTCTCCAAGATCCTAATGATGCGGCCCTTATTAGCCCTCCACAATAATATCAAAGCAGTCATGCTTCCACACAGGCCGCCGAACCGGTCCGTTACCCCGTGGATGAAATAACTCAATGGACCGCGTACGAGCTTGTCGTGAGGCAGAAGAACTTAGCTGTGGTGGTACGTATGCGACTTTAGTTCGTACTGCATACATTTGACCGTACATACCATTCATTTACTAACTTTTTCTTTGTGACTACTAAATTATCAGGTCATATACGGTATGACCAAACGAGTGGAAGAAGGGCAAAAATTGCATTGCAATGACATTCCACATGGTTACGTACCGGTTGAGGTGGAGCAAGTCGTTGCCAAGTGGAAAGAGTTGGAACTTGACATCCCTGGAGGTGACGGAGAAACAAAACTCGGTCAGCGTTCTCACTGCATCATTCTATGGAGCAAGGCAGACGTGGTCATAACTGATACACCTGCGGCTACCAAAAAGCCCCCGTCACCTCCAAGAGATCCACAGGATCATGACGATTCTCCGGGAGCTCCTGATGCAAGCCCGTCTATTGGCTTTCTAGACGAACCGTTCGTCCTGGCCAAAGCTGTCACACAAGTTTTTTATGTGAAGGACATGGCTAGCAGACCGAAGAAAGGGGCCGATAAGAAAGGTGGGGGTAAGCAATTGGACCCGAAGCGGAAGTTCATTATGATGCCAGTGCTCATCGAAGGCGAAGCCTGGGTGAAAGCAGACACAAAGAGGCAAATGGCCGAGTGGAGGAAAAAACCGGAGCCGAAGCCGAAGCTTAACCCCAGTGTCGTCAAGTCATTCCTAGGTAATTTGAGCAAGGGTCAACAGAAGGAAGTATTAATAACAGACTATGACCGCTCATTACTGAAATCTCGCCGGAAGCGGAAGGCAGCAGAGAAGGAGGCAGGCCCATCCAAACATGTTCCACAGCTCGGCACGCAACCTCAACGGTCCTTGGCTCCATTGCCATCTCAGTACGAGCTGAACGTGCAACGACAAATGGCCGAGACAGGACTATCCAAAGAGCAAGTCCTGGGGATAGAAGATGTCCCTATAAACACAACGTTAAAGTGGCCATTTAGGCTTGGCGAGGCTCTCGCCCCTCCTGAAATGGAGAGCAAGCTACAGACGAAGATGCACTGATTCAATAGGAAAAGGTGCATGATCAAAGTAGGCGTGAAGGACCATGATTTCTACAATGGCAACGGCGATCCAGTCTGGCTGAGGTTTCAGGATATATATGAGCTGTACCACCGCGATGCCATAGACGCAGATTTGATCACCTGTTGGACATTGTAAGTACTTTGTTCTTGTTTACAATTCACAGTTTGAAAACAATAATTCCAATCTATGTTGATGCGGGCTTTATTTATTGCTTAACATATGCAGAATGGAGATTCAAAAATGTCGGAGAGCAAGGCCGGCTTTATTTATTGTTTATCCGGGTTCCGGCCGCAACCGTGAGGTCGTACGTCCAGCAGAGTGCGCTCGGGGCGCTATACTATCTTGCTCCTGAGTGCGGGGGGGGGGGGGGGCTACAAGCGAGGCGGGAGAGGAAAAGGAGTCTCCAAGTCCCTGAGGGGGGTTTGATTGAGGCCTAGTGCCAATATCGGGTGTGTGTGTGTGTCCAAAAGAAAGTGCCCCCCCGATCGGGTGCCGGCCTCCCCCTTTTATAGGCCAAGGGGAAGGGGCTTACAAGTACGAACATAGTGGACGCTATAGGGACGCGCACTGGAGAGCATGGTGCTGGGCGTGCCGCCGTCCTTGGCTCTGGTGGGCCTGGTGATGTCAGCGGCGTGGAGGGTTTGCCTTTTGACTTTGGCGCCTGGCGGATAGGGCAGACATTAAATGCCCCTGTCGGTTGGAGTGTTCGGGTGCATGGGGCTGCGTCGAGGTCAAGCCTCCAGTGAGACGAGCGCGGTTGTTTGCTCGTGGGGTAGCGGGGACCCTCGAGCGAGGCGGAGATCGAATGGCATACGCTCGAGGGGGAGCGGGGACCCTCGAGCGAGGTAGAGTTGGTATAGTGCTTGCTCGAGGGGGAGGGTGGCCCTCGAGCGAGGCGGAGACAGGGCGTGGTCTCGTCGCACCCTCGATGGTCAAGCTTGGGCTGCCGCTAGGCCATGCTTGGTCGTAACAGGCCGTGACGCCTGGGCGGTTTTCGGCCCGTGGGATTTGTAGGTGACGTTTGCATTTTTTGAGGATGATTAACTCGACGGTTAGGGGTCCCCTTGGGTATGTCCCCGACAGTAGCCCCCAAGCCTCTGTCAGACTGGTGATCAGTTGGGCAGAGGTTAATGGTTTAGATGGATCATTCCCGGGCGTCCTGTAGGGATTTTTCCCCCTCAACCATGTGTTTCTTTCCGTGGGGGCGCGCGAGCGCACCCGCGGGTGTAGCCCCCGAGCCCTTGGAGGAGTGATTTCACTCGTGCAAGGGTTTTGAGATTTCGAGAGTTGCCTTTGTTGCTGTTCACTCGGCGTGGTGGTTTTCATGGGTGATGGCGAGCTTCACATGGAATTCGGGGGTGGATCCTGCTCGGTCTCGACGCCTTCGCTTATTTTGAGGAAAGAAAATAGAGGTGCGAGGAGACCCCGAGCCCTGGCCCAAGTAGGGACAATCAGGGGGAGTCCTTGTCTTTAGGTTACAACCCTCGCTTCCCCTCTGCAGGGCTGAGGGGTGAAGCGGTCCGTGCATCCCTCGAGGCGGGCCGCGTACACGTAAGCTTCGGTGAGATGTTAGCGGGTAGTTCAAGTGAACGTCCGTGCCCCGTTCGTTAAGGGTCGGCTCGCGTTCCGGAGACACGTTCATGAGAGCCCTTGCAAAGGTTTGCTAGGCAGGGCTCGGTCCCCTTCGATAGGGACCGAGGGCGCGGAAGCTCTCGCTCGATGGGATCCCTCGACTAGCTGCCTTTGTCTGGCCTTGAACACAACAGGGGCGTCCCCAAACTTCGCGTTCGGGGTAAAGTCCGTTGAGCACGCCCGAATTGTCCCTGACTCTGTTGATCTGGAGCGCCTATCGCACCCTTTCGAGGGCCAGGGCTCGGACTCCTGATCAGTGGGGCCTTGCGGAGGGCGTGGGTTGCCTTCGAGATATGGTCTCGAGGGTGCGTTGGTCGGGTGCGCCCCGCAACCCCGGCATCGCTTAATCTGGGGCACCCTGATTAGTAAAATTTCGTGCCCCGCGAGGGGACGCTGCCTTATCTTGGAAGGAACTCTTTCGCCCGGCCGTTGGCGTTTCGGTTCGTGGGCCCATGCACGACCGCTTGCGGGCGCGGTCGTGGCTGACGTGGCACGGAGTGGGTGAGGTTGGCGCGGCGAGCGCGCCTTTTGAGGCGGAGTGGCGTGCGCGGGGGAAGGCAAGGCAACGGACGGTCAGGCGGGTCACTGTGCCGCGCGGTTTTGCCGCGCCGTAGTTAATGCCGCCGCCCACGCGCGTGCAGTTTCCCACGCGGTGGGACCCGGCTAGCAGCGATGTACCGCGCGTGTCGGGTTTGTCGCGGGTGGACTCCGGCTCAGGTGGTCAAGCCGTTCCGCTGGTGCGAATAAATGGGCACACTTTTCCAGCCGTGATGGTGAGCGCAACAGTTTGCGCCGGGGTAGTTTCCCACGATTGGGCCCGGGCGCCAGCGGCTAACCATGTCCCAATGACTCCGGGTCGTCCTTCTCGCCTTCCCATATTCGCTCACATTGCGACTGTTCCGCCTGTGAATCTAGGTGCGAGAATTGTGGAATGAGTGGGTTAGATCATGGGAGACAATTAAGGCTGGCCGCCTGGTACGGAGGGCGGTGTGCATGCGCATGCGAGCCCGGCGACTGTTTTGTCACGGAGATAACAATCGCTGCCCCTGGGTGCCTATATAAACAGGCATTTGGGTGGGGGGAGAAAGCCATCAAGGAGCCTTTGTGAGTCTCTAGCCAATATGTGGAGCTACAAGGTCCATCCTCCTGATGGGTCCGAGAGCGAGAATAGAGTAGCCCAGTGTTCCGGCCTTGGCGCACGCCATTGATGCCAGAAGAAAATCGGCGAGGGGCGGCGCACATGCTGCGGGAAAGGAGCAGGACATCGCGCTCCTCATCGGGGAGGCAGGGACCTTTCCCGTGGTGAGGCCCTGCGAGGATGTCGCGGCGAGTGTTTCATTCGTTAGGAAGTTAGCGCATGACACTCGCCGATGGCCGACTTCGCGAGGGCGCTCATCGATGGCAGGACGTGAAGCCGGGTCCTGTTTGCCGTTGAGGGGGTTCGATGCTCCCCCTTCTCGCAGCTGCGTGACCACAAGGTTTTTCAGTTGGTTGGGTGCCAGAAGAAAATCAGCGAGAAAGCTATGGAAACTGCTTCTCGTGATAGTGTGCTGGCCGGCCAACTGAAGTGGTCCATGAGCCCCGTTAGAGTGGCTCTTGTCTTTGTATCTCTAAACGGCCTATGGCCGAGTGTAGTTTATCCTTGTAAATTCGCCCTTTTGCGAAGTGTGAAGAATAGATCAGTTCGCGTGTCTAACCTTTTCGTGGGTTAGCACGGTCTTGTAATCGTGCTGGATGTTTTTATGCGGTATCTTGTCCTTTCCCGTGACCCCGGAATGATTTCTGCGAAGGAGTTCGTGTTCACGAGTAACTTAGGTATCGAGTGGCGAGGGGGATGCCGTAGCCTGTCGAGGGCGTGGGCGGTCCCGTGACCCGGCCGACTTTCAACCGTAGCAGGCTCGCGCCTCGCTTTCTTCCTCCCTGATCTTCGAGAGAAGGGGACCGATAACGCGCCCGAGGTTCGTCCGATGGGGAAGCTGAGTCCTCCTTGTGATCTTCAGGATATGCCGGCGGTCGAAGGTGCTGAAGCTTCTTACGCGAGTTCCTGAGGAAAGTTTGGGTACTTGGCCCCGTATTTTCGTGATTAGTCATGCGACGGATAGAAGTATATGAGCGTCATTTTTGGGTTTTCGCAATCGAGTTTGTGTTGGTTCATTGTTCGTATGCGTTGTGCCTTTCTCTTGTCTTGAGATTGACTTCGGCGGAGGAAGTTTTATTCGCAAGTAACTTTGGCGTAAAGTGGCGAGGGGGATGCCGTAGCCTGTCAGAGGCGTGGGCGGTCCCTCGACTCGGCCGACTCTTAGCCGCAGTAGGTGTTGGCACTTCTTACGATCCAATATCAGAATTAATAATCCTGGTACTGGGGTAAGGAGTGTTTCAGTGGTTTTCCTTATGGCTTAGTAAAATATAGAAATATTCTGCAAGCGCACAGAATCACCGCTGTAGCACTTCACCTGGGAGTATTCCGAGGTATCGTAATTTATATTTCCGCAGGGAAGCTTTGGTAAGATTACTAGTGAACAGATATTCGAGACTATCAGAGAAGGGTACACGACTAGACAAGACAGGGGATAACGGTATTGGATAGGAGTGGATATACCGGACACACAACTCAAGGGATACTCAGGCAAGGGAGAGAAGAGATAGCTAGCTGGGAGGACAACGAGAAGAGATAGAGGACTCCTGGATACTTTATCTACCTATGTCACTCTAGCTTAGAGATACAGTGACTACAGAGCCAGCACTAGGAGATCTGGGTTAACTCTATTGTCTTGGCATCGGGACAAGCGAACCGGTGGACACGCAGAAAGGGATGAGAAGGGGTGCCACTATTTCCCAACTGGGGAATCCTACGGACCGGAACTAACGTGATGGGCTACGAAGACCGAAAGGGCTGTCACCACCTCCCGGCTACCACCTCCGTTGCGACGGAAATAAACTAAGCCCACCGACTAGTCTAGAAACCACTCCTACACTAGGCAACGACTACTTACTCTGCTAGCAAGAGCAAGCAACCTTGTCAATACTCTTGGTGACAATTCACCTCCAGTATCAAGCAAGATCGAAGAACCAGCCAAGACAAAGACTTAAACAAGACTACAAGCACTAGAACTATAACTGACTATAGTCTAAACAAGATATAGTTGCAACTAGAATAAAGTACAAGCAAGCTATAAGTGACAAAGGTTGTAAGATAAAGATAACTATATTGATAACTCAAAGTCTTGCAAAAGGAAAAGGTAAAAGATACAAGAGCTTATACCAGAGCTTCTGAAGACGACTCCGGAACCTCCGAGGCAAAGCTCGACTCAACTCTAACTCCCAACTAAACTATCCTAACTCTACTAGAATGAAAGTGGAAATGAGCTCCTTGGCTTGGTGTGTGTTTACAAGTGAAGTGACCCTCTATTTATAGGTGCTAATGACGGTTGAGGGTGGAGTAACCGCCAATGGACCAGGGGTGTACCCCCTGGCGTTTCGGGCGAAGATGGCGGTTCGGCCGAACCGTCCCTCCCACCGCCTCTGCATCTTGTGGCTCTGGGCAGCTCCCTGGAGGCAATTGCGTGCTAGGGGCAGTTCAGCCGAACTGGGCATGGCCCTTGGCCGGCCTTCCCCAGCACCGCCTTCGGTCGTGGACTGCTCTGGGTCGGCCTTTGTTGCTTGTACTCGTGTTGTTCTGGCCCAGGCTGACGTGTCGGTGCTCCGGGATGTGTTGGCGGTCGTCCACGTGTCGTGCTTGGTCATCGGTGATATGGACGGCTCCCGGCGGCCCGTACGGCTAAGGGGGGTAACGGCAGAGAGGCGGTTCGGCCGAATTCCTCGGTTCGGCCGAACTACCCAGTTCGCCCGAACCGAGGGATGCACCGCCTCGGCCACCAAGGGCCAGGATGCAGCCCCAGGGTCGGTTTGGCAGCTGGGGGCGGTTCGGCCGAAGGGCCCAGTTCGGCCGAACTGGGCCTGGCCCGTGGCCGGCCTCCCCAGCACCGCCTCTGGTGCCTGGACCCCCCTGGCTTCCTCCTGATGCATGACTTCGTGTTGATTTGGCCCAGAATGACGTGGCATGGTCCAGGATGAGTTGGCGGTCGCCCACGTGTCGTGTGATGTGTTCGCTTGGTCATTGTTGACGTGGACGACTCCCGGTGGTCTGCTCGGCTAAGGGGGTTAACCGGCCGAACGGAGTCGTTCGGCCGATTCGGTCGTTTTCGGCCCCAATAGCGCGTATTTGTCGTAGTTGTACCTGCACAAGTGACACTCACCAAAACTCGTGGAACTTTATTAGAAATAAAACCTAAGTACATGGAATGTTGCATATAACCTCATTTATTCCCAAGTATTGGTGGTCAGATTTGGGCTGTAACGACCGCCAACAAGCTCCCCCCAAGCTTAGCTCTTTGCTCATCCTCGGGCAAAGATATAAACTTAGACTCGGTGGATCAGGAGTTGCTACAATGTCATTTCTTTTGTCGGTAACTTTATAAACAACTAAATTTCTTTTGCATGTAACTTTATAAACAACTAGTCTTCAAAAATACTTGAATCATAGGCAAAGTTTCAAATCACCTCTTCACCTCTTTACCTAGGATGAACAGTTTAAACTCAGTTTTATTCCACTCTACTCTTTTCAGGATCCCGTCTCGGAGTTTTTCATAAGTTTTGAAAACTACAAATTGTTCCTCATTGGCACACTCAATCACTCAAGTGTATTTGAATCCTCGCCAAAGGCTTGTGCCTTCTTTTTCATCCTATCATCTAATATGGCTTTTTGTGTGGCTCAGGGACAAAGGATGAAGGCATGCATGCATCTTATATTTTGCGAAGTCAAAGACCAGATCTCTGAGGAAACAAATCATACCTTAAGATCGAGAAGTGCAAGTGTGTGGATATGGATGGAGTGGAATATGGTGGGATGGAATATGGTAGAACTCCTTGGATGAATCTCCCTCTCCTTGATTTATTTTCGAGAACATGGGCTATCTTTTATTCAAATATTTTTGCCATGCCACTTGGCATGCTTTTCTTTTTCTCTTTCTTTTTGCCATGCTCTTCGGCATGTTTTTCTTTTTCTTTTTATTTTTGCCATGCTTCTTTGGCATGCTTTTCTTTTTCTCTTATTTTTGCCATGCTTCTTTGGCATGCTTTTCTTTTTGCATAGCCCATGTCTCTATCAAGAATATTCGTAGAGGGAAATCATATAACATGGAGCATTTTGTTTTTGTGGATGGATGGTGGAAAATATTTGCTAACTCCCAGTGTAGGAATTGCAAGTGATAGGTGGTGTGTGTACGTGGATCTCGATCTTTAAGAATATGAAAGCTTCACTCAAAGGTCACAACAATTTGACAAAGCTCACTAAGATAACAAGGAGCATATGAATAGAGGTTTTCAACTAGGCTTATCGTATGGCTCTGGTAGGTATTTTGACCAATGAGGAACTTGTTTCATTTTTAAAGCATAAATCTCCGAGATTTTCCCCGTACTAAGAGCAGCATAGAACTTAACCAAATTCTCACTATATCAATCCCCACAACAACTTAGACTTGGAATAAAGCATGTGCTCCCACAAGGTTTTCAGGATCATTTTTACTCATGCCAAATAACTCAAGCACAATCTAGCAACTAGTTGAAACAAAGTACTTGCAAAATTAATGACAGAGCAACTATTCATCATTTCCAAGGTGAGAGGCATATGATTCATTCCATGCATAGTTGGGAGTTATTAGCATCGGGACAAGGGAACCGGTGGACACGCAGAAAGGGATGAGAAGGGGTGCCACTATTTCCCAACTAGGGAATCCTACGGACCGGAACTAACGTGATGGGCTACGAACACCGAAAGGGCTGTCACCACCTCCCGGCTACCACCTCCATTGCGACGGGAATAAACCAAGGTTACCATCCAGACTAGGTACCACACCTACACTACACAATAACTACTCACTCTTCTAGAAAGACCAAGCAATCCTGTCAATACCCCAGTGACAATTCACCGCAAGTATTGAGCAGAAACGAGGAACCAGCTAAGACAAAGGACTAAGAGAGAACTTATAGAACCAGACTACAACAGCTTATAACCAAGGCTAGACATTCCACAATTACTCGCGAAATAAATGCAGAACAAATAGCTCAAGTAAATGCAGAGGAAATATATTGATTACTCAAAGTCGAACATAAAGAAAAGGAAAAGATACAAGAGCTTTACCAGAACTCCAGAAGACGACTCCGGAACCCCGAGCGAAGCTCGACCCTGACTCTAACTCCCAACAGGACTAGCCTACTCTACATCTTGAAAGTGGAGAATTGGAGACTTGCTCCCAAGTGGTGTGTGTTACAAGTGAAGTGGACGCCTCTATTTATAGTGGTACATGGCGGTTGAGCTTGGGTAACCGCCAAGGAAGCCAGGGAGCATCTCCGGCTGATTCGGCCGAATATCCTGGTTCGGCCGAATCCTAGAGTTCGGCCGAACCGTGGATCTCCACCACCTTTGCTCCCACGGCCTAGATTGCTCCCCTGGATTGGAGTTGTTGGCGTAGTGGGCATCTTCTCGCGTGGAAACGAATCCCCCCAGTTTCAGAAACTAAAGTCGAGAGGAATTCAAGGGTGAGCAGGTATGAACCTTCTTCGTTGATGTGCCAGAAATTCTCCCAGCCAATGGCTTGGAAGATTTCTGTGAACTCTACGTCCATCCCCGTGTCCCTGAGCAAGTCTTGCTCAAACACACGGGTGTGCTCGAACTCCTTCAGCCGAAGCTCGTTGCAGGTGTTCTGCTCCCGTTCTGTCCTGAGGTTGATGTCACTCTCGCTCAGGAGCTGCCTGGAAGGGGGCGTGGCATGGCCCCATCCCGAGCCAGCTGCTCCGTACTCATCCGTGTCCATCCGGCTCGAGCCTCGGGACGGAGCTGGGGAACTCCAAGCATCGTCCGATCATCGGCCTAGCCGGGCGGAACGACGGAGCGAAGTGAAGAACTTCGACATGATTCCTGCAAAAAGTTAGTGCAACAACAACTACCCGAAGGACTGAATATATATGGTTAGCACAAGAAAATCAAGTCAGTCGTTCGAGATAGTTAGTAGTTCTTGCGGGGATGAAAACCACCACAAAAGGTTAGTCGTTCTTGTGGGTGTCGGTGACCACCACAAAATCGTCCAGAAATTCAGCACAAAGATCACAACAAAAGCAAAATATTTTTGGGATTTTCTAGTGATGCAAGTGAACCAAAACTTGAACAAGAACTTTGGGAAGAACTTGAGCAAAGAAATGAGAGAGAGAGAGAGAGAGAGAGCTTCCTAGCAGAATTTTCAGAATGTATGAGTGAGTGAATGGTGCAAGGAAGCAAGGAAGCTTGGCCAGCAATTTATAGGCCGAGGGGAGGCAGG
>OAMR01000677.1:101637-114019 GCA_900205405.1 Echinochloa crus-galli | reverse complement strand
GGGTGGTTACGTCCCAGCTCGCGCACCAGCTCTCGGCACATTGTGTCTTCGAGGAAGGCGTGGATGATTTTGGAGTCACCCACGCTCGGGAGCTCGGTGCAGCGCTTGGAGAAATGACAAATGAAGTCTCTCAAGGGCTCGCTGGCCGCACACGCTTCCCTCGTCGCCCGACTCGGGGCATGACCCGTTGGGCGAGGAAATGGTGAGGTCACGGATCGAGACCAGTCGGTGTTCTGGTGAACCTTCGCGCGCGTTCAGGCTTGTGCTGACCATCGCGGCGTGGCTCGCGGCGGTATAGCGCATCCCATAAGGGAAGTGCGCTGGCCCGACCACATTCCCTTGGCGCGCTCCCTCCGCGGGAGCCGCCGTTGGGGGTGCGCTCTCCTGCGCCGCAACGGCCGGTTGCAGCAGCAAGTGTGCGTCCCAGTCGGGAAGGACGGCGCGAGGGGCGCCGCGCCGCGCCACTCGGATCCGCAGCTCGTGCAGTCTCCGGTGGCTCCTAAGCCGGGACGGTGTCGGTGGCGTCTGAGTCGTGGCTCCCACGTTGGTTGTCCTGGTGACGAGCAGCATAAGGAAGCCCTCTCCGGTTGCCTCAAACTCCAGACTCCCAAACGTGATTCGATACCCATTTGGGAGCGGGTCCGAGGGTGCTGCGGGGAATCACGGCAGCGTGCGGTCGGCGCAAGGTGCCATCGGAGGAACCAATGGAAGTAGAGAGTCGATCACAGCGCTTCCCCTACCTGGTGCGCCACTGTCGGTGCCGAGATTGGTCGCCCAGCCTCACACCGCACAGAATGCGCTGTGTTCCTGTCCTCCGATGGTCGATGCAAGAGCTAGCACGATGACACAAAGGTTTATCCTGGTTCCGGCCGCGAGGCCGTACGTCTAGCAGAGCGTGCTCGTGGCACAATACTATCTTGCATCGGGGTGCTTGCAATGGGGGGGCTACAAGCGAGGCGGGAGAGGAGAAGGAGTCTCCAAGTCCCTGAGGGGGGTTTGATTGAGGCCTAGTGCCAATATCGAGTGTGTGTGTGTGTGCCCCCAAAAGAAAGTGCCCCCCCCCCCGATCGGGTGCCGGCCTCCCCCCTTTTATAGGCCAAGGGGAAGGGGCTTACAAGTATGAACATAGTGGACGCTACAGGGACGCGCACTGGAGAGCATGGTGCCGGGCGTGCTACCATCCTTGGCTGTGGTGGGGTTTTGTGGCGAGTCTCAGCCCCTACGGGTGTTGTGGCGGCTCCGGTTCTTGTCTTGGCGTTGCTTCGAGGGGTGGCGTGGCCCTTGGCCAGCGCTTGGTCGTCGTCTCCTGTTGATTCGAGGGTGCCGCCTTGCCGCTCAAAGGTCCGGCCGTGGCGGGAGGACGGAAGTTGGCAGCACAGGCGCCGGCATGGCGTTCTCCGTTTTGCAATGGCGTTGTCGTGCCCGTCTCGTCAGGGAATGACCGGAGTTGGCGGACTTGACCTGGCCCGCGTCACCCGTACGGGCGAATCCGTCCAAGGTCTACGCCCGGTCACCGCCCACGTGCCCCTTCGAGGTCCTCCCATGCCCGTTCGAGGGCTACGCGGTGGGGAGAGGACGGGGGCAGGTAAAACAGTGGCAAGGAACGACACCTGCCGGTCCGCACAGGGCTCGTCGTACCCGCACAGTGATGGGGGTAGGTGGCACAGTGGCCGGAGCTGGTGGAGATGACTAGGCCTGAGCGGCCCGCGTGGTGCTCTTGCCCAGGGTTCGCCCCTGGTGGGGAGTGATCAGGAGTGGGTGGATTTGACCTTGCCTCTGCCATCCGTGCGACTGCGCTTGACTGGAGTCTTTACCCGGCCGCCGTCCATGTCCTCGTTCGAGGGTCCTCCATGCCCTTTCGAAGGCCGCCCCGCGGGGAGGGGACGGGAGTAGGCAGAATAGTGCTGTTGAGTAGCGCCTGCCAGTCCGCACAGGACCTCGCACAGTGCCACGCATGTCCGCACAGTGGCGGTGAGGTCGAACAGGGGGCAGGGCAGGTAGAACAGTGGGCCTGGTGATGTCAGCGGCGCGGAGGGTTTGCCTTTTGACTTTGGCGCCTGGATGGGGCATTCATTAAATGCCCCTGTCGGTTGGATTGTTCGGGTGCGTGGGGCTGCGTCGAGGTCAAGCCTCGAGTGAAATGAGCGCGGTTGTTTGCTCGAGGGGTAGCGGAGACCCTCGAGCGAGGCGGAGATCGAATGGCATACGCTCGAGGGGGAGCGGGGA
The DNA here is from genome assembly GCA_900205405.1 of Echinochloa crus-galli. Classification (NCBI taxonomy): domain Eukaryota; kingdom Viridiplantae; phylum Streptophyta; class Magnoliopsida; order Poales; family Poaceae; genus Echinochloa; species Echinochloa crus-galli. The sequence continues at coordinate 111,793 of OAMR01000677.1, read as the reverse complement.
TCCTCGAGTGAGGCGGAGTTGGTATAGTGCTTGCTCGAGGGGGAGGGTGGCCCTCGAGCGAGGCGGAGACAGGGCGTGGTCCCGTCGCACCCTCGATGGTCAAGCTTGGGTTGTCGCTGGGCCGTGCTTGGTCGTAACGGGCCATGACGCCTGGGCGGTTTTCGGCCCGTGGGATTTGTAGGTGACGTTTGCGTTTTTTGAGGATGATTAACTCAACGGTTAGGGGTCCCCTAGGGTATGTCCCTGACAAAATGATAGTGATAAATCCTGAGGAAACATATCAAAACCTATACAAGTATCTTGAGAAACATAATTATTGCGACTCCATACTAATACCGTTCAACATCGAGTGAGTACATATATATACGCTTCTACTTATAGTGTCTATGTACTATTTCATTTCTGATGATTATAATGTATACATGTATACAGATTCCACTGGGTCCTAATCATAGTGTGTCCTGACTGGGGTGTCGTCAACGTCTTTGATTCGTTGCACACTCCAACACATAAACTACAAAACATCATTGACACGATCATAAGGTGATGTATATTTCCCCCTAATTAATTCAGCACTTACACTCGCAATGACTTAACTCAATTTTTTTGTTCGCAGGGCGTGGGTTCAATTTCGTCAAGACCACCCCGATATTGAACACGAAACACTGAAATGGAAGACTGGCTTTCCGGTAAGCAAGTAATTTGTACATGTAGGCCTCGGCTAATATATTATATGAATTTTACTTAATTTGTTTTGGTCGAAAGTGTGCCAAACAGGGGAAGGGAAATAATTTATGTGCATACTATATTTGCGATTTCATGTGGAATTGGGCACATAAAAAGATTACTCAGCATGATATTATGGTACGTAATAATAAACATATTTCTATTATTATTAAGTGCACAATTATTGTCTCCAATTCGGCGGATGAAATATCTTCCAATTATTTGTAAATTATAGATGTTGAAGCTGAAGGAAGCGAGTCTAGAGCAAAAAAGAATCGATGTAATTTCAGAACAGCTCGTCGGATGGATCTGGGACGAGGTTGTTGATCCCCGAGAAGAATTCCACGTCCCAATGGAGGACGTGCAGGAAAGTCCACCGCATCTTAAGTTGTAAATACAGTTTAAATATACAACTCGAGTCCGATATATATTTTGTAATATACATGTCTTCTATTTGATTACAGTGCTAGCTAATATGAATATAGAGTCGGCCGAATACGCATTAGGTTACACGTATTAGATTAGAATATATATATATAGATTTCCTATTTAACACTCGGTGCGTTAAATAACCTATTTAACGCGCTGGTCGTCCACCCGATCGAACCGCGTAGGCATGCAGCCGGACCGATACCGTCCAGTCACCCCCGCAACCGGAAATTAGAACCCTTTGACCGGAAATGAATTTAGAAATTGAAATTTTGGAAACCGCGCCATATGGATAGCTGTTGTGGGCCCATGTTAACAGCGGTTCTGGCTTCCCACGATCTCCTCCACCAGGCCCGTCGTTTCCCTTTCCTCCGACGTACGGTGATTGAAGCCGCCGCCGCCGGCGTTGATCCAATCCTCCGCTGCCCTCAGCTTTCGACCCCAGCGATTTTGCTCTAGTTCGTAGTCTGTTTCTATCTGCAGGTCGATTCCCCTCCATCGGAGTCGTCACCACCGGAGGCTGTTGCATCCCTGTATCAGATTCGTCGGCAGATCGCCGTTGGTCCTATTGGCGAGCGTCCGTGTCCCGGCGCTTCCATCCATCTCGCAGGTCGCAACAAACTAGTACTAGGTACACTGCTTGCTTCCCATCTCAATTTGCACATCTCTGAAATTCTTCCGTTCGGAATGCGCGCCGGCGTGGATCCAATCCGCCATTGCCCTGGTACTTCGACGCCGGCGATTCGTCCCCAGCCACGGCCTCTCCTGGGCAGCTGCTCGAATAACCTTACTCGGAATCGCTTCCATCCCACTCCGCTGAGCAGTTGGCATCCCCTTCATCGGGTAGTCAGCAGATCCCCGTCGGCGCGTGTGCTTTCCGGCGGCAAGCATCCAGTCCTCCGGCCTCCTGATAGTTAACGATCTCATCCACACCTCGACTAACCACCACAAAGTACACTGATTTCTTATTTTCTCAGGGGTCACATCTCTGCAGTACTTGGGTTCAGAGTTTTCCCCATCGCCATGTTCCAATAATAATATGTTGTGCTAGCTGAACATTGCGTATTCACTCCCTTTCTTATATTAGTACATAACGGCGCAATCCAGCTATTCATTTTCTTCATGTGTAATCCGCACCCAACTAGCTGAGATTTTGCATGTGACTAATTACTTGATATGATACAAATCAGGTTATTCTTTGCTAATTACTTGTTGTGATACATATCAGGCTATTCTTTGCTTGGTAATGTTCGGTGGTGTCAGGGTCATTTTATTTATTCTGTACCTTCCTTTCTTCCTTGGTGTGAATTTAGGAGATTTTTGAACAGGATTAATTACTTGGTATTATACAAATTGAACTAATCCTATTTATCATAATTTTTCCCATCTGGTGTTAGGTGCAATTTATAGTGGTTGCTGGCCATGATGAAGAAACTCGACAGACCACCTGATTGCACGACAGAGGATATTTTCCAGAACAGCCAGAAGTATTTCAGAATGTTTTGTAATGTTTTGTAGTGTTGCAGGTCAGTCCAATGGTTCTGTGCCGGCTACTGAGGGTCATACTGGCTAATTTGAAACTGGAAACTTCATAAAGGAATAATGTTGTGGAGTGCAGTTGCAGATTTAGAATGAATCTGATAGTGATAGTATGGGCAATTAAACATGAAGCTCTGTGGTAATCTGCACCCATATTTAACATATTCTGTATGTGTTTATTAATAGAATTTCTCTCAAATTTATTTATTATTCTCTATGGTTGTAGGGGTATTTAGGCATCCATGCCACATTGCTGATCTGCATAGAAAGAAAGATGGAGGTGAGTCCTTCCCCTCATCTTGGTTTAGCTAAACAATGTCATGGATCCACCATGTTCTGGCACAATCTGTCAATTCATTCTTTCATTCTTGGTGATTCATGCAGTCCGCACCGTGCATTCCTTTCGATTTGGTATATTATTGATTCTGTAGTTTCTTTTTTCAGGTTCCTGGTGATTCCTGTGTACAGATTCGATGGACCGCCCAAGCACATGATAGGTATGATCTTCAATCATAACTAGGTGGTACCTCGCGCGTTGCTGCGGGAATTTATACAAAATTTAAAGATGCAATTTAAAAGTAGAAACACTAAAATGATTGCATTGCAATATTTGTTGTAAGGAAAAAGTCTATTTCACCCCCCAACCTATGAGGGGTGGAACACATCGAAAATGGATTTTTACCCCCTGGACTTTCTAAAACCGGACAAATCACCCCCTGAAGCTGTTTTGAAAAATCATAATAAATCACAGAAAAATCATAAAATGGAAAATTAAATTGTGTTGGACTCCAAATGAGTAGATCTACGCAATGAACATATAATATGGTATGCTTTAGTATATTTTTTTACAGCTATGAAGAATAGCATAGATCTAAAGTTACAGGAAAAAAATGTACTAAAGCATTCCGTATTATATGTTCACTGCATAGAACTACTAATTTGAAGTCCAACACAATTTGATTTTCCATGTTACGATTTTTCTATGATTTATTATGATTTTTCGTAACACTTCCTAGTTTCTAATTCTGTAGTTTCTTTTTTCAGGTTCCTGTGTACAGATTCGATGGACCGCCCAAGCACATGATAGGTATGATCTTCAATCATCAATCCGTTGGGATGCAGTTGCATACATGCGGTAACTCTGAATTCTGATAGTGGTAATATAGTCAGTTAAACTTGAAGCTAGAGCTGCTGCGGGGGCATGCTGTGGGCATTTGTGTGCACTAAATTAATGATTGTTACTCCAAAATTTGGTTCTGGCTTGTGCCTAATTCATGTTCAATCATTTAATATGTTAAGTTATCTCAGAAATTAATTCACAGTTAACCTCATTTCTAAATATTTGACATTTTGATTAAAATTGTTCGAAATTGTATATAGAATTGTGCAAAAATTTGATATATCTAAAACACCTTTCATTCTTGTTGGTCAGCTTTGTAGGTAATGATCCAAAATTGTGTGTCCCGCCATCCATTAGCAGTTGCCACGGCAGCTGCACTCTGGTGTTCTACCTCATGCCGCCGGTGTATTCGTGTACAATCTGAGTAAACAATTATTGAGCATACAGCCATTTTGGATATGCCTAGATACTGATGATTTATAGATGGATAGTACAAGTACATCGTGCTAGTTTGGAACTTGATTTAATTAGCAAAATTGTCAATTGTGGGATTTCCTACCAATGGTAAATTTTTGTTATGGCATCAGCTTATATTCGTATCATGTGGACAAACTCCATATGATGCATTTGGCTCTATCCTGTTTCGTCAGTATTTACTTGTTCTAAATATGAAGATTTCATTGTTGTTCCAGTTTTTTTTTTCCCACAAGTTCTAACTTTTCATTTTTGCTATCATCTTTGATTCAGCCGTGGCGCTGTGATATTTGGTTGAAAGGCATGATACTCACTATACACACATTGTATAGCAATATCTATCATATTCTTACAGTACACATTGCCCAAAAAGGAAACTTCCTCAGTTTTATCATATGTTACAACAGGTCAACATGATTAGTCAATACGTAGTTAACTAGTTAGGTTATTTAATATACCTCGATATACTGAAGAAATTCTTTGAATTTTCCAATTGCAGTGCTGATGCTCTGATGGTCTGACCACACTTCAGTTGAAAGGACTACACACCTTGCGCGGCCATCCACTAGCAGCTGTCATCAGCAGCTACATTCTGGTATTACCTCACGAGGCCGCTCCTACCATGATGGCACATATGAGAGCTCCAGAATGCAGAGGAGACCATGATGGCGCACGGAGGAACTCCAGGATGAGGATGGACATCACAGAATTACCGGGATAGGAAGGTGGAGCTGTGCTTAGGATTTAGCCACTTTGCAATACAGTGTTAGACTATGTTTTTAAATAGGATAAAACCTGACTTAGTTTTTGTTTCACACTATAATTTTTCGTAGTGTGGACAGTGGACTGTTTTCCTGTAAGTGCCAATTGTGACAAAATCAATGCAATTCCTCGCGCTAGTTTAATGGTCACAGAGATCTGACAGTCTTCTCGAAAGGAAAAAAACAAACGATTTTCCTATCACAGAGGGTTTTCCTGTCGCATGCAGAGTTTCCTTGGTCTTCCAATACGATCAGGAAGTAACTGGACGTTTACGTGCAGCCTTTTCCAGTCAAAGATGTCTCCCTTTCTACAATTTTCCGGTCAGAGGACATTGCCCACGAGCATTTTTCCGGTCGCGGCCATCAACTTTCAGGTGAGGACAAGATTTTTCTGGTCTCGATGACAGTTTTCCGGTTAAAACTTGTTATTTCCGGTCACGGGAAAGATTTTCCGGTTTCGGCTGCCCGGCGACACCGCGAATAAATTTCCCCGAATTTTTCTGGAATATTCAATGCTTATGCATATCCTCAAGGCTTGTAAAATAATATGAAGGCTTGTAAAATAATATGAAGGCTTGTAAATAATATGTCCCCACAAGCGTGCAGCACTCGCCGCTTGCCTAAATAAAACTGCGTCGAAGGAGCCGTCAAGTCTGTCTCCATAATGGAGCCAGAGCCGCCGCTGAAGCCGCACCGGTCCAAGCAGCTGTCCGAGGAATGCGGAGCCAAGAGTTCTGTGACTCCGAGGCAAAGCGTTCACGTGAGACAGTTAAGCCCATGCATGAGGAGATCAGCATGCGTGACTCCGAGGCATGCAAGTAATGAAGCAATCAAGCCCATGCATCAAGGATTAGGACACCGCCGCCGAAGAGCTCCGAGCTGCACTATAAAAGGGGCTGCCCGGCTGCATGTCGAAAAATCTCATCGAGGAAGAGAGAAGAAGAAGCATCAGAACCACAACACATCGAAGAGCGCAACAAGCTTAGAGTAGCTAGCAGCCCAAGTCCCCCTGTACACCACTGTATAGTGCCTAGCAAGAGTGCGTCCGCTGTAACATAGCCGAGTCGAGGTAAGCTTTCTCTGTTTTCCCAGTTCTTGGGGCTTCCCGAAAGGGAAAGCCATGTGTAAGCCTGTTCGTTTAATGGAGTAGTTTCCTTTGAGAGTCCCCGTGTCTGTCGGTCTGCTCTGTGTGGGATGAGTCTCTATGCTAGGGACCCTATAGGAGAAACCTCTGCGTTTGATGCTCTCGTTGTTGCCCAGAGTGGCGTGTTTGAGGGCGGTGTCCGCGGAAAAGTGTTCCCTTCGGGTGGAACTGCCTGGGGAGACGATAGGATTTATCTCACATAGGCATGGCCTAGGATATGTGGGAAAGGATGGGGAAATGCGCTTCATGTTACGAATTCGCGATGAGCATGGTGAGTACCGAGTAGGACATACACGACTGTTGAGAAAAACCCCGTCGTCTTGTTGGTCTCGCAGACCCGCAAAGATCCTGAATATACAAACCGCTTCCTAATATAATCGAACGCAATATTCAATACTAATCGCCTTTCGCTAATTAATCAAGGTGCTAATACCCCTGATCACGTGAATACCGTCCATATAATATTGGCCGCAATATTCTAATAGAAGAATCTCACTTAAATATCGCTGATTACGAGGCGTGAGAATCAGTGTCACGCTGAATTCTATATAAGCCGAATATATTACTCCTAATCACGATTAGCATCATGATTAGCGCTAAATATCCATGCACAATCAAATCAGCATATCCATACACCCAAATATATACACGACATCTCTATATCCATATTATTTTTATATTTATATATATATTTGTCTGGTATCAGAGCAATACGGGTTCAGGGGGTGGGTCTTCCCGCGCCCAATTATTAATATTCGCGAGAATATTAATACATTTTGGCAAAAAATTTGGATTATTTGGGACTTCAGCCATATCGTTGGTGGCATTCTAAAATATTTGATATTGTATTCTTTTTTTTCAAATATTCATATTATCATCTTGATTCTTGTCATCATCCATAGTATCATCTATTATTGGGAAGTCATATTTGTCATTGAATTCCTTTTTGAGGCATTCAAATTCTTGTTTCATTTCTTCTTTGAGCTCATTCATTATTTGATCTTTTAATTCTTCTTTGAGCTCCTGTATGATTTGGCTCTTCATTTCCCTTTTCCATTGAGGCGATATGCTTTCAAACTTCTCTATGATTTTTGAATCCAGATATTCACCATTAAAAGGATCAAACTCCTTCTGAGCACCTTTCTTATATGCTGGCCTATTTGATCCTTCTGCTTTTGTATTGACTGGAGTATTTTGCTGCATAATACCTTTATTTTTTGCCATCTTAGATTTTTGGATATATTCTTTGGCTGAGGGTTCAATATAGTAATTGATACCAAGCAAACCCCTTGCCATATTCAGAGCATCATCTATTTCTGTATATTTCTTCCATAACATTCCCTGTCCTTGTGCTTTTGCATCCATCCTTTGGGATATTACTTCTTCAAAAGTAACATATAACCTTGTTTTTGGCCCTTCATATATTACATATATTGGTCTTTCCTGGACTGATTCAGTATCATTTGTTACTGGTAGCTTGCTATTTATTAAATTAAAATATTCAGCTAGGCTATTGAGTATTGAGAGCATATATCCTTTTTCTTCTCTTCTATTGTTATATTGATACCAGAAATTGTCGAGTATGCATTCTTGGACTTCATCTAAGAGAATATGATCTTTAGGCTTGAACTTATATGAATTTGGGGGAAACATTCGGAGCTTGTTTTCAGGGGAGAAAACAAAAGTGTCAACGCCTGAGAAGTTAGTTGTCTTCTTCATCATTCTGCAAGAAAGAAGATCGAGAAAATAAGTCAGGAAGCTTATTATCTTTACCTTTTATATGTTCAAACATAACTTTATAACCATTGCCAGTTATAATGTCTTCAAACAAAACCCATCTTCTAGTAGAACTCTTTTTACTATTGATTTGATTATAGTAGCGGCATATAGCCTCGCAATCTGTTCTTACGGTAAACTCTTTGAAACCTAAATATAGCCTAAAAGAGTTTAGTGCATTGATTACTGCTAAAATTTCTCTATCTGTGTTGCTTACTGTTTTTAGCTTGTAGGTTCCTGAAGCATATCTACATATCTTTTCGTCTGACTTTGGAGAGTATTTATTTGGTTTTTGTTTTAGTATGGCACCCCAACCTGATTTAGATGCATCAGTTTCAATTATAAAATAGTTATTATCTAATGGTAATTCTAAAGGTTTTAAGTTTTTTACTTTTTCTTTAATATCTCTTACCAACTTTATATCTTCAGAATTAAAGTATTTTTGTCCATTCTTTCTTAATTTAGCATATAAAGGACCAGCAAGCTTAGCTAGATTGTCTATATAGTTTCTAGCATAGTTTATAATTCCAAGAAATTGTTGTAAGGTCTTTCTTTCATCCATTCTATCTAGAAAATCTAAAATCTTTTTTGCAATATGCTCCTGTAAATATATCTTCCTTCTCCTATTTCATGACCAAGAAATTTAACCTTTTCTTTGCATATTTCCATTTTCTTTTTAGATAAGATTAGACCATGTTGTTCAACCTTTCTAAAGAAAGTTTCTAAATGGGCAATATGTTCTTTGTAGGTTTTTGAAAAGACAAGCACATCATCTATATAGACAAGTATAAATTCTTGATATTCATTGAATATATTTTGCATTTTTCTTTGGAATAGAGCAGGGGCATTTTTTAATCCTAATGGCATAACAAGCCATTCATAATGACCTTGGGGACATGTGAAGGCTGTCCATGGTATAGATTCTTCTGCCATTTTAACCAGCCTTTAGATCAAATTTTGAGAAGTATTTACTACCTTGTATCCTATTAATCCATTCTTGTTTATTAGGAATATTATAAGCATCGTCTATTGTATTATCATTTAGCCTTTTATAATTAATTACCATTCTAGATTTTCCTCTAGCTATTTCATTATTATTTCTAACTATAAAAGCTGTTGATCTGTGTGGGCTTCTACTATCCCTTATTGCTCCTAACTTCAGTAACTCTTCAATGTGCATTTTGAATTCATCTATATCTTTTGGAGTGGCTTCTATAGGGCTTGTTTTAATTATATAATCTGGATTGATGATATTTATTTTGCATATTATATTATTCCTTTCCCAATGCTTCATTGGGATTTCACCAATTATTTGAATATCTTCTAACCTTTGTACAATTCTTTCTATATCCTTTTTGGATTTTATATCTCTATACCAGTTTGGTGCAAAAGATTGTAACCCAATACATTCCATATTATAGTTTTCTACACAGTAGGATTCTATATTATCACTAAGGTCTAATATTTCACTAGCTTCAGATTCTTTATTATCTATTTGTGAACATTGTGGGTTTTTTTTTATTTTTTTGTATTTCTGAAATATAAGGAACACTATCATAATAGGGTATGAAAGCTATTCCTTGCTCAGTTAATATTAGGCCACTTATAGAACACTGTAAAAACCGTAAACCAATTATCATATCATCATTAATTAGCGACAGGTCTCTTACTATAACTTCATCTATAATATATTTAGTTCCATTAATATATGCTATTTGATTATGGAGCTTCTTTGTTCCCGACATATCTGTAGATACATCTGCCTTATCATCATCTATAGTTGTTACAAGTTCAGGACACCTTGCAAAGTACTTATCATAAATTATATTTTTAGTACATGTAACACCCTAAAAATGCCTATTTTAAAATTTTAGTAATAAATTTGCTTTTATTTAATTTAATGTTCATATTTATCTAAGGAAAATAAATTATTTCTGAGAAAATAAAATTTAATATAAGGTTAGAAACATTTTTGTTGCATTCATGCTGCTGCATTGTGTTTTGGTTGCTTGTGAATTAGATTGGAATTTAAATCCTCTTTAAAATCGAATTTGATTCGCATTGTTTGGAGCTCTAGAAAAGTTGTTTCGGCCCTGGTCCGTTTTTGCCCCTCAAACTTTCTTCTCGGCCCGCCCTTCCCCCTCTCTTCTTTTCCCCGAGCGGCCCAGCTCCCCGCTCTCCCCCGCT
>OAMR01000677.1:68158-79515 GCA_900205405.1 Echinochloa crus-galli | reverse complement strand
TAACATCTGTCTCTTATACACATCTAGATGTGTATAAGAGACAGGATCTAGTATTATTAGTTGTAAAGATTATTGCTAGTTGGTAGTTAACTAAAATAAATGCTAGTTAGGAGTTAACCCTATCGATGATTGTTGCAAAGATCATTACTTGTTAGTTGTTGTCGGCCTTCGTGTCGTTGTTATCCTTGTGTATGGATGTGATTGTCGGCCTTCGTGCCGTGTTTATTTGCAGGATGGGGTTTCAGAAACCTCCCCGTGCAGGGGAGGTGCTGCCGAATTTTTCATTTGACTAGATATACTATTTATGTGTACGTGAAGATTCTAAACATTTTGGAATTGTGGATGTAGCCCCGGCCGTCCCCGACTGCCCCTGGTCTCCCTCAGCTACGCCGGTGACAGCCCCCGCCCCCCTCCCCCCGCTGTCTGCACCGACACGAGCGTCACCGACTCACCCGCCGTCGAGCCTGTAGGTGAGCACGTGCAAAACCACACGCCTGCCGTATTTAATTGGTAGATCCATAATTAAGTTGTGTCCACGCTCTACTCGAATCTGAGACACAATTTCGGCATCGCCTCCCTGTTGTTCTCCGAATACACAATCTCCGTCATTGGACGTGTATTTGGAGAATAGCGGGGAGGTGCTGCCGAAATTCTGTCTCGAATACGAGTAGAGCATGGAAACTAACCAGTCTACACATTTTCGGGTGGGATTAGGACCTATCTTTACCTATTAGAGCATGAGGTACATCGTGTAGATGCCATTTATTTTTATAACTCTTTTATATGGTAAAGGATGGATGACCGTGAGTGGATGTACATGGGCTGGAAGGGTAAACGTGACTGGACCACAGAATTTGTTGTCAAGGTCAACGATTTCTTGAAAGTGGCATTTGACAAAGGGCAGAGTAAAGCGCCATGTCCCTGCAGGACATGTGCAAACCACATCAGTCAAACACAACTGAATATGGGTAAACATATCATGAACTGTGGGTTTGTGGCAAATTATACTCGGTGGATCTGTCATGGTGAAGGTCATCGTGCGAGGGACGAGGTCGTGAGACAATGCATCGACGATTATGATGCTGATGCCAGGTGCGGAGACATGCTAGATGATTTTCATCAAGCACACTTTAATGAAGGACCTAGTGGTGTTAGGGAGGAACCACTAGAGACAAGCGCAAAGGCCTATTACGACATGTTGTCTTCGGCACAGAAACCATTTCACGAGCACACCAATGTTTCTTAGTTGGATGCCGTCCGACGCATTATGGCACTCAAGTCTCAGCTTGGCATTAGCCGAGATGGCTTTGATAATATGATGACAGTTTTTGGCAGCCTGCTTCCGGGTGGCCACAATCTGCCACCCAACTTGTATGAGGCACAAAAACTCCTTAGTGCCCTTAAGTTGCCATATGAGCAGATACATGCTTGCACGAACGGATGCGTCTTGTTTAGGAAAGAACTTGCGGATGCAAAATACTGTCCTAAATGTAATGCCTCTAGGTACCTGGAGGTTGACTCTAGTGATGGACCAAAGAGATAGCTTGATCTGCCCGTGAAGATTCTACGGTACCTTTCCCCCATATCGAGAATCCAACGGCTTTACATGACCGAGGAATCCGCCAAACAGATGACATGGCACAAACATGGAAAATGATACCATCCTGAGAATATGGTACATCCAGCCGACGCTGAAGCATGGAGACATTTCGATAGGTGTTATCCTGAGGCTGCGGCGGATTCTCGTAATATACGTGTTGCCCTGGCAACAGATGGGTTCAATCCTTATGGAATGGTGGCTGCCTCGTACACTTGTTGGCCTATGTTCGTTATTCCACTCAATCTTCCCCCTGGCGTTATGTTTCAACGGCAGACCATCTTATTGTCGTTGATAATTCTTGGGTACCCGGGGAATAAAATGAGTGTGTTCATGGAGCCTTTGATTGATGATCTACTCCGTGCTTGGGATGAAGGGGTATGGACACACGACTGAGCTACAAAGACCAACTTCAGAATGCGAGTGTGGTACATGTACTCTCTGCATGACCATCCGGCATATGGACTATTCTGTGGCTGGTGTGTCCACGGAAAGTTCCCATGCCCAATATGCAAGGCAGCTCTCAGGTTCATCTGGTTGAAGAAGGGGGGCAAGTATTCTTGTTTTGACTTACACCGACAATTCCTCCCTATTGACCATGAATTCAGACGAGACATTAAAAACTTTACAAAAGGTGTCATGGTTGAAAACCCTCCACCGCAGATGTTGACAGGTGCCGAGGTTCGTGCGCAGTTAGACGCGCTGCAGGAAAACGAAGAAGGTAGTGGTTTTGTGGGATATGGTGAGGAACATGCCTGGACTCAGAAGTCAGGTTTGTGGAGGCTCCCCTACATGCAAGACCTTCTTCTTCCACATAACATTGATATGATGCACACTGAAAAGAATGTGGCCGAGGCACTCTGGGGTACAATCATGGCTATCCCTGATAAGACAAAAGACAACGTTAAAGCTAGAGTGGATCAAGCCCAGTTATGAGATAGACCAAAGCTCATCATTCCGCCTCCCAGAGACGGCAAGAGATGGAAAAGGCCCAAAGCCGATTTCGTTCTGGAGAAAGACCATCAGACAAAAGTACTAGAATGGTTCTAGACTTTAATGTTCCCCGATGGCTATGCTGCAAATCTGAGGAGGGGGGTGAACTTAAGTACTATGCGAATAAATGGGCTGAAGAGTCATGACTACCACATATGGATTGAGCGGCTTCTTCCGGTGATGGTTCGAGCCTATCTTCATGAACATGTGTGGCTAGTGCTGGCAGAGTTAAGAAATTTCTTCCGCGTCCTTTGTGCGAAGGAGTTATCACGTGCGGTGGTTGACGAAATGGAGAAATTTGCACCTGTGTTGCTTTGTAAGTTAGAGAAGATCTTTCCACCCGGCTTTTTTAATCCGATGCAGCATATGATCTTGCACCTTCCGTATGAGGCACTAATGGGGGGGCCTGTTCACGGACGTTGGTGCTATTCAATTGAGAGACAACAAAAGGTCCTTCGAACGAAATGTAAAAACAAGTGCAAGATTGAAGCTTACATTGCAGAGGCATACTGTAGTGAAGAGGTATCAAACTTCACAACAAAATACTACGCCGATACCCTTCCTAATGTGCACAATCCACCCTCCCGTTACAATGCCATCGAAGATGAATCGAACCTCAGCCTCTTAGAGGGCCGCTCGGAAGTGCAAGTGGTGCGACTCCTAAGACTTTGTGACATGAACAATGGCGCACAATCATGATGTATGTGTTGACCAACCTTACCGAATTAGAGCCGTACATTGAGTAAGTGCAAAAAATAACTAGTTCTCCATTGTTGCTATCGCTATGTCGCTATTCTGCACCCAACTCTCTCGCAATGTTTTGTACATGGAATTTACTCTTCAATCCTGGCGGGGAAATAGGCCACCCACCCCGCAACAAGTCGATACCCTTCTTAAAAAGGGCGCGGGACGAGGCAAGCCCGATTTCATTTCTTGGTTTAATCAAAAGGTACGATCTTCTGAATCTCGTACATTTTGTTGGATATCTCAGAAGTCCTCGTATGTAAAAAATAATTTCAAGCTTCGACTTGCAGGGCCAAAGTGATGGCTCAATGACTCCTGAGTTGAGACAACTTGCCAATGGTTGTGACAATAAGGTTATGTCATTTTCGGGCTACGATGTGAATGGATATCGCTTTCACACAATAAGCCACGAGGAGAGTCGGCCCAATCGAAGAACCACGAATAGCGGAGTTTGTACGACATCCCTCGATGGGGTCGAGTATTATGGAAAAATTGAAGAAATATACGAACTCACGTTTGATGGGTTCCCCTGTCTTAAACCCGTCGTATTCAAATGTCATTGGTTTGATCCTAATGAAGTGCGACGGACTCCTAATCTTGGACTAGTCGAAATTCGGTGCTCATCCGTGTATCCAGGAGACGATGTCTACATTGTGGCTCAACAAGCTACACAAGTCTACTATCTATCATACCCATGCAAAACCGACAAACGTCTTCAGGATTGGGATGTTGTCTACAAGGTATCACCGCACGGTAGATTACCTGATCCAAACAATGAAGATTACAATATAGACCCAAACACATATGACGGAGAGTTCTTTCAAGAAGAGGGGTTGCAAGGGTGTTTTGAGATAGACTTAACTGGAGCGATGGAAATGGAAGTAGACGTTCATGAAACGATTGAGGAAGATGAGGATGGAGATGAAGTTGACAATGCTAAAGACATACTATTACTCGAGCGATTACAATTAGGAATTGCTGACGACGATGAGCCTCCATTTGAGCACGGGCCTGATTATCTCGACATGTACGATAGCGATGATGAGACTTATGATCCAGCTATTCCTGACCAAGATGATTATTTCTAATACATGTACGATTTATTATTTGTAATATGCATGTCTTGTTTATTTTTCTTATCGTTGTAATTACTTTTTCTTTATACGTCCTAATTGGTTTACTCTTTTTAATTGCAGGTGATTGAAGATGGTGGGCGGTGGACTTCAACGTGCGTGCGCGTCGGCCTTTCGGAGGCCACGTGCCGATGAACCTGGGAGCTCGGGCACTAAGGTGACTCGACGCAACGTTCGAGGGAAGGGTGGGTCCAAGGGCTCAGTGCGGAAGAGTCGTCCGACTAGGATTGAAGAGCTACAGGAGGAGCAGGAGGACGAGGACTACGAGGAGGAGGAGGAGGGGGAGGGGGAGGGGGAGTCGGAGGAGGAGGAGGCGGAGGCGTCGCAGGATGTCTCTTCTGGGGGCACGGTGAAGATCTACCAGCGAGGTGCCATGCGTCTCCCGGACAGGCCGATACATCTAGCTCAACGGCCGCTGATTCGTCCTAATGGGCCCAGGTAAGTAACTTTGCGTTTACATGTTACCAGTATTATTGCATTTCATTACCTGAAAATCACAATACAAACTAATATTTTGTCTCAATCACTTTTGGCAGGGGTTGGAAGAAACTCAGCGGAGGTGCTCACAAGCGTAAGGTCAACTGCATCCTGGGTGCTTTGGTCAGGAAGCACTTCCCAGGCCTGGTCGACTTTGCTGGAAGGTGCGAGCCGGCCTGGACGTGGAGCCACTACGTTGCCGCCGCAGATTTTCGTGATATGCAACGCAGGACCTTCGAGAACAGGGCGGAGCGGGTGGTGGGCGAGCTGTGGGTAAGTCTTCATTCGCACTACACTTGTCAATAAATCATTTTCGTTTATCATTTATATAAATAATGAGTGTATACATCTTGCAGGATTTTTACAGGTGTGCTGAAGGATTTGAGGATGAAGCTAAGTCTGTGGCTCACCGCAAATGCGTGAAGCTGGTGAAGGACATGCATTACGAGGCGCAAGTCCAATGTGTCATAGACTATGGCGCTAACTTCCTGAAACGTAGGATCGGAAAAACTGAAGCTAGAGGTTTGAAGCTGACCAGGGAGCAATACTTGGAGGTATATTTAGTTCTATCTATTCTTAGATTACGTACATTACTTATTTTTATATTCTTATACGTCATTCACTTGATCATGTGTAGGAGCCCGCGTCTTGGTGCCGTAAAGATTTGGAGTGCTGGGAACGCATAGTGGACAAGTGGTTCACACCGGAGTGGGAGGCACTGCACAACACTGGTCGAGAACGGCGTTTGTTGATGCCAGGTCCAACACACCACCAAGGCAGCCGTAGCAACGACGAATACAAGGCCAAATGGGTATACGGATTCGTTTCTTTATTGTATCCCTAAATTTTGGATAGTGTGTAATGAACTTGTTTTTACGCAGTCTGAGACACATGGAGGCGCTGAGTGCTCGGAGTTCATGGGATGGGTTTTGGCCCACCAGGGTAAGGCGTCCAAGGCCACCTACAACCCGGATAACCCGACGTACACCAATCCTTCCATCCAACCCCGCGTCGATGCGTACACAGAGGTGGGCAGGCAGGGCCAGAGTGGGATCCGAGCCGCCATAACCTTGATGGAGAGGTCATCACGAGGGTGGGAGGAGGCAAGAAGCATGGCCGGTACTATATAGGCGACGGCATTCTGGACACGGCCACCACTCCTACTCTCTCCCAGGTTCGAGCCACGAGCACGAGCAGTAGCCCCGCCATACGCCCATGGCAAACCGCGACACAGCTCCAAGTGCAGGAACTTCAGGTTAATTTGGCTTTATTCATCTTCAGTCAATTTTTCCATATACTTGCTTTGTGTTGCTTTGTAACATTCAAATGACAACTTGTAGGCCCAGATGGCGGCGCAAAAGGAGGCATACGAGGCGGCGTTGGCCGAAGAGAAGAGGCTACGAGAGGCGGATGCAGCGAGAGTGGAGGCGACTGTTGACCGGCGGATGCGGGATATGTATACCGTTTTCGCTGCTCAATTCGCCCAGATGGGTCATACGCTGCCACCGCTGCCATCGCTGTAATCGATGGTATTGCGTCCTCGGTCTTCGGCTCCTTCAACTCCTCCTGTAAGCCACAGCACAACCTTTTACATTCCTTTCAATTATTAGAGACTTAGAGAACAACTGCACATAGAGTCACTTAGAGAGTTCGATAAAATTGTGAATGATTTAGATTCCAGCTAAGAGAGCTCACTGAAATTTAGATTAAAACTTCAAAGAACTTTATTTTTGCCTCACATACAATCTATTCAATTTTCTGCAGAATCAATCGGCGGCGTCATGTTCGCCAGCTTTGTCGCCGGGAGCGCCGATGAACCTAGCTCTACCGCCGCCCGCGCCTCCTCAGTGAACTATGCATGTGTGGATTTGTTACTTTACAATTGTGAACTTGATGCTTTCCGTTTGTGGACTTGTAATAAACGTATTTATGAATTCATGCACTTTTGGACAATATGTGTGCTAGTGATGATCAAATATATGTGTTGGATGCTTGTTATGATATATGATGATGCCTGTGATTTTTGTGTGATTTTTGCGGTCCTGTATACGTCAAAAAATATAAAAAACAGAAATTCAAAGGTCACTTCGCCGTGTGCCAAAACCCTGGCACACGGCGAAGTGACCATAACCGTGACCAGATTTGGTCGTTTCGCCGTGGGCCAGAACCTGGCACACGGCGAAGTTACCAAAACTTCGCCGTGTGCCATAGCCGGGGCACACGGCGAAGAGTGAGAGAAACGGCCAACTGCATTTTTTTTTCAAAATCTTCGCCGTGTGCCCACGCGTAAGCCCACGGCGAACATTCAAAAATTTGCCGTGAGCCCTCATCCAGGCTCACGGCGAAGATTCAAATTTTCGATTTGAAATTGAAACCCTCCGGCCATATGCGTACTGCCGTTTGCTGCTTTGTTTCGCCGCCGTTTGCTGCTTTGCTTCGCCGTGTGCCTTATTTAGCACACGGCGCCGTGTGCACGATGTTAGGCCTACGGCGAAGAAGGCTTTGCCGTCGGTGTTCGTCGCCGTATGCGCTTCGCCGTAGACCACACACGGCGAAGCCTTCGCCGTATGCTAGAGGGTCTTCGCCGTGTGCCTGGGGCACATGGCGAAGTATTGAAATCCGGTAGTGATGGATACTCCGCGTCCTTATTATTGCAGTATACTTCATGTCACGCTAGCTGAAATCAAGAGATTACGGTCTTCACCGGCGGCGAGGGTGACGTGACGCCAATAGATTTCAGATTATAGTATTATTTGATACTTAATTTCATATTACAGTATCACTTGATACTCCATTTTCAGATTTTTTTTTCATAAGGTATGTACATATACGATCTAGAAAAGTATGCATCTATACTTCCTTGCCAGCCTTGAAACGTGTGTACTCTCGGTGTTTGTAAAGTGCATATAACCGATGCATAGACCCTATTTGATGCAATCATATTTTTGGTATGTGTATGTATGCTTCTCTAAGATTAAATATAATACTCCATCTCAAAGATAAATACTGATATACTCTATGGTCCCACATATTCCCAGCACATGCACAGAGTTAAGTACGTACATCTAAAATATATGCATGCGTATCAACATCATCTGTCAAGTATGCAAGCATACGTGTTTCCATAAAAGAAAGTATGCATGCATACTCCTTTTCACCCGGATGGAATATGGCAGCTTATACATTTAAGCTCCTTAAGCAGGTTCACAAATAAAGCATCTGACGCCAGGAAAAAAAGAGAAACCGGTGGCTAGCTTCTAGAACTGAACGGATGTAAGCGGTCACTACCAGAATAACTAACATTGGCACCGGGTGGGAAGGAAGTTTAGCACCGGATTTCCCACCCGGTGCCAATCTTCCGAGGTTAAATGGTGTACCCTTTAGCACCGGGTCGCATAACCGGTGCTAAAGGCCATGCCAGCCTCGCTGTGGTGGCAGGTGATCTTCTTATACTTCTCAGGATCCGGGGCCTCTCCGGTTTTGAGAAATTGCGAGTACAACTTCTTCTTGAAATCCTGAAACAGAACTGCCATCTTCTTCATTGTCCAATCCCTCAGTTCTGCTTCATGAGTGCTAGGCCAGTCGAATATTGCCTTTAATTCCTTCCATAGCATCTCCTTCTCTGTATCGGGGAGCACGTACTCCTCAGTGGGGTCCGTGGACTTCCATTTTCTGATACTAATGGGCACATTGTCCCGTACAATTACCCCGCACTGAGATACAAATTTAATAATAATGGAAATGTTGTTTATTATTACGTACCATAATATCGTGTTGTGTAAGCTTTTTATGTCCCCAATTCCACATGAAATCGCAAACATAGTATGCACATAAATTGTTTCCCGGCCCCTGTTTGGCACACTGTCGACAAAAAGAAATTAAGTAAAATTCATATAATATATTAGCGGAGGCCTACATGTACAAATTACTTGCTTACCGGAAAGCCAATGTTCCATTTCAGTGTTTCATGTTAAATACTGTGTTCTTGACGGAATTGAATCCAGGCCCTGCGAACAAAAAAATTGAGTTAAGTCATTGCGAGTGTAAGGGGTGAATTAAGTAGGGGAAAATATACATCACCTTGTCATCATGTCAATGATGTTCTGTAGTTTCCATTTTGGAGTGTGCAACGAATCAAAGACGTTGACGACACCCCGGTCAGGGCACAATATGAGTAGGAGCCAGTGGAATTTGTGTACATGTATACATTATAATCAGAAATGAATTAGTACACAGACAGTATAAGAAGAAGCGTGTGTATGTACTCACTCGATGTTGTACGGTATTAGTATGGACTCGCAATAATGTTGTTTGTGAATATACTTGTATAGGTTCTGATATGTTTCCTCAGGATTGTGCAATATCATTGCTTCACTTATCCTTCGAGGATCCACGAAACCAACGTCATATATACTCTCTCTCCGACATTTTTGAATCTTCATTCTGCATATGTTAAGCAATAAATAAAGCTCGCGTCAGCATAGATTGGAATTATTGTTTTCAAACTGTGAATTGTAAACAACAACAAAGTAATTACAGTGTCCAACAGGTGATCAAATCCACGTCCATGGCGTCGTGGTGGTACAGCTCATATATATCCTTAAACCTCAGCCAGACCCAATCCAAATCACCATTGTAGAAATCATGGTCCTTCACGCCTACTTTGATCATGCACCGTTTATTCCTTCTTGATTCATCCAAGTACCACTCATGGAATCGACGCATCTTCGTCTGTAGCTTGCTCTCCATTTCAGGAGGGACCATAGGCTCGCCAAGCTTAAACGGCCACTTCAACGTTGTGTTTACAGGCACCTCTTCTTCCCCCAGGAGTTGCGCTCTGGATAGTCCAGTCTCGGCCTCAAATTGTTGGATCTATAGCTCGTGCGGAGTTGGCAATGGAGCCAAGGGCCGCTGAGGTTACTGGTCGAGCTGAGGAACCTTTTTGGATGGGCCCGCTTCTTTATCTGCAGCCATCCGCTTCCGGCGAGATTTCAGTTATGAGTGGTCATAGTCTGTTATTAGTACTTCCTTCTGTTGACCCTTGCTCAAATTACCGAGGAATGACTTCACGATGGTGGGATCAAGCTTCGGCTCCGGCTCCGGTTTTTTCCTCCACTCGGCCATTTGCCTCTTTGTGTCTGCTTTTACCGAGGCTTCGAGCTCCTCTAGAGTCTTCTCGCCCGCTCTTTTCTCTGGTGCGGGCTTCTCTCTAGTTTTTCGCGCCTTCTTCGCTGGTGGAGTGGGGGCAGAGGCTTTAGTGCGGCGTCCCCTCTTTGGCGGAGGAGACGGAGACCTCTTCGGCGGAGGAGACGGAGACCTCTTTGGCGGAGGAGACGGGCTTGCATCAGGAGCTCCCGGAGAATCGTCATGATCCTGTGGATCTCTTGGAGGTGACGGAGGCTTGTTGGTAGCCGCAGGTGTACCGGGTATGACGACGTCTGGCTTGCTCCATAGAATGATGCTGTGAGAACACTGACCGAGTTTTGTTTCTCCATCACCTCCACGGGGATGTCAAGTTCCAAGTCTTCCCAGTTGGTGACGACTTGCTCCACCTCAACAGGTACGTAACCATGTGGAATGTCATTGCAGTGCCATTTTTGCCCTTCTTCCACACGTTTGGTCATACCGTATGCGACCTGATAAGTTAGTAGTCACAAAGAAAGTTAGTAAATGAATGGTATTTACGGTGAAATGTATGCAGTACGAACTAAGGTCGCATACGTACCACCACAGCTAAGTTCTTCTGCCTGACGACAAGCTCGCACGCGGTCTGTTGAGTTATTTCATCCATGGGGTAACGGACCAGTTCGGTGGCTTGTGTGGAAGCGTGACTGCTTTGACATTGTTGTGGAGGGCTAAGAAGGGCCACATCTTGGAGAGGTGCATGCTTTGTGGAACCGGTCTCGCCTGCGGCTTGTTGGAGAGGTGCATGCTCTGTGGAACCGGTCCCGCCTGTGGCTTGTTGTATCTGCAGCCATGCTATCTTCATCCGCCGCTCCATCTCTGACTCCATTTCTTGGACCTTTGAGCCCTGGGCGGCAACCGTTTGCTCTAGGTCCCTCACCCTCTGCTCATATTCGGCCTTCTTCCTCGAACGGCTCCTATAGGTATAATTTACAAATAATTGAAAGATATTTAATCCGCCGAGTTGGAGACAATAATTGTGCACTTAATAATAATGGAAATGTGTTTATAACTTATAGCCTCCTGAGTTGGGGAAAGGACCCACGAAGTCGATCCCCCAAACATCAAAGATTTCTACTTGAAGGTTTCTGGTGAGTGGCATGGCATCTCTAGTATTTATATTTCCATGCTTCTGGCAACGCTGGCATCTTCTAACAAACTCCTTAGCATCTCCGTACATGTTAGGCCAATAAAATCCACATTGCCAGACTTTAGCATTGGTCCTGAAT
>OAMR01000677.1:44610-58459 GCA_900205405.1 Echinochloa crus-galli | reverse complement strand
ACATCAAGGAACGCTCTCTAAACGTGGGTGACCTCGCTCTGCGCCGAGTCATGAGCTTGACAAGACAGCACAAGCTATCTACACCATGGGAATGCTCAAGGATGCCTGTGGAGGAGTGGACCTTGATGATCTAGCTACCGCTGCGCAGTTGTTTCTTATTGTCGATTTAGCCCAGAGGGCTTGTACCAGACCGCTATGTTTTATCTATGTCATGTAATGGATCTTTTATCGTTGTATGGATGTGATATTCGACTGAGATGAGTTCTGTACGAGATAGCCGCTATTCCTGGGACTATCTCGAGGGTACAGGGAGTCGGATTCTCGTCGTCGAGAATCCGGTTCGTCACAGTTCCCGTCCCTGGTGTACTACTGCCACTCGGTGCCCGGGGTCCGGCGAGATCGAGGGTGCCACTGGATCTTCGAGGGGGACATGACCTGGACCCTTGCTGATTGATGGTGATGGCATCACAACAATTAGAGTTGGCCTAATTAAGGTTATTCTTCCCAAATTAAGAATACGTACCTCTGCTTAATTAATTTTATTATTTTGAAGATAGAAATATTTTTGGAGTTGTCTGTCAAATTATTGACTTCACTATAGTGACTCAAATTAAGAAAAGTACGTACTGAATAGGTTAAATTATTTCTTGTTGGTGAAAGTGGTGGTTCGGAAGCACCTCGTGTGCATGCTAAACTACATGGCACGTCAACTGTTGGTATGCAACGCGAGTTTGTTTCCTAACCTCAGCTTGATTTCAGCAACGGAACCATCATCTTGTTGACCAACAAGCGATCTATCTCTTGCACCAGCATGTAGCTCAGAGTCTCGGACGTTGGGGGCATTGGGGCTTACATTTGCATTATGAGCTATTGAGCTTTAACCACAAGTATGCACAGCCAAGTGTTACAATAATCTGGGTGACAATAACAGGATATGCCAACTGTGACTATACTGTGGCTTGTCAATCTCGATGCACCTACACAGGAACTACTCGAGGAGATTAAGGTGAAGCTGCATGCAGGATCTCTCTACTCCTGCACAAGGCACAAATTAAGGAGCTGCATGAGGATCTTGGTATGGAAGGGCGGACCTGGCGCAGTGGTAGAGACTCTCCACTTGTGGCCTGGAGGTCCTGGGTTCGAACCAGCCTCTTTGCGGAATTTTAAAAGAATTTTGCAAGGGTATGGCTGTCTAGGAAATCCCTTCCCCAAACCCCACCTTGTGTGGGAGCTTTCGCACTGGATACGCCCCTTTATGAGGATCTTGGTATGGTGCCTGAGCTGAACTACAATGGATGCAAAGCATGTAGGGGTTTTTTCCTTTTTCTTTTTCTTTTCATATTTTGGTAGCCTCCTCTCTGCTTGCTTCTTCGTGCCGTGTGGTGTGGAGCTCACAGGGTAATAAGCTAATAGGGTAATTATTGTGGTGTGGGTTATTTAATTAATCTCTAAATCACGAAACGCGGGTCATTCCCCGGCCGGGCACCGGGTCCACGTCGCCCGTTAGGCCTTCAGCCGTCGGATCCGCCGCGCTCACGAGGTCGACTGTCCGATGCGGGTCTTCACGGGTCTCACGCCCGTTAAGCCGTCAAACCGGGCCCTCGCGAACGCTCTCGAACCCGCGCGGTCGTCGCTGCCTCTCCGCTCGGGCTGGGTGCAGCGTCCCCGCTTCGCTCGACCCCGGTACACAGACCGGCAGTGTCCCCCTCGCGCCGCCGCCGCTCAGGTCGGCCGCGCCGTCCCCGCTCCATTCTGTCTGTCACGGTGGTCCTGAGCACCGGCGAGGGCCATCGGTCGTCTCATACTCCCTCGCGCGGTCCCACCGCCTGCCATCACCCACCCAATCCGCCTTGCCCCGATTCCTTCCAGCTGCGGGCCCATGGCGACGGCGGCGCACGGGCAGAGCTACGTCCGCAGCTACAAGCGGAGGCCCAGCAAAGCGCGCACGGAGGCGACGACGGCGCATTGCGGTTGGAGATGCAGCAGGCACCGGCAGTGCTGAGATTGCTGCGTCTCTCCCCCGTGCGAGCGGTCCAGCACCACCAACGCCTGCTGCCCGCTGCTCACGGAGTAACCGTGGTGACTGTTGTGGTCCCGTGCAAGTCGCACGCGACGAAAAAGCGAGCGACAGCGGCCAGAGCGGTCGTTGGCATGGACGACGTCCACCAGGTGTTCGAGGAAATGCCTGTTAGATATTATGCAAGGAGGGATTCCGCTGGTGGTCTAATGGACCTAATCTGTTCATTTGACTTAGTGCAGGTGAAATCAGCAAACAAATAGTCAAGAGAAATGTGATCATCTTGCATCCTGAATGAGGTAACTCAAGCACTCTCGCTCAATTGCTCATGCACGGAGTAAAACAATATCTGCAATTAGACTTATAGCTTATCTTTGGAACTTACACTAAAAATAGTTTAATCAACCCAAATTGCCTCATTCGCTGATGTAACTAATATAATTTCAATCTACATGTATTAATATTTAGTGTGCTCTTGCTTACTACTCATATAATAATAACATCCCCGTTTCATTCATATGATTTTCACCATGTCCCGAGTTATTTTTTTACTCACCAATTAAACAGTCCTTTCTTTTGCCTTACTACAATCCTTCATTTTGGTTAAAAAAACATGCACTCAAGCTATTGTTTATCTTTTTCCTTCTTTCCAGTTCTTCGTTATTGGAGCAATAAAACTAATATTGAGTTGTAAGAATACTGTCAGAATCCTTGTATAAATATCAAGGTTTATATGGACTATGGACTCTGGAGCATCCTTTACTAAATTGACCAACCTTTTATTATTAACTTTTCCACACACTCACAAAAGGTAACAACTTCGCATGCAAAGAACCAGCACTTGGATATCTGTTTTTTAATTTGGCATCAACAATTGGTTACCTTCCTGTATTTAACTATGAGTTTATATAAGGTGTACTCCAACTGCCTATTAGCACAATGCAGTATTTAACTATGAGTTTATATAAGGTGTACTCCAACTGCCTATTAGCACAATGCAGTGTCATCACCTGTCCTATTATAGCACGACTGTGTGAGAGCATCTATTGTGCAGCCTGGGCTCTTCCATCTGCGAAAGAAAATGTTGCAAAATCATTGACAAGCAAATAAATTTAGCGAATCTCCATAGCAAGAAATTTGCATGTGTATTATATTGGCTTGTTTCTTTTCCACTGCAGTGACCAGAAACTCCAAACAGTGGCACCGGAATTAGGAAGATCTCGCCTACTTGCTTCCTCTTGTTCAGGTGCTTTCGTTTCAATACGGTATATATGCAGCATATACACTGCAATATCTATGGAAGAAAGTCTCTTCAATGAAGCTCTGATTTCCTCTGTCCATGGTGTTTGTTTCTGAATATGGACAAAAAAAGATGTGAGTGCACCTTAGCTTTGTTTTCTGAAAATTTTACCAATAATCAGATTAACAAATAGTGGTCTGACAAATGGAGAGATGATCATCTAAAAATGCACGATTGCCTCCTCACTCCCCCTGCTCCCAATTTCTCTGTCGTCCCAATTCATTCTTCTTCAGATATTTGAACTGGAGAAGAGCACCAATAGCACCTGTTGTTCGAGCTTTGCTCTCTTTGCTGGTTCAGTGGAGAAAGAAACAGAGCGGCAGAAAAATGAGCCCACACCTAACAGCTTTGGTTAGGACTTGCATACAGCAACATACTCCCTCCGTCCCGTAAAGAATGCAATCCTCACTTTTTGAGAAGTCAAACCATTTCAAGTTTAACTGTATTTATATAAAAAATTACTAACATTTATGATACAAAATAAGTATCATTAGATTAATCACAGATTATATTTTCATACTAAATCGATTTGAAGATATAAATATTAGTACTATTTTGTATAAACTTGGTCAAAATTGAAATGGTTTGACTTCTCAGAAAGTGAGGATTGCATTCTTTACGAGACGGAGGGAGTAGTTTAATTACTGAAACGCCTCGTACCTGAAATTCCTGAAATATTGAATTGACCTGGAGCATCCGGTACGGTGATATCTAAGCCATAATTATTATATGCAGTAATAGCCTTGATAATTTCAGAAATTGGGATGACAGTGAAGATTCAAGCAAAAGAAGATTCGAAGATTGCAAGTTTCTATCTTTGTACATTTTTAAGATAAAAGAGCTTTTGTAATGGAATAGAAGGTAAAAGTTTAGAGGCTGCGACATTCAACGGTAAAAAAGACGAACTATTTAGCTGTGGTACATTAG
Organism: Echinochloa crus-galli; assembly: GCA_900205405.1. NCBI lineage: Eukaryota > Viridiplantae > Streptophyta > Magnoliopsida > Poales > Poaceae > Echinochloa > Echinochloa crus-galli. Next base: position 54,215 of record OAMR01000677.1, on the reverse strand, counting down.
TATGTAATCCAAGCTTCAGCTGAGGCGAATTCGGATGTTGTCTCGTACCCTCAACATTCAAACTTACAAAGTATAATAATAAACGGTATAACAATTAAGATAAATACCAACAAGGCTCAATTAAGATAAATACCAACAAGGCTAATTTTATGTGCTATTCATGTCCAGACATAGACTACAACAATCAGGTCCATAGAAAAAAAAATGGTGGTCCCCTCTGGCCAGCCGCGGCAACGCCGCGCTTGCGTTTCTAGTTTATCTCCTGCGTCCTATCTGATAATTCAGCATGTTTAGTGATTTTGGTTATTCCATTCAATCTGGTAATTATGTGATTGCTTGACGCATGCATACATGATATGGTTTGTGCCAGCCTAAACTGTGTAGAGACGTCCCCGGTTAGACGGAAAAGGGAAGAAGGCGTGATGATAAGTACAGGATATGCACTACCTTTATATCTCAAAATATAGATCGTTTTATAGATACCTTGGTTATTGCTATGCACCTGGAGCACTTCTTAATTCCATTGTAAACCTACTTCATTGTATGTCCTCATGCTATTTAATTCCATTGTACATTCAGCAACAGGAGAGGCGACGTTGAATTGAATGAACATGCTGAGGAATTGGCTGTTGTTTTTGTGTCAGGTTCTGTGTGCTTGGCTCTGTCGGTTTTGTATCAAAGTTGAAGCTGCCGATCTGCATGAAGTTCATGCGTGGGAGTTAATTAGTGCATCCGTCCAGTTGATACGAGTAAATAGAATGTCTTCTTCGAATACTACCTCCATCCTGTTGTCACATGAAGCTGAACTCATGCATGTGTTTTCAGCAAAAGCATACCTCGACGGTCATTGTCTGCGAGTTGTGGAGAGCACATATATATATGTGTTGTAAAATTTTGGTTGGTAACATGCAGCGTTTACATGATTGGATCCTTTTGAGGTGGATGAAATGTAGTATGTTGTCTTTTTTAGATGACACCATATAATTCGTTCATGCATTTTTTTAATCAGAAATCTAAGAGCTCACACGTTTTTATTATAAGATTATGGGAGCGTGCCTCCGTCGTGCTCCGACTCATAGACAACAACTTCCTAGGCAATACGGCTGACACGACGACGACGTACAGGGTAGCCATCCTCGACGGTGATGGGAACGCGGCGTACATCTCTACCACGAAACTACGGTAGATCGATTAGTTTTATTGAAGTTATTGTAGATGCATGGAATCATTAGAAAATTAGTGCGGTATGGTTTTCTTGGCCAGTGAAACTGTGAAAGTAGATTATATTTTATGTATTAGTAATTTTAATATTTATGCTTTACACCATGTTACGTTTATCTTATTATTTTTTCTGTTGATAGAGGCATCACCAAGGATGTTAGCCTCGGTTCTAACCAATGTGATATTTTTGTCAATGCTTGAAGTCGATGGATTTGAAATTCTTTAGTTGGTCACCAAGGTTCTTAAAGACAATTGAAGGCCTTCAACATCGATATTAATTTTTTATTGATTAAAAAAGATATTACACAAAAAAGATAAGCTTAAATTATTTTAATCTCAGTTTACTCTTTACGAAGTTACCGATTAAATGGTTTAAGCTCACCCTCAAATTAATTCTTCACTATGTTTTTCAATACACGCGCAACACTGCGCGTGCACTCTGCTACTAGTATATATAAATAAACGAGGCTAAAATGCACCAAGCACATTCCCTGCTACGGATGACCCCCGCGAGCGCGCCCCACCACCGCGCCCCCACCCGGCGCCCCAGGCCACGCGCGCCTCGCGCCCCCCCAGTGGCCCCACGCAGCAGAGGAAAAGCGCACGCGTGCAGGCGCACGTGCCTGCGCGGGGGCAGAGCCCGACGGAGCAACGCCGCGTGGGCAGGCGGCCCACGCGCTGCACAAGCAAGCAGCGGCGCTGGGCCTAGAGCCATGCCAGGGGGGACAGGGGCCCCACACTCACAGCAGCTGCTGCCGCACATGCAAACAGGCCCGCCAGCGGCAGCGCACCTGCATAGCACAGTCCTCCGCAAGACCAGATTAGCATGCACGCATAGAACTTCGAGACCAGATTAGCATGCACGCACAAACTTTGGTTACATTTAATTTTTTGAAATGTTATATCTTTCAATCGTTATTCAATTTAAAATTAACTTAGAAGCATATTATCAAAAAAAATACAAAAAACAAAATGAGATCCATAATAATTATTGCAGGTGTTCACTCAGCGCAATTGCAGAGCAAAAGCAGTATCAATTGTAGGTGATCACTTCAGTTTAATTTCAGATCAAAAGTGGGTCATCAATTGCAGGTGTTCGCTCACTACAATTGCAGAACAAAGCGGTATCATTGCGAGTGGCAGGTGATCATTCCGGTATAATTTCAGAATAAAAGTGGATCATCAATTGCAGGTGCACTCAGTGCAATTGCAGAGAAAAAATAGTATCAGTTGCAGGTGGCAGGTGATCACTCCAATTTAATTTCAGATCGAAAGTGGATCATCAATTACAGGTGTTCACTCACTGCAATTGCAGAAAAAAGCAGTATCAGTTGCAGGTGGCAGGTGATCACTCCAGTTTAATTTCAGATCAAATGTGGGTCATCAATTGCAGGTGTTCACTCAGTGCAATTGCAAAGAAAAAGCAGTATCAGTTGCAGATGGCAGGTGATCACTCCAGTTTAATTTCAGATAAAAAATAGATCATCAATTGCAGATGTTCACTCAGTGCAATTGCAGAGTAAAGGCGTTATCAGTTGCAGGTGGCAGGTGATCACTCCAGTTTAATTTCAGATCAAAAGTGGATCATCAATTGCAGGTGTTCACTCAGTGCAATTGCAGAAAAAAGCATTATCAGTTGCAGGTGGCAGGTGATCATTTCAGTTTAATTTCAGATCAAAAGTGGGTAATCAATTGCAGGTGTTCACTCAGTGCAATTGCAGAGAAGAAACAGTATCAGTTGCAGGGGATCACTCCAGTTTAATTCAGATCAAAAGTGAGTCATCAATTACAGGTGTTCACTCAGTGCAATTGCAGAGAAGAAACAATATCAGTTACAGGTAATTACTCTAGTTTAATTTCAGATCAAAAGTGAGTCATCAATTGCAGGTGTTCACTTAGTGCAATTGCAGAGAAAAAACAGTATCAGTTGCAGGTATCAGAAAAATAAAAAAGTATAATACATTAACACGCAAACAACATATGACTCCGAGGCATAAAATCAGAAAGTTGATCACCGTCCCAAGTAACAACATATGAATCCATGCATAAAACCAGAAAGTTGATCACCGTCTCAAGTAACAACATATGAATCCAGCAGAAAAACATGGAAAGCAATGCCACACAATCAAAAGGAAACAACAGCAAAAAAATTGCAAAGATGTCATTCGTGCTCTCAAAGAGCTTGTCGAGCCCGGCGAGTAGCTTGCCTGTGCTGGCAACAACGTCACAGAGTGCTCCACCTCCATCACGTCCATCATTTGAAGAGTTGCTATGTTGCTCTGCAAAAAAAAAAAAAAAAAAAAAATTCAAGAGCACAAGAAATTAAACTTTATCACGCATGAACTCCCGGTTGCACTCCGGGAGCAGCAACCTGGAAGAACCTGCATATCGCATCATTCGTCGTACAATTGCATGTGGATAGTAAAAACAATTTTGGTTCACCATGATACACAGTTGCAACCTTGCTTGATCGCATATTTCAGATAATATGGGGTTTAAAATAAAAAGGAAAAAAGGAAACAGAACCATGGATAGTAAAAAAATCAGATCAACAGTTGCAGGCTAAGGGGGGCATTAGTTGCAAATGCAGTCATCAGTTGCAAGGCTAAAAATAAGAGGGGATATCAGATTAAATCAGGCTAAGACAAAAAATCAGCAAGTGGTCATTCAGTTAGATAATCGGATCATAGGAGGTCATCAGTTGCAGACTAAGCAGGTCATCAGTTGCAGGTGGTCATATAGATAAACTTCAGGTCAGCAGTTGCAGGCTAAGGAGAACATTAGTTGTAGGTGGTAATTCAGTCAAATTTCAGAACAATACACACACAAAAACAAGTTGAAGAAGGTCTCTCAGGAAATATGCTCCACATAGACAAAAACACAGTAACATTAGTTATAACACAGGTAACACATGCAACATTAATTGGAAAAAATCTTCATTTATATAAGTTATTGATGCTACTAACTAAACTGGACGAGTTGATCAGCTACATATCCCACGATACAGTTAAAAAGGGGACAATCAGATCATTCAGATTTGGCAAAAACAACAGGTGGCCAATCAGTTAAATTAAAGATTAGGTGATTACTTGGTTGCAGGCTTAGAGGAAAATCAATTTCATGTGCTCATTCAGATAAAATTTAGATCAGCTGTTGCAGGCAACGAGGAAGACAGCCTGCAATGTGTTATAAGCATAGGGAGAGATCAAGGAACAAGGTAGTGGTGATTCTAGTATGCAATTAATGGATTAAGAACATTTAACTACACCATTACAAGTCCAAAATTAGCCAAACGATAGGCATATTTCCGAATTGAACAGCTGAACTGAAAGCGAATTGCAGCAGATCAGACCAGAGGGATAAAAAACGCAATTCAATAAAATCAACCGGAACTTCCCCCAGTAAATCAGCGGAAAGAGTTTACTCCAGTAAATCAGCAGAACTTCCCCTAGTAGTTCTAATTGCAACCAGTTGCATACTCCAGTTGCCACTTGGACAATGACCTAGTTACAACTACATTAAAGGACCATCAGTTGCATAATCCGCATTGTTTCATGTCACCTTTCCTATTTTTTGTGATAAAAAAGACCATCAGTGTAAAGCTGAATAGAATCTGCTGAAAAAAAACTGTACTAAAGGACTCTGGAACTACATTACAGATCCACTAAAAAGGATTCTGAAACTAGTAAAAAAATCTGGAACTACTAACTACTAAAGAACTATTAAAAAAAGTAGTAATCTCTGTCTATGAGGGGAGGGAAAGGACAATGGCCAATAAGCAGCTTCCAAAATTTCCTACAATCCTACATGCAGCTCCGATTCCAATCTGCCCTGTTATTTTCAGTCTATATGTATCAGCAGAGGCAGAGCAGGCTAGCAGAGTAGATTTCTCGTGACCCAAGCAACCTACCATCCATGTTGTAAGCTTTAAGCAAATTAAGTAAACCGAACACGTGTATTTCGCATTCATTAATCAAACTGTCCTGGCATGTCAAAGATCCTAATCACCACTACAGGGACCTAATCCTAACATTTCATTTTACTGAAAGAACAATTGGTGGTTTACAAAACTACTGAAATAACTGGGTACCATACTGAAGTAATTGAAAAGCAAATGAAGAATACCTCATTCCCAGCATCAGTATGTTGTGCGTTGGGCTCCTAGGTATCATCCTGAATTGGATAGCTACTATGCTGTGAGTTACTGAATAATTGTAGCACTAGATAAGTCTCGGTGTGGGAAATGGCCGGCACTCCCTACACCGTGCAGAAATGCGCTGTGTCTCGTCCCTTGGTGGTCGATGCGGAGGCTAACACAAGGACACGGGTTTATCCTGGTTCCGGCCGCGGGGCCGTACGTCCAGCAGGGGTGTGCTCGCGCACTCGTATTAGCTTTGCAACGGGGTGCTTGTAGAGAGGGGGCTACAAGTGGATGCGGGAGAGGAGAAGCGATCTCCAAGTCCCTGATCGGTGATGAGAGCGATTGAGGTCGAGTGCATGTGTGTTCGTGTCTGGGCAGGAGCCAAAGTGTGCGAACCTTGTGTTGTTGTCCCGTACGGGACTCCTGACTCTCCCTTTTATAGTTCAAAGGGGAGAAATGTTACAGTCGTGGGTACTGTGCACGCTACAGTGTGAGTCGTACGGCGTATCTTACAAAAGATGTGCCTGTCCCAAGCGTATCCGTGCCTTGCAGGTCTGTTGAGATTGTCTTCTGGTCTTGGTCGTTGACGCGGCGCCTCCTTGCATCTGTTTCGGCGGAGCCTCGAGGGGTCGCCTAGCCATCGAGGTGGCCGGATTGTCGCTCGAGGCTTGACTCGAGGGATCTCTCGCTTCGCTTCGAGGGGTTGGCTACCCGGATATGACGGGGCAGATGGATAGGAGCTGGCATGTCGTACATAGCTGTCATGCCATAGTCCACTTCCATGTAGCACAGTGGCTAGGGGCGTAGTGGCCCGATCTGACGCGCCGGTACGACCGGCTTTCGCCTTGGCGGTCGCGTCGTGCTCGGTGCGTACGGGGCGGCTACCTCCTGCTGTTCTGACGGCCTCCGTACGCGTCCCGAGTGCTCTACTGCCCTAGGAGACGGGAGTAGGTAGCACAGGGGCGCGATGGTGCTTACTGTCGTCACAGTGCGGGTCGTGGCTGCCCGTTGGCATAGCGGGAAAGGGTCAAGAGGATCGTACCCCGTCCTGCTGGCCAAACGGTGATGTTTGACCAAGGTTCGTCCCCGGCTGTGGCCCGTACTCCCGTTCGAAGGCGCTCCGTGCCCATTCGAGGGCGCTCTGACGAAGGGGGTGATGGGAGTAGGCGGAATAGTGCCTTGGAATGACTGGGGCCAGTTGCGTCGGTGGTGCAGTGCCGGGCACGCCCCGCACAGTGGCTACCTGCCCGCGCCGTGGTCGTACAGCGTGGTCAGGCTTTGCCAGGGGCGACGTGCGGCAGAGGTTTTACCCCTTGACTTTGGTGTTCGGCGTGGGAGGGTGGTAATGAGTGTCCGTGTCATGTCGTGGCAACCTCTCGAGGGGTCGAAGCGTCCCCTGGCAAGGCGGAGATTTGCGTCTTGCCGCTCGAGGGGGCGGAGTTCCCTCGAGTGAGGCGGAGCTGGGGCGTGAGGGTGGCACAACCCAGCGGGCGGTTGTTGGGCCTTGTCGGGCTGTGGGGGCCGCGTGATTTCGTTCGTGCAGGCCCGAAGGTCCCTAGAGATAGCCTTTTTTGCGCTTTTTTTGGGTGATTACCCCAATGATTGAGGGACCCCTAATTATGGTCCCCGACAGTAGCCCCCGATCCTTTACGGGAGTGGTTTTCTGCTCGTGTAAAGGCTCATGATCGGGGTGGTTTTTCGCAAGTGCTTGGCGTCGGGGCCCGTTCCCGATCGTGCGAGATTTCATCGGGGGCGCGCTAGCGCACCCGCGGGTGTAGCCCCCGAGCCTTGTGGGAGTGTTCGTACTCGTACAAAGGCTATAACCTTTGCGCGATTAGGCTTAGATCGGGGAGAACATCGCACGCGGATTTGGGGTTGCGCTTGGGATAATCGCGTTGCTGTGCGGGGAATCCCCGAGCCCTTGGCCTTGAAAGGGCGGTCGGGGAGAGTTCCTCGTCTTTTCGTGATGCGACCCTCGTTTCCCCTCCGCGGGGCTGAGGGGTGAGACACTCCACGCTACCCTCGAGCGGGTTCGCGAACGCGGTCGTCTCGGTGAGCTGTTAGCGGGTAGTTCAAGTGGGCATCCGTGCCTCGTTCGTTGGGGGTCGGCTCGTGGTCCGGAGACACGTCCATCAGTGAGCACTCGCAAAGGTTTGCTAGGCAGGGGCTTGGTCCCATCCGACAGGGGCCAAGGGTGCGGAAGCTCTCCCTCGGTGGGATCCCTGAACTAGCTGCCTTTGTCCGGCCTTGAACACAACAGGGGCGTCCCTGAACTTCACGTTTGGGGTAAAGTCATGATGAGCACAGTTGGCGGTCGTTACAGACCGATTTCTGCTTTCCGACGCGGACTGTATGACAAGGACGTCTTCCGCAACTTGAACACAATGGGGACACACACCATAGCTATAGGGCTTATCACTGACTATTTCCACAAGTTTTGGTGATTGTCCTCTGTGCAGGTACAAAATGGAGAAACACGTGCTATAAGGGTCAGAAATGACCGTTTCGGCCGAACGACTCCGTTCGGCCGGTTGCCCCCCTAGCTGGGCAAGACTTGTGGACCACGACCACGCCACTTTGGGCCAGCTCAACCCATATCCAGAAGACCGGTGGCCCGTATCCAACCCGACGGAACCCACGAGTCCACCAGAAGCCTCCCAGGCCAGCCCAAGATGAGAACCGACCTACAAACCGCCTCAGGAGTTTGGCTAGCACGTGGTGGAGACAAAGGCGGTGCAGCAGTGGGCCGGGCCCAGTTCGGGCGAAGGCCAGGCTTCGGCCGAAGCCTTGAACCGCCTCAGAACCGACCCTGAGCAAAGATCCAGGCAGTTGGACTCAAGGTCGATGCACGTGGCAGTTCGGCCGAACTCCCTGGTTCGGCCGAACCTGAAAATCCTAGAAAATTCACCAATAATCCAGCTAGAGCTTAGGATCGGAGAAGAACTCGTCCCAGTCTCTTATTCTTATTCCTTGAACACACCTATAGAGGCGGAGCCCGATCTTGATCCTAAAGAGGAGGTCATGTCAACATCCTTGATAGACTTAGAGCAACCTTTCCTAGAAGAAGATGCCCAATTCCTTATGGAGGAAGAAGAAATTCATCCTCCAATCGAGCCTATGCCTCTTCCCTTTGGATTGAAGTGTGCTTCCCTCTTTAAGGATGAACACACTCCAGTGACCATCAGTGACCAGCTCTCTGACATTGAAACCCAACAGACTTTCACGGTCCTGGAGGAAGATCGGTCAGTCTTTGGACACTTCTTGCTATAGGAGATAAGTAGTTATTGACTAGTGTAGGAGTGGTTCCTAGACTTGCCAGTAACCTTAGTTTCTGCCCGTCGCAACGGAGGTGGTAGCCGTAAGGTGGTGACAGCCCTTACGGATGTTGTAGTCCATCACGTTAGTTCCGGTGTCTTAGGACCCAAGGTTTAGGGTAACTGGCACCCCTTCTCATCCCTCGATACCTTGGAATACTCCCGGGTGAAAGCTACATCGGTATCCGTCCGCTTGCGGATTTATCTTAGGCCGTAAGGAGTGCCAACAAGCTTTCTGGCGCCGTTGCCGGGGAACGGTAGCTGTTCTGATTCCGAACCCAAGTTGTCCGTGTATCCCACCACCATCCACCATCCATATGGATCCCATTCTTACCTTACGCCAACACTCGGCTCCAAATGGCGCTTGTTTGGAGCCACCACCATCATCACATCCCATATCCACACCCGGCTATGAGCTGCGTCCCGGCTTCATAGCCATGGTTCGTGAGCAATTGTTCTCAGGAACGAAGGCCGAGAGTCCATACGCGCATTTGCGCGAGTTTGAGCAACTCTGCTCGTGCCTGACCATTGCGGGCATGACACAAGAGACACTCAAAGGGAAGCTATTCCCGTTTTCATTAATTGCTTTGGGGATTGATATAGTGAGACTTTGGTTGAATTCTATTTCTGCTCTTAGTATGGTGAAAATCTCGGTTGTTTATGCTTTCATCTGGATTGAAGTGTGCTTCCCTCTTTAAGGACGAACACACTCCAGTGACCATCAGTGACCAGCTCTCTGACATTGAAACCCAACAGACTTTCACGGTCCTGGAGGAAGATCGGTCAGTCTTTGGACACTCAATCCAAGACTTCAAAGGGATTACTCCTAACCTCCATACTCATCATATCCCTATCTCATCTTACCTTGGGGTCGCTAGGAAAGTGTCACAGAGATTCATCCTTGATCGGGGAAAGACTAGATTCAAAGC
>OAMR01000238.1:1786139-1853914 GCA_900205405.1 Echinochloa crus-galli | reverse complement strand
CATCCGGAGGCGGGCGTCCAACTCCTGGGCGGCCGTCCGCGACACCTTCTTCTCCACCAAGGTGATGACCTAGCCGCCGCCCTGCGCCCTTGCTTTCGCCCCCTCTGCAATGCCCCTGTATGTGCTGTGGTTTTGGTGAGTTGTTGTTTCACTAACGCGTGTGCTCGTCCGATGGCTGCAGCAAGTGTTCGAGAGCCACCGCATCGTCTTCACCGTCGGAACCTCCGTCGCCTCCGTCCTCACGGCATGGGCCGGTACGCACCTCTCTGCAACTTCGTGCTCTGACGGCTCAGCAGTTGCTTTAGGTTTCAGGATTGGTCATTGTTCGGTGCGTGATGTGTGAAAATCTAGTGCCTGGAGGTTCAGCTCGATTTATCAGGCTGGGTTTGTCAACTACTTTAGGCTGCAGTTGAGTACTGAAATCGTGCAGCTTATATGCTGCTACAGCTTTCTTAAGACTCACTGTGATAGGTATTTGGGTGCGTCTAAATAAGAACTGTTATAGAGCAATTGTTTCTGCAGTGTGGTTGGTTTGGGAAACTTGGGATTTATTTGTTTCCCATTCTTCCTTGGGACCATATGGTTAGGCTTGGGAAAATGTAATTTACCTTTGCTTTTAGATTCTTTGCCAATTTTCCGGTTATATTTATATGATGATTGTTCTAATCTGTGATTGCATCTGCTTTCTGCCGCCTGTTACTCAATGTTGATCCATTCAAACATATATTGATAAATTTGAAGTCACATCAATTGTGAGTTTCTCTTCATGTACCGCGTTAAGGATTTAACAAAGGATGATATGGCTAATATCCATTTTTTGAAATTCATTTAATGTAGTGTGTGGCTACCTAAGCTTTTTATATCTTTATCAAAAGGATTCATAATATTCTGATATGTAATGTGATCTTTCTCATTATAGGTTATTCACTCCGCCATGTGCAACAATCAAGGATTGACAGGAGGCTGGAGTCAATTGAATCCTCTGTAAGCATTTAGCTGAAATACCCTTTTCTCTAGAATATGTAGGACAGCTATGTAGCTTTGTATTAAAGAGAGAGCACCGGTCCTTCAAAAGGAAGGGTAACTCAAACTCAGCAGATATGCACCCACACAGAAGAAATAGAATTAATACTTTTATAGTTACTCTTCGGATACAGTGCCGTATCTTCTCCACCTGTTTATGAGCTTACATTTGGGAAGGTAACACCAAGTTTGGACTATTCCACTGTAGGTGTAAAATGTAAATTCTGGGAATAGGACATTGAACACACATATGTATATTGGTACTATTTTGTTATTATACAGAAAGGAAAATTGGTCTTGGGACACTATTTTTTGTGATTTGTAGGATACTTTTAATTCTTTTTCTTGTCTTTAGGACACTTCTTTGAAAAGAAAAATTTGATACAATGCACATTTTAGTGTCTTATAGGTAATTTCTTATATTAAATGGAAGAGTAAAACAACATATATATACCAAAGACACCAGTCCACCACACTACCACAGATTACAGTACAACCTTAAGGCACACGTATATATTCCAGCACAACATACCTTGCTGTGTTGATAATAATAAGATGAACATGCTCTCTTGCTGTTAAATGCGTCTCTATATATTTGGTTATGTTCACAGTTTTTTTTTTTTGTTTTTATGGTGCATTCTGATGTTGCTGGTGACTCCATAAACCATGCACTCCTGACCCTATAAAAAAAGGTGTTTTAGTTTTTTTTAATTCTCTCACTACCTTGACTACAAATTTTTTAATGGCCGGATCATCTGCTTTCCTTTTCCCTTTCCATTTGTACCTTCTTTTTTCTTATTGACTGCAGAATATTTTGAGTGTCATTGTCCAATTATATTTATATTCTACCATTTCTTGATCTGTTATCAGTTGAAGGATAACCACAAAGTTGAACATGAAGAGATAAAAAAGATTGTCACCTCCAGCAATATTAGCACTCCGGCCTGTGTAGCCACAGCGATGACAACAATGGTGGTGGGGTATGTTCAGATATTTAACTTCGACTCTTTTTCTTTGCTATTATCCAGTTGGATAGTACAACCTATGGAGTTAAGTAATTTATGCTATGACCTGGCATCTTACTTACCAAAAAATAAGGAAAATGCTCTACGGCTTAATCAAGCCTATAGCCTTATATCCATATGTTCTGTACTTGATACATGAGTGGAGTCCTCATGACCATAATGCATCAAAATTGGTACTTAATTCGTTGATGTATGTGGTCACCACCTTACCACGAGGACTATTGCTTCTGAGTTTCGAACCTTTTTCCCACTCTCAGAGGGACATCAAGTATAATAACTGTTTAGTACATCGTACACACTGCCAATTATTCTCAGTTATGGCACCACTGTGACTGCACCAGGTTGCACCTAAAGGTGTTATTTTAGCTGTAATGTTGCCATATATATAGTCTTAGTACAAACTGGAAATTCACTGGACTGCTGTTAGCCTCTATTGGAATGATGTAGTGCTGCACGCATAGGCTCTTGGTATGGATTATGCAATCTGTTCCCACATTTACTACTGACTGCAACTTAAATTTCCACCATAGAATTTTGCAAGTAATTCCACTTTGTTTTATGCGAGTCCTGGGGGATCTTTTTTAATTATCTGATGACAATGTTATTATGCAAGTAACGAGTCAAGACTGTCTGTCTGTCTGCAACTTTGCATTGGCCTAAATATGTTGTTTGGAAATTGTCAGGTATGCGCTAGGGTGGCGAGGTGGAGCTTGGTATGGTCGAAGAGCCTTCCGAAGAGAGCAGCAAATGCTGATGGGTCACATGAAGTCACAAGGTAGATGGCACTGGCGGCCCTTCAATAGACTGAAAAACAGGCTCAGAAGAGCCAACAAGAACAAGGGTGAGGACGCCCATCGATCGTTGGCTCAAAGCACCGATGCCCCCTCAAGCACCGGGGCATCTGCGAATGTTAGCACTACTGCTCAGCCAGCAGGTGGCAGTGCATGAACTATATACAGACGGACTATGATGTGAAGTTGGGAAAGCATAGTCGGTACTTGTATGTTTTAGAACAGACCATGTGACTGGTAGGTAGTCAGCCCAGTGGTGGATCATTTTTGTAGCATTAAGGTCATAATGCACACACTGCGGATGCAGCTGTGACATGGAGGAAAACAATTGATCGGTGTTAGACAGGGAACCTGTCTACTGCTAGTGGTGTTCCGTCTGCCCTCTGCCATTCTATTTTGAGAATCGAGACAGCCTTGTGGAGCTCGATGTTTTTGACTTACCGCTATACCGTATTATCTTATTTCATTTTAGATCTGTGCTACCTGTGCATTACTAGAACGTTACGTTCTGCGATCTGAAATAAATATATTCTATCATATCACATTATGGCGTCGCACGCCTGTGGGCTGTGGGTCTGTCGCCGTGCTATCCGGCGGTCCGCTCGTGCGTGTTTGGCGAGTTCGCGGTGGCATTTGCGCTGGGAAGGGTAGTAGCTCCAAAGAAAGATACTATCAGGGCGTCCTCAACAGCAGCTTACTCAGCATTTATCTGATATGGATGAGAGAGTGCACAAAAAGCAGCTCGCTAGCGAGGTGTATGTCGCTATACTCGCACGGTCCACAAAAAATGCAGTGTCTCTACATACATGTTGGCGCTCCATACTTTTTCTGTTTCTTTATGTTTTCAAACGTCCTACTATTTGCCACATTCACTGGGGGACGACGCCCTCACGGCACTCGGCAGCACAACACAGGAACGATAAGTTTTTCGTAAAGAACACTGGCTGCACGCCTGTGCACTATCAGAAGAAAGGAACGGAGCGCAGCGCGCCACGGCACGAATTCACCACTAGCGATCGAGAAATCAACCAAAGCGTCCAAGCCACTGACTGGGGCAAAGTCGGCACCGCCCCATCGAGTGGAGGCGATAAAGACGCAGCGGGAGAAGCGACAGACGGAGGTGCCCGTCGAGGAGTCCTTCCCCGCGCGGGAGGCCGCGCCGCTGGACGGAATGGACGACCCGATGGTCCCCTCGGATGAGAGCTGGGTGGTGAAGCTCGAGCAATCCGTGAACATCTTCCTCACGGTAATACGAGCAGCACCCTGATTTTCAGCATAATTCAGCTCGTTTTAATCCATTCAAAATCCTGTGGTCCTGGTCCAGATGCTGTGTCCATACATCTCGATGGTTTTACTTAGCTATAATCTTTCTGCAGGACTCGGTGATCATGGTACTTAATGGTGTATATGGTGACCGGAACTACGCCAGATTTTTTGCACTGGAGACGATTGCTAGGGTGCCGTATTTTGGTGAGGGCTCCATTTTGCAATAGACGGAAGGTCCCTATAAATTTTGCAGTGATGATTTTCGCCACATCACTGTGGTGCTTGTTTTAATTCTGATTGGTTATGAACAGCATTTATCTCGGTGCTTCACTTGTATGAAACCTTTGGCTGGTGGAGAGCTGATTATATAAAGGTTCACTTTGCTCAAAGCTGGAATGAGTACCATCACCTCTTAATCATGGAAGTATGTCTCCATCTTTTCTTTACACTCGTAAATTTCATGTATGTAACAGCTTTCTTTCGATGTTGTGTGAAAGTTCTACTGTGCCTCCCTTTTGTTCTGTTACCTTGCATATTGTGTTTTCCATACTAATTATATTAATTCATCCTACTTATCATTCAGCTATTGCCTCATATCAGGAATTGGGTGGCAATACTTTGTGGATTGATCGTTTCCTTGCTCGGTTCATGGCATTTTTTTACTACTTCATGACTGTTGCGATGTACATGCTGAGCCCAAGAATGTCATGTAAGTGCTCTATACTCTTACTTACCAATTATGAAGTAAAAGCCTGTTCTTTCTGTGAAAAGTACCATGTTCATTTATGTGATGATAATGCTTGCACCCACGAAACGAATACAGATCACTTTTCAGAATGTGTGGAGAGGCATGCGTATTCAACTTATGACAAGTTTCTCAAGCTTCATGAAGGTAAGACTGCCTTAATGAGCTTTATACGTGATCTTCTGGTTGTGGAACATGGTTTAATATATTTTGTCCATGTGAGGCAGTGAGGGCCAGATCTTTTGGTTTTATGCAACCATCCTTCAACACGGTTACCCAAAAGTCATTTGTAGCCATAAGTTGCCTTATTCAAACAACTTATATCTTATAGCTTTGAGATCCACCTTATCGTTACAAAATTACCTCCAGTTCCAATTCAATGATGCTATATGTTTCCTTTCAACAGAGGAGTTGAAAAGATTACCAGCTCCAGAGGCAGCTCTAAACTATTACCTGAATGAGGACCTTTACTTATTTGGTAAGCTATTTCATGATCTTCCCTTTCTCTAGTGCTATACATCAATATCTGTGCTAATTGCTTGCGCACTGTTTTGCCCCCTCAGATGAATTTCAGACAGCTAGAGTTCCATGTTCTAGGAGGCCTAAGATAGGTAAATTTTCATTCTCTCTTCCCCTCAACAGCTGCCTTTTCCTAGTTTTAATTTTACTATTCAGAAGGTTGGAACTGTACTTTGTGAAATTAGTTTCACTGCTCCATTCATTGGAAAAGTCAGTTACCACCTGTTACTTTTTTTTTTGGAAACATATCACATGTTACTGAAACACAAACACATAACTTTAGGGTACACAAAATCTCTCCTTTGATTCCTTATTTACTGGAATGGGTCCTTCTGGTTCTAATTATTCGTACGTCATTAACAAGACAGTGAGCTGACACTCCTATTTCTCTGCCATTAGACTATTTTTAAGTGCTCACTGTTTCCCATATTCTATTACAGATAACTTATATGATGTATTTGTCAATATACGAGACGACGAGGCAGAGCACTGCAAGACAATGAAGGCCTGTCAAACACATGGAAATCTTCGCTCTCCTCACTCAACACAAAACTGCTTAGAAGCTGATACAGAATGTGTAATACCTGAGAATGATTGTGAAGGTATCGTGGATTGTGTCAAAAAGTCTCTTACAGAGTAATGACTGATTGTGTTTTCAGGAATCATAGTATACCAAATTTTGATGAAATTATTTTGGTTTTTCTTTTCCCTTAAACTAGGATATAGTAGTCCTTGTGTACTTTTTTTAGTCCGGATCGTATATTAGAAAAGTCACTGTACACGAAATATGCATCAGAATCAAATATCTTACACGTTTGAAGAGATGTCAATTCAGGCTGTATAAAACATTGTGGAATATTATTTCAACAAAAACATTGCAGAATCGTTTGCTTGCTGTGAATGTGATATATAAAACATTGCAATCTTATTACATCGTAAAGTCATGGACACAATGTCCAAAGACATCGTAGACGACGTCCATGATTAAGACTTCCGGAGGCACGGTACGATCCCTCACCACAACAGAGCTCGAGATAAAAACGAGAACATCCATAGAAGTTTTCACCCGGAGGCTTTCCCATCGAAGTATCGAACCAGCAGTGTACACATCTGTCATTATATTTACTGTGACAAAATGTTATATATATCATTATATTTACTGTGACAAATGATATTGTAAGTTACTCTCGTCTTTTTTTTCCATACCACTGCGATTATTTTTAGCGTTAAGACTGTGTATGTGCCTATCTAAGCATAACTAGAGGTGAGGTGTGCAGCAGAGTAGGACAGCACTTCATGCTCACATCTTGCAAACTTTGTCATCTTTACATTCGCCCTGCAGAAGAACAAAGAAGTAAGGAAACTGAAGCCACTGGTATGTTCATTCCCACAGCCAGTATGATCAATAGTGTTTCAGGCAGAGGAAACGAGCTCATAACTAAAGGGTAAAGGCCAACTTACTGCAGCTTTTCTGGATGCCATAATCTCTTCTAGCGGAGGTCGACCTGCATAGTAGGACAAAGAGTGACCGATTTTGTTCAATCTAATGTAAAATGTATAATTCACTTCATTGGCAGTTAAGTTTCATTAAAAGGGTTTTGATCGGACTGCCACAACAACAGGAAGAACGTTTCACAACTTAACTATGGGCATTCTTTTTGGTTGTACTTGTACCTGTAATTTGCATGCGGTATTTTGCCCACACACCATATACTGCATTTGCCATGGTAGCTACCTGCAGAGTATCAGAAGAAGATGAATAAAAGAAGAACAAATGCCGTGCAGAGATAAAACATAGGTTAATCTCATTTGGAAAAAAGCAAATATTCTGCTACTAGGGTATCAAAAGCATGCAGCTGAATAGTAACCCTCAGAAATGAAAGAAACAATAATCCTATGCTCACTTACAGGTTCATACTTAGTAACAGCATAAACCCATCCAAGTCCTACTTCCTCATACAATCTTCTAAATGCCTGCAATTACAAAATAACAAATATTAGCATAAACATTACTGATGCTCAGACTAATACTAAATTCTGCAATTCCCATAAGAACAACCATTTATTCTGTTTAGTATTACACTCATACTTTGTTGGGTGGCACTATAATTTGGAATTTTTTTTCTAGATTGGGTCAAACTAGTTGTTGAAGATAAAGTCAGATTGGCTTCAATGACAAATTATTTAGTACACGACTCTCTACAGTTAGCACAATTAGTATGACAATCTAATGATTAACGACTGAGGCTCTGCATGCAAGAGTGTCTTGGACTTCATGAAGAAATTTTTAGTACCTGATTTTGCTTCTAAGTTATAACACTTAAAGCCAACAATCGTGATTTTTTAACATTGTATAAACTCATCAACACAAGGAAATGCATGCATTTATACACCAACAGAGGATTTAAGTGACCACAGGAGACACAGAATCATTACAGATTTGTGGCAGCGAAACACCTAGTCATTCATTAGTTTCGTGTCTAACTCATGCCTTTCATTAGCTAAAGAATATCTCTGTTTTACAATCCTAGTTATCTGGCCGCAAGCCGGTGGTCTTTGCCTTTGGAAAAGGACAATCCCACTAAAAGATACAATGTTAATGTCATACCTCAACATCTGTGACGATAGTTCCATCTGAAAGAATGGCATGTATCCTCCCCATGGCCTGAAAAGCATAAAATAATTTGATTGAGAAAAGATAAACAAAAGCACAATATACATCAGCTCCTCCTGCATTTATCTATTTAACCATAAACATAATACTAACACTGAAAGCTGAATCTGGTTCCACTAAATTCTATTCAAGAGTTATGCTGCTATGCTCTCTGAAAAACTGACTGTAGGAACCAAGCAATATAATTAGCAGTGAAGTAGTGATGTGTGATACACCAAGCTCCCAACGCTGTTTAATACTGTTTTCCACTTTTTGAGAGAGCATAGAAGAACGAAAATTAACGTGCTAAGCAACATCAAGAATTTACAGACATAAGTACCTGAAGTATCAGAACTACAGTTCTGGTACAAAATGGCAGACAGGAAAAGTTCAGAAGCACACACTTAAGCTAGGACAAGAAAGGTCAGAATCCAATATTTTTCAGTGGATGTGGAGTAATTAGTTGCAGTCTTCAGTGCCAAAAATTGCTAGAGACTATCTATGTGTGTGCCAAGCAACTAATGCGGTTTTGTACCACAGCATTTGGGAAACCAAACATGAGATGATCAATTTCTTTCATGAGAAAGCATAGACTAAGAAGACAAAAAAAACAGAGAATCTGTATATTGGAGTAATACGCACAGTTTCATAATCAAGTCCCTGATTGTCATCTGGAGAGTAATCTTTCGAGCTTATGTCAACAAACTTTATTGCTCCATAGGATTCGTTTCTTTCTCTCAGCATGTTTACCTGTACAAACACGAGAGTAAGTACAAGCAAATTTAGTTGCTCGCTTGCTGCAACCTGTATCAATACACTGGGAGTCTAGTGCTTTGGCAACAACCATTGTAAGTGAAGAAAATACATCCAGGTTCGTTGAAATACAGGTCAAAGTATATGACTTCTGAGATGGTGCTGCACATTAAGCTCATGGGAATGCTGGTAAAAGAGTCCTAAATGTTAAGTTTCGTGGTGCAGAATTCCATAGTATTTACTGAATTTCCCTGAAGCCATGGTCTTCAGTTCAGGTATCGCAACTGAAATTCTTAGATATGAGCTAAAACATATATCTGGTGAAATTTCCGAGGGGAAAAAAATTAAACATCATCTGAAAAACTTATCGTAAAATTTCTACAGAGGCATACAGGCTGAAAGCAAAAGGCATTTTCTAGAACACAAATGTCACATGAGTTACAGGAATATATCCACAGCACATGAGCTCATAGCCACCTACTCCCAACAATTGATTAAGCATCCACAGATCATCTCGCCGGTAAAGGTACTAAAAAACTAAAGAAAACAGAACATATCACTACACCAGACTATTTTAGACACCATTGATTGTGTTGTGCACAACTTAGAAAATCCCAGGAACCATTTGTTGCGACTTGTGCAGCATACCTCACGCATACAGAGCGGGCAATCACCATCGTAGAGCATCTTGATCCTCCAATTTTTAGATAAGTTGTCTCCATCCTTCCGGTCTGATGTAGGAGCTACTTTCACGTCAGAGTGAGCTTGGCACCTGCCAACTGAAGTTCAAATTGTGTTTAGTAACCTGATCCACTGTATAAAAGCACAGACCTAATAATAACAACTTCTGGTATGAGGGGAACGAAAAGTCGAAAACAGAATTGTTTTGTGGGCTTCCTCGAGCATCAAAATGCGACTCGTTTGACTCCTTACTTCGAAACACTTTGCACGCATGATCATATAATGATCAAACGACGCGGTGGAGGGATTCTGATCGAGCCAAGCACATGACAGGCTAGCAGTTCACGCCAAAACAACACCAACAACCTAGTACCGATTCTGAATTTCTGATCCAAGCATCCGACTTAAAATAACAGCAGGGATTCATGAGTAAGCACGTTCCACCAATCCCCCCTCACCAGTCACCGCTAATAACTAATCAAGGGCAACGAGATTGGGAACTTTGCTCTTACCATTCAGCTCGGCGCGGCGGGAGGCGCCGAGCGCCGCGGCGTCCCACCGCCCCGGTCGCAGGACCCGCGCCGCGGCACGTGGGCGCGCGCGGGGAAGCGCCGCTCCCAGGCGGGCCAGCGAGCTCGCCATCGGCCTCTCTCTATCTCCTGACACGGTGACACCTGAGCGGAGCGGGTGGCGAGCGAGGAGGCTTCGGGGCGCAGCGGTGGCCTCCGGTTCAAATGGAGTTCTTTCCTGGCCGGCCTTGATCCACCGCGGCCTCTCTCCGCGCCGCTAGTTTACCTCGCTTTTCCTTTTTTTTTTAAGCTATACCGCTGCTGTCAGGATTGACTCATCGCTATACTTTGGCTCAAGAATTAGTTGATTAACATAATATATATACGGGGATCTGGATTCAAATTCTTAAGATTTCAGTCCCGATTTGAAACAATTAGTATGGCAGCTTAGAGCATCTAAAGAGTCAAATCATTTTCTAAAGTCAAATTTAGGTATTATTAGAAAAAAAATATTTCTAACAGACTCTATAAATGACCTCTAAATTTAGTGGCTCTTCATTCTACCTCATTCGCTAGCTATTTTTAGCTGGCCTACCTCACTAGTCATCTTTACAGAATTTGTTGGATTACCATGTTATTTGTTAGTCAAATCTATTTTTAAGAGTAGCTAAATTAGTAAATTTAATTAGTTTTTTAGCTAATCTTTTAAAGATGTTCTTACATTATTTATTAGCGGTCTGTTCGTTTGGCTGGTGGTTGATGCTGATTTGTGCTGAGAGAAAAGTACTAATTTCTACCGAGAGAAAAGTACTGTTAGCTGGTGACTGATAAGGCAAACAAACAGACAGGTTAGAAGTAGCATTTTGGTCTAGCAGTCCAAAAATCAAACACCTGCCGAGCAACTGACCGTGGTCTTATGGTCAAGGCAGCAAGAAATGGCTTGGGCGTTGACATGTAGTTGAGCTACAGTATATCACGAAGCATGTACCTTCGGTGGAGGCTCTTATTAATGCTTGTTCGTTGAAACATGGCTCTCAAAGATGATTATAAAGTATTTTTTTTAAGACTTAATATTCTGGTGCACCAGAAGGAGCCCTGTACATGGACATGGGTGAAAAGGCCGATAGCGAAGTTCATGGACTGATGGGCGCACTATTCAGGTGTAATCATTTGTGGTAACCATGTCATTTACTTCAATTGCCTTTTCTACAAAGTTAGTTGAAATAATAATAAAAAAGACTCAAGGCTTTTAATAAGTCCCCTAATCCCCATATATTGACGTCCGCTTCAAAAATCAAAGTGCAGTTCTAAGCAATAATTTGCAATACATACACGGAAGCTTCGAACCTCCAAAGCGCAGAAAAAAATTGTATCATGGACACACAAACACGATCAATACAGTATCCATGTACTGGAACGCTAGAACAAGAGCATGTCATAAATTGCAATTGCAGAACCCTAGCCGCACGATTCCAGATTCGGTTCAGCCACGCTCCCGTGTCAAAAATGTACGCATGCGTGCAATGGGCACGAGGAGAATTTGCACAAACTCTCTCTTTCTCGTGTCACGTAAAAAAAACGTCGGCTCGTAAACAGCAAAGGCCGCGCGCAGGGTCCACATGGCTTGCGGCCCCCACGTCATCCAGTCACGCCCAATCGCTCTTATCCAGATCGCCGTCGACTAGTGGGCCGTGTCCGCCGCGACTCCGACGGCCCAGCTGCTCCCCCTATCCACCATCCGACGGCGGATACGGCCCTTCCAGAATTTTCCGCGCGGTGGAAAACGCGGCCCCGGCTTTTCTCGTCGTCAAGGCCTCAGGACGCCGTCCAAAGAAACCCTCGGGTTCATCGAGACCGCCCATCTGGGGATCAACGGGCGGAGAACGTTGCGGGCACGGCTTGACAATCCGGTGTGCCCGCAGGCGTGCGAGCACGGCCCCCATCGTCATGATGCTCGTCCAGATTTACCTTTTGCGGATAACACCTCGTACGTTTCTCGTTTTAGGTGGACACCCAGTGAGGGTCTGATTGGTTGGTTCTGAACTCCGGCCGCCCCAGGGTGCAGCTACATTTGAATAGTACAGGAACGAGGGGGTTTTATGGTAAAAACAGTTTTGGTGTTTCTTGGATGAGATAGAAAACCAACCGAAACCCAGCGGAATTCGCTGGGCAGCGGGTGCGGAGTTGCAGTAGAGGTCAGGACTCCGGGGGAGCGAGGCGCCGATGGAATGAGGAACTGGGCTCTGCTCCGCCGATAGCCTGCCGCCCCGCCGTCGATCGCCGCGCCACGGCCGATCGCTGCGGCTATCCCCCACACCCCCTTCTCCACGGGCGCCTTAACCCCGCATGGTGAGCGCTGAGATTTAGATTGCTGTCTCCTTTGAATTCTTGCTTTTCCATGTTCCGGACAATCGAATTCACGGTGAGTTCGCAGAGAAGCTGTGATTTTTCGGTGTTTGGTCGGGAGATTCAGTGGAAAGATTGGGTTTTTTTGGTGGTTGGTTTGCAGGCGTGATCCAATGATAGCAACAAGAGCGCGCCTTCCCCTCTCCCTGACGGCGTCGTCCACCCCGCACGGCGCGCGCACCAAGAAGAGGAGGAAGCCATGTCCCCCAACCTGGACAGCGCCATCAAGAGTCAGGTGCCGGCGCTGCTCCTGAGGCGCCTATTCGGCGCGTCCCGGCGGGATGAGGCGAAGCAGCTGTCGCGGTCCCCGGCACCGGCGCCGGTGGGGAGGCGGCGGGTGTTCGTGCAGACGGAGACCGGCTGCGTGTTGGGCATGGACCTGGACCGGGGGGACAACGCACACACCGTCAAGCGCCGGCTACAGCTCGCGCTCAACGTGCCCACCGGCGAGACCTCGCTCACGTTCGGCGACCGCGTCCTGGAGAACGACCTCTCCTTCATACGGACAGACTCGCCGCTGCTGCTCACCAGGAACAGCATCAACCGGAGCTGCTCCACCCCGTGCCTCTGCCCTGTCTCCAAGGACTTCGAGCAAAAGGACTGCAGTGGCCTGGTTGAGATGCTCGGTTGCTCCAGCAGCTGCGACCGGGTGAAGCGCCTTGTCGACGATGTGGTAACTGCCATCAGGAGTGGCGTGGACCCGGTCCCCATTAGCAGTGGCCTTGGTGGCTCATACTACTTCAGGAATGTCGTTGGCGACAGAGTTGCCATTGTGAAGCCAACAGATGAAGAGCCTTTTGCACCAAACAATCCCAAGGGGTTTGTTGGGAGGGCGCTTGGTCAGCCGGGACTGAAGAAATCTGTGCGAGTAGGAGAGACAGGGTTCAGGGAGGTTGCGGCTTACCTGTTGGACCATGAGAACTTTGCCAATGTTCCTGCCACAGCTCTGGTGAAGATAACACACTCTATTTTCAACATAAATTGCCCGGTAAATGGAGGAAGTCCGGCACCATCTCATGACCAGAAGCAGCAAGTTAACAGCAAGATTGCTTCGTTCCAGCAGTTCATCGCCCATGACTTTGATGCCAGTGATCATGGCACATCGAGCTTCCCTGTTGCTGCTGTTCATAGGATTGGCATACTAGATATCCGAATTTTCAACACTGACAGGCATGCCGGTAACGTGCTGGTGAGGAAGCTTAATGGTGGCACAGGTCGCTTCGGTTGCCAAACAGAGCTGTTCCCAATTGATCATGGCATGTGCTTGCCAGAGAACTTGGAGGATCCTTACTTTGAGTGGATACATTGGGCACAGGCATCGATTCCATTTTCTGAGGAAGAGCTTGATTACATCAGAAATCTTGATCCAGGGAAGGATGTGATGATGCTGCGCAGAGAGCTTCCAATGATACGCGAGGCCTGCTTACGTGTCCTGGTCTTGTGCACAATTTTCCTTAAGGAGGCTGCAGATTTTGGACTTTGCTTGGCAGAGATAGGTGAGATGATGACAAGGGAGTTCCGAGGAATGGAGGAGGAACCAAGCCAGTTGGAGGTTGTGTGTATGGAGGCCAGGAAGAGAGTAGCAGAATGGGAGCCATTCTCTGCCACAGCTGAACAAGAAGAGGATATTGATTTCCAGTTCTCAATGGATATGTTAGGAGAATACAATGATGCTTTGTCAGGCTGTCGGATATGAGTGCACATGAGTGGAATGTCTTCCTTGAGAAGTTCCAGGAACTGCTTAAAGAAGCACTGCATGAGCGCGCAAGGGCAGCAGCAGGTCAAAGGATGAAGCAGCGTCTGGGCACTTCATGCAAGTTTTGAGTAGGGAAATATGCATCAGAGAAGAAAGAAAATATGTACTGCTTGCTTATGGAGTGAGTACAGGATGAAGATACCATCGTATGAGGCACCTTCAACCTTGTGCAATGATCTATGTTGCAACTGTTATGTCCATCAGGTAGATAGGGCCACAAGGATATGTAGTGATGGGTATGAAGAACTACTATGCGTGTTTATTAAATATGTTTAAGAAAGGAAAATGCTTAATAATAAATGCTTGTCAGCCTGTGTATACTGGGTTGATGTTAGATATTCCAGCTTTAGTGTGCAATTTCTTAGTTGTTGCTGAAAATTCTTTGTAGTTTGTGATGTGACCTGTGAGCAGTGTAAATATTGCACCTTCTATGTAAATAATGCTTACCTGGTGTTGAATATCTTGGATGTGCGCTTGTTTGCTTGGTCTTGTTCTCCAAAATTCTTCAAGGCACGTATATTACGTTGGAACTGTTTCGGAACAGTTAAATACCAAGAACATGAGCTCTTGTCACCTCCAGCTTCAGCTTCATTAGTGGGAAATAAACAAAAATTAGCTGTAGTTGTATCATGTCATCCTTGTCTTCCAGTCAGAAAGGTAACATCAACTGCTGCTGTGACAAGAAGACTAGTCATTAGTAAGTCATCAGGTACAAACGGTGGATAACTGGACAGAATATCGAGAGAGAGTATTTAGCAGAGCACAGTAATTCTATCATCATAGATTCACATAAACTATATTCAGTTGGACTAGACGACCCAGTAGACTTGAAGCGTGACATAATTCAGTATAATCCATCAATAAGAAGGATGGCTTCTATAAATATGAATGACTTTGACAATGAATATATTTATCCAAAATAGATTCTGGAAAAAAAACGAATTGCTCCATATCTGCAATCATTATGGTTTTTCCATAGCTTTAGCATTATCAACCCTCAAGCACAGTTTCTTTATGCATAGCTGTATAAGTTACCAGCTCCATAAGATAATCATGGGCTTCACAATTTTCAGATACCTCCAGTATTCTTTGCCATCACACGACTTTCAAAATCTCCCTGCAGCATGCTATTTCTATTTGGTTTCAGGATCATCCATCTTTCCTCAAATCAATTCATACTTTACTCACAATGTAACCCTGCTACATCAATACACGTCAAAGCTCTTAATAAGAGAAATCCACTGCAAATAGTGTCACTAACAACAGTTTGTAGGTTTTCCCAGCAAATGAATACAAGAACTAAATTCCCAGGCCCAGAATTAAAATAAAGTTACAGATAAGAGAATAACATGATCTGAACAGGCACCAGTATCCAATTTTTGTGTCTTCTAAAGCAAATTGGTTGTGGTTTCATATTTCAGGAAATACTTAATCGATTCATTTACATAACTCCACCTATCTTATGCATAAGTCAATAGCTAAAATGTATTTTTGCATCTCTACCTCAGTACCATAACACAGTAAGTAATGAACTGAAGACAACCTGTAATATTTTTTATGATATACTACCTCCGTTTTCATATATTTGTTGTTAGGACAGCAAGATTAGTTCATTTTGAGCTCAGTCTAGTGAATATCGACCATTCCCTGCTCATGTAGTAAGGACTGCAAATGACATCTAAGATTCAACCTCCAGAACATTTGCATCAGCTAGTATCATCAGATGCCTTGGTTCAACATGTCACTGGCTGAACAAAGATAGCCAGACATCTTAGCAACCATTAAGAGGATTGATCAAATTCTTGTCAAAACAATTTCATTTCGCAGTTTACACTGCCTCCAATTTTTATTTATTTTTACTGTACTTATTTCATGTCAACCTCTCACAACTACAAAGCACTTACCGAATCAAGGCCACTAAGCACTAAGTACAATTGTATTGCATTGTCTTGTACTGATCCTGCAATTTGCGAAGTCAACTCCAGTCATTATTGCATAAACGGGATTGTGCTCTGTGCTTGGGACGATCATTCTAAACCTGGAAATTGCAGCTTCAATACATTATCTGCTGAGTGTTTACTTTGCCATATTAATTTGTTGCTCCCATTACATTTTGATTTGTTCTCAGGTAGAATGCCGCGCGAAGCTTGTCACTGAGTGCGAAACATTTGTTGTGTGAAATGAATAGCTAATTAACAATAATATCTAAGAATGTTCACTGAAACAATACTGAAATCTCTGCATAATCCAGACAAGGCGTACTGGCACATTCAACACCAACCCAAACAAGTGAATCTCCACCTTTAATTCATCTTATAGGATGACTTAATTTACCAGTAACCCATGCAAAATAAAATGCATCTATTAACAGAACACCAATACAACTGAAATAGCGTGTCATTACTGCATATCTCAAATAATCAAATTCCTACCTAACCATGCCACGCCAACAAAAAAGAAAGTGGTATAAACTATATGAAAGTAGAGATACTGGTAAGCAATACTTGTAAAAGGCTAAAATATATAGAAATCCATTTTTCCTAGGAGAAGAATTATGGTACAAATGTAATGTCACAACAGTGGAGAAATGGGCTTCTTGGACAGCAAATAAAACAGATGCGATTTGATGTTATTCAAATGATAGCATAAGGATATCGTAGGAAACAATGCACAAATCAATTGAGTAGAGAAATGCCATCCCAGATCCAATTGAACTCTAGATTAAGTCCACACTACCCATTGAGATTGTACTAACAAAGTACTACATGTCTTTTTTCATTTCAGGTACTGGGTCATTTACAAGAAACTCATTGCTAACAAAATGGGAATGAAACAAGCGGACCTCCATTTGTGGCAAAATGGTGAGATTCTGTATGCTTTAATCCTGAACTGCCATATGGCATAACTGCTGTAGTAAAGAATCTTCAGTGGCATGATTTGCAAAGATTGGTTGCTCAAGTCTACTACCGGCAGTGTCTCAAACAAGTACTACTCATCTCAGCACTTGACACATCTGGCGTCTATGATTCAATGGGACATCACAAAGGCATCTTGATATTGAACCCCAGAAGCATTTGATCAACAAGCCATCACACTGCAGTTCATATAGCATGCTCAATAGATTGTTGTGTCGAACCTTGGCTCGTAAAAGCAGACCTGGCTATTGCACAGCTGGCTAGCACAACCAGCAATCCATGACCAAGCCTTCTTATCAACATCGTACAGAAGACCCTTTCCCTGGTTCCATGATGTGAAACAGATCAAGTTGTCCTGTCCAAAGCACTCGAACCTCTCAGCCGACAACCTCAGCAGAGCCCTAAAGTACTTGGGCGGCATCCTGCTTATCTCCACCCAAAGTGTTCTGCCATGATCCAGCTCCCAGATCCTCATACTCTGCAGCGTGCTATATAGCCCGATTCGCCCAACCAAGAACAACCTTGCGCAAGCTCCAGCCACCAGATAACCATCCAGCAGGGACCGTGGGAACTTGGCAGGTATATGCTCCCAATGCCCGGCGTCCACTCTATACATCATCAGCCCCAACGGCGAGAGCGTCTCCAGGTACAACCTAGAGTCACAGAATGCCATTTTGGATGAGCACAGGTTAGCCACGGGCATCATCTGGTGCAACGACCATTTATTCTCCTTGGAGTCATAGACCTCAGTGGGGAGCGTCTTGTCGCCATACACATCGCTAGCAGCGATTACCTTGAACGACCGGCGGCTCTTGTCCACCGTGAGCACCAGCTGCCGCTGCTGGTTGTGATGCATGTCCGGGAGCACCCGCCAGGCCTGCGTGAGCGGGTTGCAGACGACGGTGCGGAAAGCGGCGCCGTCGAAGCCGGAGAAGCAGACGAGCCCTCCCGAGGATCCGACGAGCCAGAGGTCCCAGGGCGGGAGGAAGGCGAAGGGGAGCTTGTAGCGGGCGTGCAGGGGAATGCTGAGCACGCTGCACTGCGGCGGGGAGTGGGCGCCCGCGCCGCCGCCCCTGGAGAAGGTGAGGAGGCAGGGCCCGTGGGAGGGCACCGCGGCGTGCGCGGCGAGGAAGGCCGGGTCGCGGAGGATGGCCTCCCAGCGGCGGGAGACGGGGCGGAGGCGGAAGAGGAGGAAGGGCGGCACGCGGGCGAGCACCTCGAGGAGGAGGTCGTCGGGGAGCCCCTCCCAGACGCCGGCGTCCATCGGGACGTCCGCGTGGTGGAGGAGGAGGAGCGAGGCCGCGCTCGCTGCTCGATTGCCGGCCTTTTTCTCTCTCGCTCGCTGGCGGACGCTCCTCTTTTTGGACGGAGTCGGCGCCCACTCGGAGGAAATGCGCAGCCGCGGAAATGGTGGGAGGACGGCCAGGCCAGCGCGGGATATATAACTTTTTACCATTATACCGGATGACCACTCTCCAAATACCATTCTTACAAACGGCAATACGATTTTACCACATGAGTAATCAAATTGATACAATTTTACCGTATTTTTGCCGTGTAGCAGTCCAAATCAGCTGCCAGCGTGGCAAGCGAAGGTAAAAGGCGGCCTTGCCCCTGACCTAGCCAACTCTCTTCCTTTCTTCCATCTCCGGCTGCTCTCCCCCATTGGCCATCGTCGCCCCCTTCCCCAGCCTCCCGGCGCCGCCGCGCCGCCTCCCCTCCACACGCCGCTCCGCCTCCTCCTCTCTCCCTCCCTCCGCGCGTGCCTCCCTCGTCGCCACCGCTGCCTCCCCTCCCCCACCACCGGCGCTGCTCCCTCTGCCATCTCCGCGCCGCTCCCTCTGCCATCTCCGCGCCGCTCCCTCCGGCTCCCTCGCGCGCGCCTCCCTGCGGTTCCTCGCGGTGGCCCCGCGGCAGCGGCCGACCGGCGTGCGGCTCCTCGCGGTGGTGGTGGCGGCTCCTCGCAACGGCCTCTCCAGACCCTGTCTGCCGCCGCGGTGGCCCCGCCGCCCTGCGGAGCGGAGCTTCTCGCGGACGGCGTGGTACGCGTACCGCCGCTTCTCGGCCCTGACGCCGACGGCGTGCAGCTGCTCATCGGTGGGCTCCGCCGGCCAGCCGGTGTTCTTCTGCAGGCCGAGCACCTTCATGAAGCCGCCGTGGACCTTGCCTACGCCGGGGATCTCGTACCACGAGAAGTCCACGTCCGTGCACCACTGCGGCTGTGTGCCGCGGAACGCGATCACGGCGAGCTCCGCATCCGCCGGCTTGTCCGCCACCATGAACGCCTGGGTGCGGCGCGGAGATGGCAGAGGGAGTAGCAGCGACGGTGGTTGAGGGGAGGCGGCGGTGGAGACCGAGGGGGCGTCGCGCTGAGGGAGAGGGAGGCGCGTGCGGAGGGTGAGAAAGAGAGGAGGAGGTGGCGGGGCGGCACCGGGAAGCTGGGGGAAGGGGGCGACAGTGTCCGGTGGGGGAAGAGGAGCCAAAGATGGAAGAAAGGTTGAGAGCTGGCTGGGTCAGGGGCATGGCCGTCTTTTTCTTTCGCTTGCCACGCTGGACAGCTGATTTGGAGTGCCACACGGCAAAATGTGGTAAAATTGTATGGCTTTGATCACTCAAGTGCTAACATTGTATTGCCGTTTGTAAGAATGGTATTTAAAAAGTAGCCATCCGGTATGATGGTAAAAAGTTAAATATCCCGGCCAGCGCAGGGTCAGGTCAAACTGGGGTTGGAGAGCGCACGCGGTTGCTTTCGGGTGTGGCTGGTTCGTTGGGAGAGGGAGGAGGGGATGGGTGCGGTCGCACGACGGGCACGGCGGGTAGCTGGTGCGCCGCCGGTTGAGTCTGCCTGGATTAGGCAGCAGACCCGGTGACGTTTCGTTTCAAAAGTCTAACAAAAACCACTAGTACGCCACTGTTACATTATAAAATACAAATCAACCACTAAAAATATTACAAATAGATTACACTGTTTTTATAATAAAATAATACTTATTATACGAATACAAAATTTTGGTGCATAACATGCTACTGACCTATTACACATTTTTCATGTGAACAACAAACTCAATGTTCTTGGAAGTACCGTGTATCTAATCTTCCTGTGTTTTTTTGTATGTAGTCAAAATGGCAAGAAATTTTGCAAGACAAGTGACATTGGCATGTAATAGTTGTGTCAGAATCAAATTTCGATAAGCAATGCATATACACAATGGCTAGGTATTGTCCAAGATAACTACTAAAAGATTGCTATACAAAATGATGCAACACTACAGACGGTAAAAAAGCCACTGCATACGTTCTTATATATTTAATATTGTCTACGCAAAATTACAATATGTAAAGCATAAAGGGAGTACACATATTTTTTATATATATTAAAGTTTTAAAATAAAGAAGATTGTCAAACAATATCTAGTGAAAGTGGAGTACCATGCTCCCACTAATTAGAAATATGAAGTTTTAGCATATGCTTGAGTTAAGTTTAACCATGACATAGTTTTCTTCAAGGTATTTATTTAGTTATTAATTTTGTCACGCTTGAAGCTAAAAATTGTTGGTCATATTTTGTTTTGTTTTGGTCTTAGTAAAGGCAGCAAATAATTAAACATGGCCTTACTTTCATTTTGATGAACGTTTTTCACCTCGTTCTCTACGAGATTTTATTTGAACCTATGAAGTTCGATGACCCAAATTTGACAAGCACTTGAACTTCGAAGACGCTGCCTTTGTGAACACTGAACACCGTCAACACACGGGATACGGCTGCTGAATGCCTGAATATACCCGAATCCAACAATTGTTATCGCTTACCCTGACACCACCCGGCCTCTCCCCTCGCCGGCTCGCCGTGCTCGCCGCGCCGCCGCCCGTACATCCAGAGTTCCAGACGCTATCCGCACGGGGGGAGAGGAGTGAGAACTCCTGCGAAATCGTCCGGATGGCGTGGGGCGTGCCCCCGCGGCCGCCGTCGTCTAAGGTGCAGGCCCTCTACGAGCTCTGCAAGCGCACCTTCCCCTCCCCTTCCGCCGCCGGCGCGTCGCCCGCTCCCCCGCCCGCCGACGCCGTCCGCAGCATCTCCTCGCTCATGGGTAGCGCCCTCCTCCCCGCTTCTAATTTAAACCCGTTCCCCTTCCTACCTGTGCCGTGGGCGTGCTGCGATTCGCTAATGGCCAGGCTCAGGCTTGCGCAAATTTTGATCTCTTTCGTCATGTGCTCCTCTAATGAGAGGGAATTCGCATTGTAACCTGCTTTATCTTATGACGATTGAATGGTGTGTGATGTTCAGACACAATCACTCCTGCGGATGTTGGACTCAGAGATGATAATGTTGAAGACGACAGGGGGCATGGATTTTTTGAGTCCAACTTCCTCAAGAGTTCAGCAAGGGTGGCTCGGTGGGCGCAGCCTATCACCTACCTTCATATCTACGAATGCAACGCTTTCTCAGTAAGTTCGCATGTTAATCTCAATCCAATTACTTTGCCACCACAACCACTACTGCAAAGTCATAAAGTGAAATCTGATTTGTTGCATAACCCCACTTGATTCATTGTCTAACGACCACTTTGGCAAGTATGGTATTTCTTATGAACTCATCAGGTTTGGTCTGTTGCACTGCTGTCTGCTGGTTAAATGTGCAATTCCAAGTGTTCTTCTCACCCCTATTTCCTTTCTTCTAGTTAAAGTACATTTCCATCCGGGTGTTCCTCTGCGCTTCGATAGTTATATTTGTTGATTGCTGGTATGGTACCATTGAACTGCATAGTGCTATAATTAGTCGCCACTGTAGTCCCATAGTTCAACTTTGACAAAGCATCCTAGCAAGCTTTCCATGCATGTCATAGTTTTGCTTGGCTGCAGTTCTCTTTTACCAGAAGTACAATGCAAATGCTACTTATAGCTTGTAGTGGTTATTAACCCATCTACTTCATTTCCTATATATTTTGCAGATTGGAATATTCTGCTTACCAACTTCAGCCGTCATTCCTCTTCATGATCATCCAGGAATGACTGTATTGAGCAAAATCCTTTATGGTTCCATGCATGTGAAATCATATGATTGGATGGAGCCTACCGTCCTAGCAAGTAGCCAGTCAGGTTATTATCCTGCTTTGTTTCAGAGTTTTTTCCCCACTGTTTATTCGTTACGAGTTATTAATACTCAAGTGCAGAAATCTAGCCTTATTTAGAAGATATAAAATATTTCTTACGCATTCAGCCAACTGTATCATGTACAAGTCCTACTTGCTTATTTCCTTTCCTTCAGCTTTTGTGATTTTTTAGAGCCTGATCTTGTATGGAAAATATAATTGGTCACTGAATGATTGCTTTGGTCATGATATGCAGCAAGACTGGCCAAGTTACATACGGATGATGTTCGCACTGCACCTTGTCCAACCTCAGTTTTGTATCCCCAAAGTGGTGGGAACATGCACTGCTTCACTTCAGTATCTTCTTGTGCTGTTCTTGATGTCCTTGCCCCACCATATTGTGAAGATGCTGGTCGGATGTGCACATATTTTCATGATTATCCATTTTCTAGCCTCTGTAAGTGAAACTCCTCACTGTCATCATATTTTATGTTTGTTCTTACGAAAAGTTTGTTGCTATGGTTTTTTGCTGGATTGGAGCATAGAGTTTAGAGTTGTGGACAACAGATTGAGGACCAGGGTGTTGGCATCAGACTGCTGTATTGAGATGGTTGGTGTATATGTAAACAGATAGTCTCCCTTAAAAAACTTGAACTAATACAAAGGATCTAAATCTATTTAAGGGATTATTCTTTGATCTTTCTATCTCTATTTTAGCTAACTTAAGGGGTAGAAGCAATGTTATTGCCTCGTGCAAGGGTTTGGTTGGTGCTAACTGCTGCTGTTTCTGTGGGCACCTGGCACAAATGTTGGACAAGAAAGACATTCAGTCTATTCATTGGTGGAAGCAACATTACAATCATCTTAGACATTTGCATTTCTTTAAAACAAATTTCCACAGGAATATGCTTTATGAGAACGTGGGATCCATGATTCATGAGGACAATGAGATATTTTTTCTGCTCATTCCCAATTGATTTGTATGAAATTAGGATTTCTAGTTGATTGATTTGTTCTTATTCGTGCCCATGATACTATTGTTGTAGGTACAGAATTACTAATAGAACGCGACGTGCATATAATATATAGAAGTAGGGTTGGATAGAAGCCTAAATTAGTATAACTAATGGGAGAATGGAGGCAGCAAACATCAGCAGCCTGCAATGGACTTTGTAGAGTTTCTAAGGTCCTGTAGGTTTGAGTGCAATGAAACATGGTAAAATAGCTTTCATATTCTGTAGAGACATACATTAGCCTCCATTTTCAGAAATGGGCCTCATTGCATACAGCAGCCTAGAAGGTAGATGGATCTTCAGGACCACCTATTGGCTTCTGTATGATTCCCAGTGAGGAGAGTCTCCCCTCGGTCCCTCATGCCAAGCATGGTACCTGCCACTGTTTGTAGTGTATTTGATCTGTTGCATCAGGTTGGTTAGACATCATGATTTATCATGTTACCTTTAGCAGTATAAAGTACTTACATAGTTATTAATATTTCCACTGGTGTTTTAGGTACTTCAGATAGATGTTGTCTTTTTTCTGTCTGCTTGTTTCCAATTCAGGAAAAACATCATGGAGATGATGTATTAGTGTTCTGGACATCTTGTAATTCTTGTTAGCTGCAGCTGTGTTTTGTCTGCAACATGTTTGGATTTCTCATGGTCATTTAATGTTTCAACGGCAGCAGCTGGACACACAATGGTAGCTGGCAACCCAGATAACTATGCATGGCTGGAGGCCATAAACACTCCGGTGAATATTTACATGCGCCCTGGCATGTATAGCGGGCCAACTGTACAGGTATAGTGAAACTTTTACATGGCAATTACCGAAGAAAGCAATGAATAGAATTCAAATGATGAACTTTAACTTTTTTTCTTTCTAGGAACTTCGGACATAAGAAATCCAAGATGAATCGGAGCATCAAGCAGCGCCTGGGTGCCACTTCGCAGATAATACTGTTGTAATATAGCGCTTTGCATGTTCTATTTTTGTGGTTAGCTTTCCTCTCTGTCCCCTTTGTTTGGAGAAGCTGCTGTGCTTTGTTGAAGAGATAAGTTTTCACAGTATGTTCTCCTAGTCAGTTTAGACTTTAGACGTTTACTAAAGGGACTTGAGTTCGGTGGCCAGAGCACCAGAGCAGAGCTTGTAGCTTTTATATGTGCGACGCTGGTATGATTTTCAATGCAAAATTTTATCACTGGTGTTGCTACATTGCTGTCTGAACTTACTGGGACTGCTTGATATGAGATGCTTTTTGCACGCAAACAACGGGTATTCACCGAAAGAACCAAAGTGGCATTCCAATTTCCATGTCGCCTTGTTACATTCGTCCGGCGTCACAGGCTTACTGAATAGCCTTACCGATTACAGTGTACCGAGTACAGTGCAAAACCTTTTGCCTCAAACCAGTAAATAACACCAGCAAACCACGAAGGCACAAACTATGTAGGACAAAAGTCGCCAGATGTCGCATGATTCGCCGGCCGATTCTAAAAAAGCTCCCATTGGGCAAGCACCACGGCGTGCCACAGCCAAGACATCCAACGCAACTACGATCCCGGTGCTCCACCCAAAAATACCCACCCGTCTCACGTAAAATTGTATAAAGCCACCAGAAATCACAACGCCAAGAACACGAAACGCAGTGACCACTGATCAACACCGGAAACACAAGCGCCACAGTTCACAAGAGCGCCAGTCCAAACACCAAAGACTCTGCCATGGCCCGTGCTCTCGCGCTCGTCGTGATCCTCCTCGCCGAAGGGCGCCAGCACCTCTAGCTCCTCCACGTCAAGCTCGGAGGAGCCAAGCGGGTCGGCGTCAGCGCCCAGCCCGGCCGATGCTCCCACGGACACGCCAAGCGCCTCCAGCCCGTCCAACGGTCCCAGCTCCGCTGATGCCTAGAGGTGAAGGCACCAAATGGGTTCCTTCCTGAAATGATCCGTCAGAGACTCAGAACATCACAACAGTAATATAGTTGTCTTCTGTTCCTCCTGATCTGTGAAACAATATCAGATATGTATAAAATCTAGTAGTTATGCAATCCTTAATGCCACTGGAGCATCTTTTTTTCTTCTGCATTATCGATGCATTCTTGATTGATAATGTTGTCAATGTACTTTGCATTGCTATTCGTCTCTTCAGATTTTTCACATTTGCATTTTTTTTCTTTCTTTTTTGAACGAAAGAAAATTGGATTTCCGAAACTAGAGTATCTGGATTAGGGTGTTAAAGCAATGACCTCGCATTCTTCCCGTTGTTGATTTGGACATGTTTGCCATAAACAAACCAGATATGGCAGTTACTACTTACTAGTACTACATGCCTGACTAAACCTGAAACAGAAACAACATACTAACTTGCAATTCAGATGGATCAGGGAGGGTACTGAGCCTCCAGCTTCCTAACGATGGAGTTGATCACAGCCCAGTTGAACCCTCTGTACTGAAGCCACCTTACAATGCGCGCCCGGCGATTCTCCAGGGTCAAGCTTTGCGCACGCTGCCACTGTTTTGACGCCTGAACAAACAGATGATCCATGGAAGCTTCGGATATGCCGTATGTTGCCTCGTTTCCATGGCCGTGGTCATCCTGGAACACTCTTTTTGTTGCCTGATCTACTTCTGCCTCTGGCACACCCTTTTGGCGAAGTGCCTAATTTTAGAGCACATGATGTCAAATTACAAATAGTTTGTAAAAGAATTTCAAGAGTGATATAAAGCATAAAATTAAATCATGTTAAGAGCACAAACGGGCATCACAAATTTAGTTTCAGAAGGCATCGGGCTATAAAGTTCACTTGCAAAGTAACTTTTTCTTTCACCTCAAGGAACTTTTAGTTATGGAGATTATTCTCATTCTACCCTAAGAATATATGGTGACAACTCAAAGGAATTCAATACTAATAAATCATGGAAAAAAAGATTTAGATGCATACCAAGTATATACATGTTTTAACTCATATCAAACAGCTCTGGTAATAAAACAGGCTACATGCACTGACTCTTCATTTAGAACAACAGAAATGGAGAGGGAAGCAAAAATACTAGCCTGTTTTATTCGCCTTGGACCCCATGTTGATGATATCCATCGGGATCGCGAAAATGATTCCGCATAAAAACCATCATTCAACAAACCCCTTCAGAGGTAAAAGATGAAGATATTAATATGAGCATAGGCGCTGCAAAAAGAGATATGTTCTTAGAATGACGTATTAATGGCTAATGCCTTGCTATGTCAGCCAAAGTATTGGTTAGATCTAACATTTAAGTTCTGGCATAAAACATATAGAGGCCCTTTACAAAATTTGATGTTCCCTATCGAGAATCAGTAGTAGTTGGACTGTTGGATAAGATTTGGGACTTACACTCTGTGGGTCGTAAAGATGGATAATTATTGTGACATCACCACTATTGGTCAAAGTGAAGAGTTGTCCTTCTACTAGTGCAACCGTAATCAATAGAAAAGCAGTCTTACCTTGACTTGAAATCAGCAACCACAGCATCAACTGCATCAACAGGATATTTCTTACTTCTTAGTTTCTTCCTAAGCTCAGAAACTGTGAATGCTCTGTTCAAGAGAAACAAGGCATACTTGAGTATTCATTTTCAGCAGCGACAACGCGCCTTTGAAAAAACAAGTAAAATTCAATGACCTTAATGCATATCACAGAATTTTCCATTAGACTATGAATGAAGACAAAGACATGATATCAGAAATCAAGAAGGTCAACAGAATAACACATTGCAGTGGGGAAGTTCAAAATGGTACCCACATCATCAAGTCCAACTGTATATGTGATCTGAACATTATTCATTTAGTATTTGATGAGCAATTCATACTACAGACTAAGATATAACCAAAAAAATTCAGTGCAACATATTGCTATCTGCACAGTTTCAGGGATAATTCTAGAACATCTCGAGGTGGAAATTGGTAGACATCATCTATCAGGTCTCACCTGGCAGCAAGTAATTCAATTGCAGCCTTCCCCACATCTCGCACCACTCTTTCACTAATTCCGCACACCGTGTCATCACTTACCTCTTCTTCCAAAGAAAGCCGCGCAAACTCATCGGCAAAGTTCTTTCCAATGGGATCTGAGGCATCCTCGCAATGACTGAGCTGCTCATCCGAACTCGGCATAGCCTTATCCCGCGCTGAACCAAACAAGCAAGTAAGGTTACATCCACGCGATCTGGAGACTATTATTCAAAACCAAACCACTTCTGAGCTCTATCAAAGTCTCACCAGCATTCCCCTCTTCGAAAGCACCTTGCCGGCAGCTCACGAGG
Source organism: Echinochloa crus-galli (assembly GCA_900205405.1). NCBI lineage: Eukaryota > Viridiplantae > Streptophyta > Magnoliopsida > Poales > Poaceae > Echinochloa > Echinochloa crus-galli. The sequence continues at coordinate 1,826,485 of OAMR01000238.1, read as the reverse complement.
TTCCGTCGCAGAGGCTCGCGCCGGAGACGAACCATCCCATTTGCAGGCATTTGCCCTGCAAAAGGATGAAACATTTGTGGATTTGGCTATTTGGGCCAGAGAAATCGATAGGGTTCGGCCGGCGGCGTGAGGATCAGGGTGGAGAGGTACCAGGAGGAGAGGGTTTTCGGGGGACGGGGCCGCAGGAATAGCTCTAGCCCCGGCCGGAGATGGAGGAGGCGGCGGCTCGCCGCCAGGGCCGACATCCCTAGCGGGTACCGAGTACTCCGTACCGACTAGTGCTACGCGCCGCAGAGCGTTCAACCCTGCTAGCATAACGAAAGAAACCATAGTTAAAAATGAAAGAAACCCAACAAAACCTGCTAGAAAGTAGGATCAAGCCTGAAAGTTTTGTTTAGCTAAAATTCCACAAGTATTGTCTGTTTAGCTAAGTATGATCGTTTTTTCCCTATACATTATGATCTTGGCATCTCTTGTAAAGTCATTTTTTTCTCAAGTAGAATTTCGTTCTCTTTTTTAGAAATCAAATTATTTATTTAGAAACTTCACTAGAGTTGATAAATCGTTTTATCTATTATAAACCAATGAACTTTGATGGTTTTTATTTAGAGAATATTAGTGGGAGCGGGGTAATTTTTTATAATACTACAACTGTTCCAAATTACTATTCGTCATGGACCTTTTCTCGTAACATTTGACTTATTTAAAAAATTATGCAAGTGTCTTTTTTTATTTGTGGTTTACTTTATCATCACATATATTTTCTGTTTTAAAAAAATTATCACATATATTTTAGATATGACTTCTTTTTTTATATTTAGATAAAACTTTTAAATAAGACGAATGATCAAACATTATGTAAAAAAGTTAACAATGAATAGTAATTTAGAACAAAGGGAGTAGCAAGAATGGCTTCTCCAATTAAACTAAACTATAAATCAACGGAATCTTTTCTTTTCTTCACCAGCTTTAGCAATCCATAGCCTTAAACTAATTGATTGTCCTAAATTATCGATTTTGAGTATTTCATATGATCATTATATAGTATATGTAAAGATTTTTTTTTCATTTTAGCATATAAAATTCATAATAATATGATATACAAATATCAGGTGTATAGAATAAAAAATGATGATGTAAGTAATAAGGCTACTTATTTGATTGGTTTCCGTATTATGGTGTTAACCATACTATAAATTTAATATATAAAAAATTCCATTAATTCTTTTAGCAAGGAAAGCTAATACTTTATATTATATAAATGTCTACAACGAGTGAGACATGTTAAAAGTACCGTGATTAAGAAAACAATATCAAAGCGAGTAAGCTACGGTGGATTTCCGTTGGATGAAACTTCCACTATTTTTAGCAAAAAAAAAATACTATGCATTCCGCAAATGCATAGATGAGGCGGCACGCTACAAGTATCATGGCGAGAACACAATGACAAAGCCAATGAGGTGCGACAAAAATTCGGTGGAGAAAACTTGTACCAGAATTTTAGCAAGAAAACTGATAATTTGCATGATACTTTACATTATACAGATGTATAGACATGATGATACGCTAAAGGTATCGTGACAAGAAATAATGTTAAAAATGTGTAAGGTGTCGCGAGTTTTCGGTAGACAAAACAAAACTGACACCGCTATTTAGCAAGAAAAGTAAATACTTCGCCCTACGCAAATGCCTATGCAAGGCGGCACGCTAAAGATATCATAATCAAACAAATAATGGTAAAGAAAGTGAGGTGGCGATGCATAGACACGATGATACGTTAAAGGTACCGTGACAAGAAATAATGTTAAAAATGAGTAAAGTGCCGCAAGTTTTTGGTAGACAAAACAAAACTGACACCGCTATTTAGCAAGAAAAGTAAATACTTCGTCCTACGCAAATGCCTATGCAAGGCGGCACGCTAAAGGTGCCGTAATCAAACAAATAATGGTAAAGAGAGTGAGGTGGCGATGCATAACGCGATGATACGCTAAAGGTTCAATGACAAGAAATAATGTTAAAAATGAGTAAGGTGCCGCGAGTTTTCGGTGAACAAAACAAAACTGACACCGCTATTTAACGAGAAAAGTAAATGCTTCGCCCTACGCAAATGTCTATGCAAGGCGTCACGCTAACGGTATCGTAATCAAACAAACAATGGTAAACAGAGTGAGGTGGCGAGCTTTTGACGTGGCAATCATCAAACGCGAACAAAACATAATAAGATGTATCTGGAATAAAAATACCTCTAGATACAATTGAATGTATATATACATGAAGTCCCAGTAGAACCATGTGAAGTCCTAGTAGATCCATGTGAAATAATTGTGTTAAATCCAACTCATGTGTCAGACCACTCACCGTAAACAAGGCAATGATTTTCCACCTCTTTTCCTGCGCAAAAGAAAAAGAAACCCGGAAAGCACCGAAAGGCGAACCCCTGTGCGCGTCCAGCGTAAGCATCACGCGAGGCGTTGGCGCCCGCGGATCCCCCATCGGACGGCTCACGTCGGCCCGTCGCCCTATAAAACGCCCCCACGGGCTTCCCCACCCAAATCCCCCCGACTCCTCGCTTCCTCCCGTTTGTGGCCGAGCCCCCCCGCGACACGCCGTCGCCGCCGCGCGCCTCGTAGAAGAGAGGGAGGCGGCCGCCGCACCGACCCAGCGCCACCCCCGCCTGATCCCCCCGGCATCGATCGGTACGCTGGCCCCCGAACCCCCTCGCTTGATTCGATCGGTTTGATCTGTGGAGCCTTACCCTAGGTTTGATTTGATCTGTTGATTTTGGGGATTTAGGGTTTGATCCATGGCGTCGAAGAGGATCCTGAAGGAGTTGAAGGACCTGCAGAAGGACCCGCCCACCTCCTGCAGCGCAGGTGATTTGCTCTCTATCGCGGTGGTTTATATTCAGATCTTGCCGAATTGTGTTGCGATGAACGCGTTGTCCGCGTGTACTAGAGCTGTAGGTTGATTGTTGTCTGTGTGGTTGGCTTTTGATTGATGCAGTAAGACTGTTGGTCAATTAGTTGCGTGATGTGGCTGTTTGCGTTATTATTTGGTTGTGAGTCCTTATGAACTTCAGTTAACCTATTAGAGTATGCCTGTGTTATGTTGAGTTGTAACTTGAGTGTGTCAAGACCTTGAAGTCTTCAAGTTTTTGCTTGTGGTGCTTCTTTTTTGTTTTAATGTGGATTCAGATGGATTCCAAAGCTGGTGAAGTAGTTAATTCACCCATGCCTGTTTAAGTTTGGTCTAATTCCACCCTCTGTTTTTTCAATTACAGTTAATCCAGATCATTGAATTAGAACTCATAGGAGAGCTGTCTAGCTCATGACATTGCTGTTAGTGTAATCGTGCATTTGCTGTATCCATTTGTAGCCCTGTGGGCACACCACCGTTCTCTGTCTTGTCTGTGAGTTTGATCTTACTGTACATATTTGCTCCATAACCAGTAAGATTTTGTTCTATTTGTGCATGGTATAACCTGCATTGTCTTATTTACACTGGATAAAAATCCCACAACATTTTTTTGTCAAATCTTTGCTCACTGTCTGCCCCCTGCCCACCAATACACACATGCTTTGCTTGTGTATAAGATGTTATATATATATCTTGTTCCATTAGGTTGCACTCACTGTTCTTATTATCAGGTCCTGTTGGTGAGGACATGTTCCATTGGCAAGCGACTATCATGGGGCCTTCGGACAGCCCATTTGCTGGTGGGGTATTCTTGGTGAACATTCACTTCCCACCGGATTATCCTTTCAAACCACCAAAGGTTAGCAGCTCCCTGTTCTTACTTTGGTTACTATATGATACCTTGAGCTAAGTTTAAAGAAAACATCAATCTATGCCTCTTAAATCATTTATGGGGATGTAATTTTTGGATGATATGCTTATTTTCAGGTGTCATTCCGCACCAAGGTATTCCACCCGAACATTAACAGCAATGGAAGCATTTGCCTTGACATTCTCAAGGAACAGTGGAGCCCTGCTTTGACCATATCAAAGGTGAACCATCCACACCCTCTTTACTGTTGGTTTTTAACATTTTTATACCCTTCTTTGCTGTGCCTTGATTTGATTAGCTAATCCGCTATCAGAAATGTTTTTGACTAAATGATCTGTTTTTGTTTTCTTTACAGGTGCTTCTGTCAATCTGTTCGCTGCTCACAGACCCGAACCCTGATGACCCTCTTGTCCCTGAGATTGCTCACATGTACAAGACTGATAGGGCCAAGTACGAGTCCACTGCTCGCTCCTGGACACAGAAGTATGCCATGGGCTAAAAGAAGGCAAAGTGGTGAATGTGCCGAACCCCCAAAACCGTTATCATCTAAATAACCAGCCAAGTCACTCTCCCCCCAACCAAGTAATGGACTTTTGAGGGCTATTGTGTCCTGTTGAACTCATGTATTACCTTGTGAAGTCCGTGAGTCTGGTAGTCTGTTCTACCTGACTGTTCCGTTATCTGATGTTCTTCGTTAATCATATTTATATGGTTTGTGGTATCTGCTGTTTGGATTGCTTATTTATTCTAAGGATTGGGAAGCCTGACAAGTTAGTTGGGAATCAACTCCAATCCATAGGGACCAGATCGAATTGGATTGGAAATTAGTTTATTTTTCATCCCAATCCACATATTAGGAGGGTTGGGAGGGAACAAGTTTATACAGAAGCCTGTTGGGGATGTTAGCCATAGGGACATTGAAGTGGAAGATGATATTGGTTTATTTTTCACTTCAATCCATTGATTTAGAGGGAATGGGTTTTATCCGTACGGACCAAAAAGAAGTGAAGTGGAAATTAGGTTATGTTTTTCTCCAAACCACATAAATTGGTGGAGGGGATGACGGGGCCACGGTTTGTTTTATTTTTCTGTCCGCTCCACCATTCTGTTCTTAGTCTTCTGCGTTTTTGCGCTGTTGAGTTAACAAACAATGTAATTCGACCTATGCATTTGGACAAGCTGTATGCAGAGGGTATCTACAACTGCAGGTAGATTAGAGTAACCCTTTGAAACCTCAGCCAACACGTTATGAGCCGTTTGAAATCTTAGCTAACACGTTAGCTAGGCTGCCGTGGGAACTAGATGGGCCGATTTGATTCCTTTGTGGGAAGGAATGGTGAAAGCTACAAGCAGGAGATTGTTCTCATCTCTCTCCATAGGACGTGGAAACAAGCGAGTTTTTGAGACAATACGCGAAGCTTTTTTTTTTTCACCCCCAAAACTGAGACGCAATAGCAACACCAATCTCTCAATTGGAAACTAAATCAGGCATCGTCAGAATCTGTAACGTTTAGGGCAAACTAATTTTTAATATGACGTCCCAAACGTATATTCCGTAGTACGTATTTAAACTGGAAGGAGTATTACATTTACGAAATGCTTTATAACATTTCACAGCATTTTTTTACTGTACCAAACTTCAACAAGCATAATTACAGACCAAAACGGCTTAAACCCAGTAACAAATAATTGTTCCGTTGAAACAGATCCTGTAATAACATTGAATGAACTTACCACAATAGCCTATGATGCATTTACTCATATAAGCCATATTTACATGAAATGGACCTGTATTTTATAAACCGGTAGAGCGTGAACTGGACGCTGTGTACCATATTATGGAGAATAGCTCCACGGAGACTCCGAGACTCCATGCTTTATTTTTCTGGCTCAACTTTAGGGCCGTGCAATAATAACTGTGACAATGAGAATTACCAAGAATTCACAAACAATGGACCATTCCGGCGTATCTTCTGGCGGAACTGTTTCTTCTTTACACACCAGGCGTCAGTAAAAGTACTCACCTAAAGTTCAACCAATCAATAGTAAAAGTGAAACTAACATCATCAATGATTTCGAATTGAACACAAACAAAATTCAAGGTTCCATGTCCTTACATTGCTAATCATCTTTGCACCAAACCAGGCAGAATCAGTGCCAAATGCAGGAGGAAGGACTCTTATTCCTTCTGAAATGTAAGGTGGAAGAAGTTGATGCAGCTCTTTCTCCAGCCTCTCTGTTGCATTATACAGTATCCATCAGGGTCACCCAAAAAGATTCTATAATAAATGGCACTATCCATCACCATTCCATGTTTGATTCAATACCGATTAATGTCCATACTGCGCCAAAATGCATAGAAAGATACCTGGTAAACCAGCTAAGCATGACGATCCACCGGCTAAAACGATCGTCTTGTACCAGCTGTCATCACCAACCACTTCTGAATTATAGCAGTGATCCATACACAGAGATACTGCTTTATGCAAGCCCATAGCCCGCCTGCATGTGCAAGGTCAACATTGAGCAACCATAACTGAACTGTAACGAAAGCACAAATCAAGCAATATCTGAAAATCACATACATTCCTCCCATATGGGGCTGAAATAGAATTTCTGTAGTCTTGAATCTCTCTTCCGATAGAGTGAACCATCCTTCACCATCAACTTCACAAGAAGCTTGTGTATCTTTACGTAGTTCAGCTTCATAATCAGCCGCTACGTAGCAAAGTTTCTTCACATAAAAGAGAGAAGTAGAGTCATCTCCATTCTTTGATATTCATCTTTAAATAGGTAGCCTCTAGGTAATAGGCTCCAAAAACGGTTAGGTTGTCTCATGGTCTGTAGTCATTAGGTAAGATTATAGGCACAGTGTCTGTACACCAAATAACTTCAACTACTGCGGTATAGACAAATTTTACCTCCTTGATGGTCCGAACAGTATACAGTGACTCGCAAGATATATTTCTTCGGTGCAGTAACTCCTTAAGAAATCCAGTGAGTTTAAGGGCACCTTGCCCCACAGTTTCAATACCTATCTCATACATTACCCTGCCTTCATAGACTGTTGCAAACATAGTATATCAGAATCCTAAAATTAATGGCATAATATGTGCAACTGAAAGGTGCAAATGGAATGGCTAATGTTCCCTGAACTCATGGGAAAATACAAAAAAACATTTGAAAAAACCATAGTAATGTCACCAGCATTGAATCTTACATAGAGAAAGGAAAATATGAATAATTACTTACTGGGAACAACAGAAGTGTTGTTGAATCCAATGTGGACAACGATACCGGAGATCCGTTTAGAAGCATACAAAGATAAAACTGCCTAGAAAACAAATGCCAGTGAGCTCATTGTTCCCAAAAGTTTCCTCGTTAATGAAGTACATAAGTAGTATGAATAATGAAGATCAAACAATTTTGGACACTTGGACAACCATAGATAGCGTTAGCATATGTATTCAACAACATTGTATGGATGATTAACCTGAACATGCAATACTTAATATTAGTTTTATACAAATCTCTTAGTTGGGCAGCCCAGGCTTTAACTAGTCATGGTTTTGATTTGGTGCAACTACATGAATTTACTAAATTAGGGAAGCTAATCCTTTGATTCAGGACAGAAGCGACGATTGGATTGAATCATTGAAAAGAAACACAAGGTGAAATTTGAAAAATATATCCAGCTGGCTTAACCAAATAATGAAAGAATGCACTGAATACTGATCATACTTGGTCAACAGCGCAAACAGCAGGAACATTCATATCAAACAAGACAGAGTATAACGTCTCTTTGTATTGCTTTCTTGAGGCCCTAGCAGACTCAGTATCTGTGACAAATAGAAAACTGGGTCAAATAATATGGTCAAAATGCAGAACTGTAAAAGTTAGTTCAAGTAAGACTGTAAGAATACAAACCATCAGAGTGAGAGAGTGGAAGGACAACGATAACCGGTTGAGTGGAAGGCTTAACTTGCATCCTGTAGTCAGAATGAAAATATGTCCAAAGAAAGAATTTAATACTAAACATCACAATAGATGGTCCATCAGTGATTTTGTTTAATAAAACTCTACTACTCATGACTTCAAATGAAATCAGTGGCCAAAAGAACAAACGAAAGTATGATTTTCATCTCCATTGATCAGCTTCTTTTGAGTAGAGACTAGCAAACGCCAATATTCAGATATCAGAGATCAGAATCTTTAGAGTTGAACCCAAATCTGCATATCCCAGTAGAGTAAAGGATACTGGGAAAAGCATCAATCTATAGTCTTGCTACCATACATGATAAATGAAATATCTAGCATGTGCTGGATTGCTAGTAGGATGAAGTGTGCAATCTGAAATATAAATGAGCACATACCCACAGACACATGCTTAATGTCAGAGCTAGAATCACAATGACAGTAGGCAGATAGAAAAAAGTGTTCAATATAGATTAACCCAACAGTCATTAGTATCGTCACTGGACAAATTTTCTAGCCAAGGAAAAATTGTTTATCATATGAAATAAACATACTATGTGGAACTGTGAAAGTGAGATCTTGTTCAAAACCTCGTATAGATTGTAGAGAAGAAGTGACGAAGCCTTGCATACATAGGTGATTCAATGTTACCGAATTCCTGCATAGTTATCCCAACGGGCATAGAAATTAAAGACATATCTTTGAGCTATGGAAAATCAGTAAGCACCAATCTTGAGCTTAGTAGGTTAGCGTCGGTCATCATGATGTTCATGGGCATCTTATGCCTTTCAGATGTAACCCTGGCCACTGATTAACACAGCTTACCAAGAATGTCGCACAACGCCCAGAAGGAGCAGCATACTTGCTCCAACCATACTTGCAATATCCAGATCCACCTTCAATAAAAGAAACATCAGAGGACATACCAAGAACTGACACTACATAAGAAGAGGCAGTCTGCATTTCATCACACTATAAATTTTCCTAGTAACTGAAGCTGCACAAAAAGTAATAGCATCCATTTTGTGTCTGTAGAGATTGAAAGTAGTCAATTTAATCCCACCATCGGACGCTAACTTATCTTGAGAATTTCTCAAATATTTGTTTTGATTAAGCAAAGACTGGCTATCTGAAGTAAAATTGGAGAAGTCGAGGACGCCGTATTTGTTACCATCCACTATGAGAGTGCCCGGGACCATCGCTCGGTGGCCGTAAATCTGTTTGAACGAGGGCTGCGGCGAGCTATCGTAGTACATCCTACAAATGCACAGCGATGTCAGCTACAACACCGAACGCGGCGCATATATAATCAAACCGTGTGAGAAGTGGCGATGGCGAGACGCGGGGCAACAGACCAGTGGCGCGAGTCGGGGCCAGCGGCGAGGTGCGTCTCGGCGAAGACGACGAGGTCCCAGGGCTCGGGGCCGAGGCGGAGGAAGAAGGCCCAGAGGCCGTTGTCGGCGGCGAGGATGCGCCAGGCGCGGCAGACGGTGCTGGAGCGCGCGGCGTCGACGGGGCCCAGCAGGCGCAGGATCTGGGCGAGCACGTCGGTGGGCACGGCGTCGAGCGCGCCCAGCGACAGCGAGGCGCTGTACTCCTCCGCCGCCGGCTGCGCGCGGGGGCGGCCCCGCGGGGAGCCGGCCGCCGACGCCGACGCCGGCCCGGCCCGGGGTTGGCGTCGCGCGGACAGTGGCGCACGGGCAGCGGGAGAGGCCGGTGGCGCTACATGTGCGGATGGATGCTGCCGGCCGAGAAGGGCGGAAGCCACCAGAAGCTCTGGAACGGACGGCCCGGCAAGGGGAAGGGGAGGTGAACGAACCGGACCCGAGGACAAAGGGAAGGTGGGTGCTCGGGGATAACCGTCGCGGGCGCGGGCGTCACGTGTGGTCCTAGACATGGCCGCGTCCGCGTCGGCCTTGATCTTTTTTTTGAATAATTCGCCGGCCTTGATCGATCTGATCGGCGAGCTGCAGCTGCTGCTCCTACCGGCTACCGGTACACTCGGGCCGGGACACTGAGCACTGGGGCCAGCGCTTGCTTGGGTTCCAGTCGAGACGGATTCCATGATCCACTGGTGATGGCACGGCTAATAAATGGAAAGGGCACTGGCGTGAATGGAGCGATAGTGATGCTGTTTGTATTATTTGGTGTTTAGTTTCTGTTGCGTTTGTGTCTGATGGGCGGTTGGCCGCCACATAACTAACGGACCCGCACTTTTAGCTTACTTGACCTTTTCTTTTTTTTCACCCTGTATGGATGCGCTCACTCACACACATAAATTGTTAGAGTAACTTATTTTTCGGACAAAACGACTATGTTTTATGAATTTTGGGTTGAAATTTCAAACATTTAATTTCACCTAAATAAAAAAACAAAAATGCTTCTAGCTCGAGAAAGTCATTTCGGGCCCAATATCTGGAATTCCCATTAGCTGTGCTGACTCTTGAATCATGATGAAAGGGAAGTTTCAGATTGATTGCATCATTTGGTGTTTATAAGTTTTTGTTGCGTTAATTTGTGGGACCAAACCAACAATTTTAGATTCCTTACTCTTCATTCATCACCCTGTCATTAACGCGATCACAACCTCACCCACACCATTTGGGTGTTTTTTTTCCTCCGTCGTTTTAACGGGCGTGTGCTCTCGTGTTTACAATTTCATACGTGCGCGGGTATTTACTCTCAGAAAAGTCCTACATTGGTAATTTTAATTTCATATAGGCTCAAAACTTTAGCACTTGCAGTTCTCTGTAGTGGCGTCAAGCATGATATTCCGGTTACATAAGCAAAAATTCTTATCAACTAGATTTGTAGTTAGCCATTGAACATGCTCTGTGAGTAGAGATGTGAATCTCGTAGAGAAGAGGGATGCTCGTATGGTTCAAGGTCGTTTTTGTGCTACATTGTCAATTTGTTTTCTAATGTTCGCACTACTTGGCCCTTGAAAATGTCCAACCGTCATCGATGGAAACTGGGCTCTTTACGGTCAAATTTCAAAGGTGGTTTAGACAGCAACCATTTTAACTTTTAAGGCTACAAAATGTCATCTCATAGACTCGTACCCCTACTGGGTCCATGTTCATCCTGCTAGTTGCCATTCTAGATCGTTCCGGAGCATTGGTCGTGCGTAAACCTCGCTGACCAAAGTACCATGTCCTTTAATTACTCAACTTCATACATCAGAAACCATGGGATCTAGTATATCTTTAGTTAATAGTAATCTTCATATATGTTTATCCTCAAATTGTAGCAAGGACAAAACCCACATACTATATGCAAGCATGAACACTACACGCCGCGCTGATCAGCAATGGCGCTGCAGCCCAAAAACCCAACTACTACTCTGCTTGGATCGCCTGCGTAATTGTTCCGGCTATCATCATATAACGATGAGCTGTGGCAGACCGGCCAACCAACCCAACCCAAGGATAGAGATGACCACAGCGGCCAACCACCACACCCCGGGGAGGCCCGGCCTGGTCCCGATCGGTGATCACTGACGACCAAGTGACGCTCGAGCTCGAGGTAGGCAGGCAGGCCAACTACAAATGTACAGAAAAAACCCCGGCCGGGAACCTCCAAATCGGCGGCATCAGCAGATGACGCAGGAGTTGGGGTCCTCCTCGGCGCTGTGGACGACGTACTGCGGCGGGGGGTGGTAGGGGTACTGGTGCGCGACCCACGGCGGGTACACCATGAGCGGCTTGACCTCGGGCTTCTTGTCGCCGCCGTCCTTCTTGTCGCCGTCAGCTTTCTTGTCGCCGCCGCCGTCCTTCTTGTCGTCCTTCTTCTCCTCCTTGGCCGGGCCGACGGAGACGATGGACGCCGGGCCGTGCTTGTTGCGCAGCTTGTTGACGACGTCGACCGGGTCGACGAGGCCGATCACCGTCAGCTTCTGGTCCTTCATGTCCACGGACATGGAGTCGATGCCTGCGGAATTGAAGCGGCGTCGTTGCCGTCAGAAACCAGAGCTCGAATTTTTAACAGACTGGAGATTTGTTTCTTCCGGTTTGCAGGTTCAAATTAAAGGGACTGGAGATGAAGAAGGAAGGACAGGAGAGGCAATTCAAGTACACATGCATACCGTGGAGGGTGGAGACCGCTTTCATCACCTTCTGCTTATCCTTGTTGTCGTGCAAGTCCAGCTTGAGCACCAACTTCTGCAGCAGCACAAAAGAGGATTCATTCCGTTAAGAATAGGTGGCACAGGGAAGGGGAACACAAAGCCTTTTTCTGGCGAAAAGAGGTAGTACGAATCAGGCAGGCGAAGAATTCAAGAGCGATCACCTTGGCAGCCATGGCCTGGCGAACTATCTGGGACTGATCTTCCTTGTACCGTGCGGAACCAAGCAACCGCTTCGAGTCTCTGGCTCTATATCTGGGCAGGCACGCTGGCGTGTGTCGAGTTCGCAATGCGACAAATGGAGGGAGGGGCCTCGCTGAGAGCGCGAGAGGACCTGGGGGCGGGGCGGGATGGCGTTGGCGTGGCGCGCTGTCTCGGCGGTGAGTTCGATGGGAACGAACCGAGGCAAGTTTGATTGGGGGGCGGCAAGGGAAGGGAGCCTGGATTATTTATAGGCCCCCGAGACGGAGAGCCCGGTGGCGGGCGGACGAATTCGGCGGGCCACCGCGACTGAGACGCCGAGGAAACAAGGCCGGATTCGACTCGTTTCACGGAAGCCGCGACGAAGGCTGGGCCTGGGCGATCCGATCGGGGCCGAGCCGGATCCACTCATTCATCGCGTCGTACTAAGCCGAGCGATACGGTGGGTTAAGCCGTTAAGCAAGCAAGGATGATGACGTTACGGCGAATGGTTTTTGCTTTTTGTCCCAGCCTTTGTCCGCTCGCTCGCTCGGTGCGTTTCGGGCGGCGCGCCCGTGCGCGTTGGGTGGGTGGGTGGATGGATGGATGGCGAGAGGAGGGGAAGTCAGGGACAGGGAGTGAGCCGGCCCAGCCCGCCCGGAGGACGTGCCGTGTGGAACGCGCCGCGTGTGACCCCGCGGGGACGCAGCCGCCAAAGGAGATCTCGCCGGCGAGGCAACCCGCGACGACCGGCCGAGAGGGGCCGAGTCGTCGTCCTGCTCTTCCGGGCTCGACCACGATCGGGTAGCAGCATCTTGACTGACTTGGGATTAGTGTGGCAGCAGAAGCACTTGTGCCAGCTAGCTGTTAGTGGAATCGAAAGTGAAAGTGAAAGAAAGGTGATTGTTATGTTACGTGCAGTACAGTACAGTCCAGCAGCAGTCCAGTCCGATAGAGTGACAGTGGTTGAATTGAACCGGAGCGTGAACTTGCCTTGAGCTTCCGGCGAAGCTCAATCCTGCCAGTGCATTAATTGTACTGTCACTAGCTCACTTGTACTGGTAGTACCGTAGTTTGAACACAATTACACAACGTATGCTGTCTCTATAACAGAATTGGATGCGCGCACGTGTCTGCCGAATTGACTTGGGGTCGGTCTCCTCCTCTCCCTGTCCCCTGCATCCATCCGTTTAATCATGAAGCAACGGTTGCAGGGAAATTTCCCTGAAAATATCATCACGTGGCCCGAGCAGCGTCGGATCGCGCGCTGGCTGGCTGGCTCCGCCTCGTAGTGCGTTCTTGTCGTCACAACAAACTTTCTGACGCCTTTCCGATCTGATCAGCGATCCGATCTTTGCCCGGATCATCAGGGGTCTGAAAACTTAAAAAGTCTAGACAGAAGAACCGAGCTCATCTTCCATTCCAAAAGGTGCCCGGGCTTTTCCGCGCCCCTTGAAAAGCCGACACCGCGCCTGCAGAAAAACGTCGAAAACGAAAACTCACAACAGTTTGGGGCAAAAAAAAAGGGCTCGTCAGTGGGGTATGCCGTAATCATCAAATCCACGATGATTCTCCTCCAGCTGAACCAAACATGGCATTGGATTTGGATTAGGACATGGCATCCTGATCTGCAAGTGGAGTACCTTGGAGAGCAAGGATCTCAAATTCTCCATCGTCGTCAGGTCAAAAAAGCTTAACGGCAACGCGTTCACGCGACAACTACTCCGTAGCTAGTTCCGGTCCACAGTACGTAGCTAGTTGAGAGTTTTGAAATGAGCTGCTCCATTTGCAAGCTGGGATCGCTCTCTAGAAAAATTTAGACTGCTCGGCCAAATGATGACATAATATGGTCAACTGCCCAGTCAAATGGAGGATGGGAGTACGCGGACAGTTGGACAGTCCGATCCAATTTCAGCGCTGAATAGTCAGTGTTGACTGGCTCTAATACACTACTCCTTACTAATGACCAGCACACACTCTCCTAAATTCATTCCATAACCAGAATCCAGAGTGGTCGAGTCCAGATCAGTGTGTGTACCATATATACGATGATTCAGGATAAGACGCTCGCGTCGCTCCCCGCGTGGGGCGACCGAGCGCATCCCCTCCCCAAAACAAAAACCCTAGCCGCCGCCCCTTTGACCGCCGCGCTGCCGCCGGAGCGGGTCGCCGGATGCCCGCGCGGCCCGTGGGAAGGGCGGCGGCGGGGCTCCCCCTCCTTCCTCTCGGCGGATTGGGCGAGCGCGGTCGTCTCGTCCGGCGGAGGCCGGGGGACCCAGATCCGGCGGTGCCTCGGCTGGATCCGGGGTCCCCGCGTCGGGGGCGCGTGTTGTGGTGCGTGGACGGGGCTGCAGGCGGCGCGAGGCGGCCCGGCGACGGCGGCGGCCGGTGACGGCGGCGGCGGCGGTTTGAGCTGCGTGGCGACGGTTGCGGCCGGTGTGGCAGCCCGGCAGCGGCGCGTTTCGGCGGCTGGTGCGTGGGGGAGTGCTGGAGGCGGCGGTCGTCGGCGCGGGGCTCGTGGACCTTGGGGCTGCTGTCCGGCGGCGCCAGGTCCATCTCGGGCCTCTCCGAGTTCTTCCATGGAAGGCGCAGGTGGTGGTCGGGCTGCTCAGATCTACGGAGTCGTAGCCTACTCAAAGGGTGGCGACGTGGGCGGCGATGGCTCGCTGTTGGATGGCGGTTTTCGGGGCCTACCTTGCCTAGACTAAGTGCTGGGGAAGGATTGGGACGCCGGGGACCGTTCCCAGAGGGAGTTCGGAGGCGGCCTGCAGGAGACGATGGCTTCGGCTGGCGTGCGTGTCTGCGTGTGGATGTATCCCGAAGCCTAAGTGCTGCGGAGGTCCGACGGTGGGCAGCACGGTAGTGACGGTGGCTGGAGGCTGCTGCGGGTTACTTTCATCGTCGACGTCCCCGTGTGAAGAGTGGGCCTCACTAGCCCATCGGTGCGCCGGTGAGCCGAGCAGGGTGTCACAACACTCGTGTCGTTAGTCGACGGTCAGGTCGAGGGGTGACTAAGTGCTCGTCCCTCACGATACCGGCGGCTGAGGCTAGAGTTGTGGTGCATTGTGTTCTTCATCGACGGGCCGGCATTGGGCGGAGCTTCGGGCGAAAGTCTATTCCGGCGTTGGTGTCGGTTTCAACAACGGCGGCGTCTTCGGATGTCGTGAACCTCCTTGGAGGCGTTGGTTCAGAGGCTATCTGCTTGGTCTTTGATTTTCCAGGTGAAAACCTTTCTCCGGCTGACCGGAGGGGCGACGATGGCGGCTTCGACGTCGTATACTTCTTGGAGGCGTCGCCTTGGAAATCAAGTGATTGGCTTCAACTGTGGAGGAACGGTTTGGCGAGTGGTTGGCGGTTGTTTGGAGCATGGACGGACAAGATGATTGAAGCTTAGTCTTTCTTTTTCTTTCTGTTAGTGTGTTTTCTTCTTGTTTCTTGGTTTACCTCGGTGTGAGGTTAGAGTCTAAGTACTCTGTTGGTGTGTAATTTTTGGCCGTATATATCCACTTGTGGATATAGAGGCCGAAATTTAATTCCATAATCTAAAAAGTGAGTGATGTGTTGTGTTAATCCATTGCGTTACGTTGTGGTGAGAGCCTGGCTAGCGTGCAAACAGCAGCCGTGCAGTGGAATCGCAGCTCACTAACCTAGTACAGTAGTTAAGAAAAAAAAATTGCAACTAGAGACAAATTAAGAGACGGATCGCCATCATTTCGTATCACGGTCCTGTTTTTTGTTTTTTATTGTTTCCAGCGAGTCAACAGTGTTTTTCTTTCAGCGAAAACCAGCGCCAGCCACCAGCCACCAACCAGCCAGGAGTGTTTTTCTCTCAGCAAAAACCAGCGCCAGCCACCAGCCAAACGAACAGGACGCACAAAACAAATTGCAACTAGAGCCGAATTAAGAGACGGATCGTCATCATTTCGTATCTACTGGCTCGAAATACAGATTCTACTATGTATGTATGTACCCATTGGTCCTAGGCAGAAGTTGACATATGATTCGGCCAGGAACAGTTAGACTATATAAGTCGTCGCATCGATCGTATATACGGAGTATTCTTCTGTGTGAAAAGTCGCAGCCGCATTGCGTGACAAACAATAACGAATTGCGTCACTCTCACCTGACGCTGAAAGCTCAAAATTAATCATAGGGGCTTCTTTAATGGAAACTCCCCCAGTTGAAGAAAACGTCGTTTATATTTCAATATTTGTTGCCTATCCTTCCGAATAATGTACTACTGACCAAAAATTTCAAGCGCGATGCATTGGACAGTGCACACACGTAAAGAAAAAAAAATGCCTATTTGCATCATACATTTACTTGTTTCACAGTCGAGTGCATTTTGACATTTTAGATGCATAATATTTATTACGTACATAAATAAATATGAGTTGTTTTACAATGATTGGAGAGGTACCCAGAGGTACCTGAAAGTACCTGGTATTTTTAGTAAAAAATAAATTAAATAAAAAAAGGACATTGTGATAATCTTACTTAATTGGGAACTATTTGTGGGAAGATTCATAGGCGAAAATCATGGAGGGAATCGTAGACCAAGCACCGACGGAGTAGAAGTAAAGACGGTGAAAAAAACACATTTTTTCGCCACAAGAAATTACCCTTATGCCCTTTTTAAATTTTGAAAAAAATATTAAATCAATAGTGGGTCCCACAAATTTGGTACCTCCGGGTACCTACCTTTGGGTACTTCTTTTGTTTACACCATCTGATTTCTCGAAACGGGTGGCTCTAATTAATCCCAATCATTGTAAAATTTCTCAAATATATATAGTAAGTAAGAACATGTATATGGAATAAAACTATTTTCTATAATATGAGACGGATGCAGTAACTTATTAAATCGATGCAACTGCTAATTTCATTTGATCGTATACCTCTGAATCGTTCAGCCCCCGCGTTACATTCCAGCAGCAGGTACACACACCCAATGGAGTGAGTGACAGTGCTTTCACCGGCGCCTTAACTTGCCTTAACAGTTATATCCACAGCTTGAGCGCAAAGCTAGCATACTCGACTAGATGTCATTAACATGTTGCGTTGTTGGCTGGATCCAAATATAGTGCGTTTTCATTCGTCAGGAGCAGAGAACTTAATTTCTGACGTCTGCTTGATCGACGGGCAGCAATCTTTGCCCGGATCTGCAGCAGGGGCTCGCGACTAACGGAGCAAGAGCAACTCCAGCAGGGCATCTATACGACCTCTACTCTAAAATTTGGAGGCTTAAAGCAAAAACACAACTCCAGCAGGACCTTTAAATAGACCTCCATTTTACATAGCCCTCCAAATCTTCCCTCTAAGCCTCCATTTTTAGAGGCCCTCCAATTCTCCCTCCAATAGTAGGTCCCCTCCAAGCATGAGGTTGACAGGTGGGTCCATGGAGAAATAGAGGCCCGAATACATATGCCCACTGGAGTTGAGTGTTTTTTTTGAGATTACACAGTACAACGCAGACGCTCACACACACACGCACACTCACCCCTATGAATACACGTACGCAAACCCTACCCCTATGAGCACCTCCGAAGGACTGAGCAGAGCACCGGCAGAGAGATTCCCGAAGTCACCATTGGCACCTCGTTGTCGACGGGAACGCCGCTTACCACTTAACGCATAGCGCCGGTAAATCCTGGTAAATTTCAAGAAAAGGTGCGAGCACCAGGATTTGAACCCTGGTGGGTAGCGTCCCACTTGACCGTCCTACCATTGGACTACAAGTCCAATCGCAGTTGAGTGTTTATTATATACCTCTATTTTTTAAAGATGGGCCTGCAAATAAGTCTTGAAGGCCTCAATTTGGAGGCCTCCACTGGAGTTGCTCTAAGATATTCGAGAGGTGAGGCGTTCCCTTTTGAAAAGCCAACACCGGCCTAGCTCGTGCTCCTTACCACTACCTAGTCTACAAATGGAATGCTTCAACTATCCTTTTTTGAAGTTAAGAATAAAAAAACATCTTCTTTTTAGCAGCGAATGCTTCAGATGTATCTGCTTCCATGGGCAAATTAGAACCCGCCTCCAGAACCGTCTAGCTTTTAGATTTCTTATTAATAACATTGGTAAAATGGCGACAGAATAAGGGGACTCCGACAGTCCGATCCTAGCTTTTGCCCTAGCAACGCTGGAGTCCATTGATCTGCTAGCCGCCTATTAAACACATGCGAATAATAGTCAATGGACTAGCTATAATCGGCCCGGTCACCAGTAACACACAGGATTAGTGCGTGATGTATTATGTTAAAAATCCACTGCACTACCTCATATGAGGTTTGCAGTGACGGTAAAGTCCAGTGTGCAATATGTATATATACAAAAATATACATGCAACAGCCGTCAGCCGTGCCGTGGATTCGCAGCCGTACGTCCCTTGGGCTAAATGCCGGCCGGTTGATTTATTATTGCCGCTGAAAGCTCTGTAGTAATTGGAGAAAAAAAAATCGACCGATCGTGGCCTTCAATTAACAATGAGGTCTTAATCCGGCGTATTAGGACAACGAGAGGTCGCGGAGCACTTTAAAGTGGCTTTTTTAGCGGAGGAGCGCGTGCAACTTGACGAGACGAGACGAATCGACCGCCAGTTTTTTTTTCCGCGTGTAATGTGTTCACCCGTAGCTAGCCACCTCGATTATCTCTGTCTTTCAGCTCGATCTGCTTCCACTCTGACGAACAAACAAACGTACATATACGTATTGACAGAACTAATAAGCTGTCAAGCTGGCATACGGACGCACGTGGATCCATATCATATATCTATCCTGCCTATATATATATATATATATATATATATAATTTGCAGGCCCATCTCTAAAATATAGATGTCCAAAATAAACACTCAACTCCAGTGGGCATATAAACTCGGGCCTCTATTTCTCTTTTGGGCATATCATATATCTGGTGGGACCCATGGTTGGAGGAGAATTGGAGGGCCTCTAGAAATGGAGGCTTGGTGGGGAGATTTGGAGGCCTATGCAAAATACAGGTCCATTTGAAGGCCCTGTTGGAGTTGCATTTTTTTCCAAGTCTCTAAATTTTGGAGTAGAGGCCCACATAGAGGCCCCTGCTGCTCTAACAACTTGTTCGCTCGCTCTTTCACCTGCATCCATTCCATATGTCGGTGGCTTTTATTAATACACCTACAATACTCCCATCCATGGTACGTAGCTTTGATTAGTCGTAGACAAGCGATTGTGTGTGCATAAAGTTGTAGCCGCCAAGTTCGAAAATTTAACGAACTGTTGCATCGGGTCAATGATCTCACATGACGCTGAATGCTTGAAATAGCCACAGGCCACGGACTGCTAGTCCGCTACTATAATCCAAACTTAATTTCCGAGAGAAAAATTGTCTTATCTGTTGTACGTCCATCTCCTTGGCCCACACGTTAACTTGACCAAAAAATCGAGACTTTGTGAATGCAAGTGGTTCTTGAGAGGTTGATGAATGGTGAGGTTGGCTAAAAGCAGGATAGCTATGCCTATGACTGTCTGAGGGTGTGCAGTGTGCTGTGCAGAACGTTCCTAAACCAAAAGGATTTCGTCTACTGGTCTCAGTCAGTCAAGCTTCTGTAGTCCACGTGTAGGGACTTTTTTTTTTCAGAACGAAGATTCCTTCTTTTTCTCAGCTGATTGCGAATTTCTCTTGACGTCAGTTTTGGTCTGATCTTTTTTTCGACCAAAGGCATTGCCCAGCTTTATTAGAAAGCGTAACAAGTGATGTTTTGGTCTGATCTGATCATGGACGTGTGGACACTGTGTGTAGGATGAGTTGACACTTCTCTGTCTTCTTTCGTGACATCAGCTGTTTGTTTTGCAGTGAGTCGAGATATTAAGCGATACGGAGTAGATGTAATCATGTAAAGATGCACTGCTAGATTCGCGTTTTGCATTTTTTTAGAGGGTCATTTTCTTGTTACTTAAATGGGCCGAGATAGATCACTACTGCACGGATAGCCCAAGGGAGAGACAGAGAAATAGAGTACGAGACTACGAGGCCTAAAAAGGAAAACCCGGACCAGGCACCAGGCTCTACAACGCACTCAGCCCGTTAAGATCCAGAAGCCCACACATGAACGGAGACAACAGACAAGCTGTGATGCCATCTGCTAAAAAAAAACCAGCTGTGCTGCCATTGCCATGTCACAAAACTGGAGTTTCCTTCATGCTTACTACTGTAGTTACTATTACTACTACTCATCAGTCATCACTGATCACTCTAACTCATGCACATTACACCCACACAGTTCATTTCCGAAAAAAAAAGGCGATACATAATACACACACTGAACAGAAGTTGCCAAGTTGCCCTGCAAAGAATATATCTTGAATCGCCTCACAGTCACAGCCAACCCCGGGGGCAGTCACGAACACAGCAAAGTCCGATGGACGATCACTGACGCTCAATTAAGCTTAGGCATGAGCAATATATTATCAAGCAGAACAACCGCAACTACACGCACACGATACAGAACAGACGATCAAATACAATCATTGGACAGCACCCTGCATGCATGTTCATCGTCAGCAGATGGTGCAGCCGTTGGGGTCCTGTCCGCCGTAGTAGCCGCGGCCGGCGTAGGGGTAGTTGGGGTGGTTCCCCCGTGCGCCGCCGTGGCCGCCATGAGCGCCGCCGTACGGGTTGGGGTGCCCGCCGTACTGTTGGTGCGGGTACGGGTACCGCGGGCGCGGGCCCGGCCCCGGCGGGTACACGTGGACCGCCGCGTGCGGCCACGAGCGCATGTCGGCGCCGCCGGGCCCTTCCACCACCTGCTTGGCCGCCTTGGCCGCCGTCGCCGCCACCGCCACCTCCAGGCTTCCCACGGCCACGGCGCCCTCTTCCTTCACACCGCCGGCGGCGCCGCCGTGCTCGGCCCCTGCTGTGTCATGCTTCGCCGGGCCGACGGAGAGGATCTCGGCGCGCCAGTGCCTGCGCAGCTTGGTCACGAGCTCGATGGGGTCCACCAGGCCGACCACCGTCAGCTTGCACTCCTTCATGTCGACGGCGATCAGGTCGAGCCCTGAGGAGCAACGTACGGTTTCCATTTTGATAGAAAGTGTGCGTGGATTCAGGAAGCAAAGGAAGAAGTTGTCAGAACTAGTGGTTGAGTCTTGAGTGCTGCTGTGCTGTGAGATACGAAATTCTGCCCAAGTTAATTGAAGAGTTTTGAAGTAGTGGTACCGGTTAGAGTGGAGACTGCTTTCAGCACCTTCTGCTTCTCCCTGTCGTCGTTCTCGTGCAGGCCCAGCCACAGCACCACCACCTTCTGCAGAAAGACACAAGCAAAAATCCCGTTAATCAACCGGCCACGCCACGAGCGATAAAAGACTGGAAGCCTTGCAGAGAACTAATTAAACAGCTGAAAATGAAGCAAGGGTCAGTTCTCAAGCGATGACTTATGTACCTTATTATCCATCCCACCCAGCAAAAATGAATGCAGCGAGAGAGCGAGTTCAATGATAGGATGGGACAGCAAGGATATCGAAGGCGACTCCATTTTATAGCAGGCAACAAATCAGACTACTGATGGTGACTGGTGAGATATACCTTGGGCTCACCGCGCGAGATGCCATGGGTGGGTGGTGGAGCCGACGAACAGATCGCGTGCAGCCGCCGGGCAAGATCACGACGACCTGCCGAGACTTTGACCGTCCTCGATTCGAGAGCATCTTGACTGACTTGGGAGCTTAGATTTTACTCAGTCCACAAAGAAGCAGTTGCAGTCATAAGTTAATCCGATCTGACAGTGCTGGTATCGTTGCGTGAATTCGATTGCAAGTTTTTTCAGCTGGGAATGATCCTGGGAATGCCTTGCGGGAATAATCACTGTCGTCAGAAAAGGCTCACTCCACTAGCATCTGCAACGACGAATAATATTTTTCCAGCTCTGCAACGACCATGCTGCACTCCAATGTCCAATATATATTCTGCACCAAATTTACCCTAGTGGAACGCGTTTCAAAACTCCATTCGTCCATGGAGAAATCGGATTCCTGCGTTCTAGAAACGCTCGGCCTTTCCAGTGCCAAGGGTGGCCAGCAGATCAGTGACGAGACAACATAATAAATATATAAGGTCCTTTGCGCATTGCCGCAGGGGGCAAATTAACCTGCTGGAGCCCAGCGCTAGAAAAGCAAGAACAAATTAAATCGTGCCCTGGATTCGCAGCCATCCCTGAAACCAAGATCAAGCCAGTTGATTGTTAATTTACAGCTTAAAGCTCCATGTGTTGTAATAGCTAAGAGTATATAGATTCCTCAGCTCATGGCCTGCAATTAACAATATAGCACACGAGATCGGAGCACAATGGCCGGTCTTTTACTCTTTCTTACGTAGTACGTGCAACAGGAAATAAAACATGTACTCTACTTCGCTACATAGCGAAAGGCGAATGCCAGCGTGATTAGAGTAATTAGACACGGGTAGTAGAGAACACAATTTACATAAAATGGAGGACGAAAACGAAATACAAGGACGAAATGGCCTAAAATTTGAGAAATTTCAAGGCTCAAGCCCAACATTAGAAGGCCCAGAAGGCCCATTTAATACCCATGAGCCCACGTACGCGCGCTCCGTCTCCGTGCCCAAACAGCCATGGCGCTGCCGGCGTCCTCCTCAGCGTCGGCTCCGGCCTCCGCCGGCGAGCGGTGGCCGCCGCTGGAGTCGAGCCCCGAAGTCTTCAACCAGGTACCTCTCCTTCGCCTTCATCTGTGACCATCAATTCGATGATCTTCGCTCTCGCTCTCGCCTCTCTGACCTCTTTGCGGCCGCGCGCGCGCAGTTCATGTGGTCGCTGGGCGTCCCGGAGGACGAGGCGGAGTTCCACGACGTGTACGGGCTTGACTCCGACGCGCTGGATATGGTGCCGCAGCCTGTGCTCGCCGTTATTCTCTGCTTCCCTGATCCACCCCAGGTACGCTGGATATTTTTCCTCCCCGAATCAGGAGGGTAGCTACATTGGACATTGCTTAAGAAACTTATTCCCCTCTCGATTTTGGGGGAAATTAGGCCTTGGAACAGTTTGTTCACCCAAATCAGTGCGATAATAAGCAGTTTCCACTGTACGCCTCACCGTTGCTGGTACCCAAACCAGTGCTGAGTGTAAGCACTGGTGCGGCACCGAGGCTACCCCTCGTGTGTCGTGTGGTACTGTTGGAGCGCGTGTTCCCTTATTAGTCACCAAAGCTCACTATAACCTTTGCAATATAACCCTCGGATGATATAACCTCACTGAGTAATGAGTAACGACTAATAATAAGTAAACAAATAAGTTTTGCCACGATGTATGTGCAACACATCTCATCCAAATGTGGATATACGGTTTTGCTGCTGTGTAGAATTGTTTTGATTCTTTTATGTGGATGGCGCATAATTTTCTTTTGACTTTTCTCTTTTTACTTCCTGAGCTAGTAGAGGAGTTCATCGTTTTGTTCAAATGCACTCTTGTTCCACTGCAGGATGCAAGTTACCCTTCAGACCTACTCTTATCTTATGGAGAGAAGGTGAGCCATTCTGTTACTTGTAAATGCCATTTTTTCCTTGTCTTGTATGATTTGAAGTTGATTTCTTCATCATGACAAACTCCAGATAGTTTTACATAAACCAGCGCTTTTCCTTTTGTTCTACATATTTGTTTCATACCATGTGTAACAGGAAACGTGGGACAAGGTGTACTTCATTAAACAGATTGAATCATTGGGAAATGCTTGTGGAACTATAGCCCTAATCCATGCTGTTGGAAATTCTTGTTCAGAAATCAATTTAGGTAACTCGAAATGACTATATGTAGCATGCAAAATTCTTTAAGATACTTGGAATCTCTCTTGTTCTCGCCCTTGTTTCTGAAATGAAGGAACCCATCTGGTATTTTACAGTGGAGAATTCATGCTTGGACTTGTTCTTCAAATCAACTGCTAGCATGGACCCATACGAGGTTCTTGTTTGTTTTTGTCAGAATCTGTGCTCACAACCAGATTACCTTGACGAGTCTTATAGTTTTATTTTGGTTGCTTTATACCTTATGCCATGCTTTTCAGCGTGCTTTATTTCTTGAGAAGGACGATGCCATGGCAAGGGCTCACTCATTGGCCGCCAGTGCTGGTATCACAGAGGTACTGGTTTCCTTGTGTATGTGAACTGAGATTCAACCGGGAAACATTAAAGAAAGATATCCTCTGCATATAGGGGTATACGGTTATACAGTTTGTGATCCTTGAAGCCTTATTTTTCTTGCATTAGCATAATTTTAAACACTGAGTGCTGTGTGAGGATAGAAAAATGTAACTGTTAAGCTTAAACCTGCGACCATTTCGTTAAAGTGGAAAAAGAATCAAGTACAACACCAACTCCACCCTTTAACAGTTTAATAACATAAACACCACTGACTAAAAAAATATTAATGGCCCATACAGATAAACTATCGTTATTATAAATTGTCTCTCTCAGTTGAACATAAATAAATTAGTTACAGTTTGTACTTTGTACAAATTATGCTCATCGCTTGAGTTTTCAAGAAATAAAGAAAAAATATAAGCAGGAGTTTTTCTGTGATTTTTTTGTTGTCATTTTATTGATTATGACTTGAGACCCTTTTTACCAGCTCTGTGATGTTGTGGAAGAGCACTACGTTTGTTTTGTGGCTGTCAATGGTAAAGCCGGAGTTTTTAGCATCAAGTTATCGGTTTTTCATGTATTTTTGCACATTAAAAAGGAGCTCAATCGACTTATAGGAACACTTAATGAGCTTGATGGAATGAAGGATGGACCTATAAAGCATGGCTCCACTTCTTATAAAAGTTTACTGCAGGTACTGCAAATTTAGTTTCTGCATCCTGTTCCTTTTGTACTTTACTATAGTTGCAATCTCCAAATCACGGTTGACTCAAAACTTTGCATATATGATCATTTATTACAGTAAAGGTTAAATAAATATGAATGCAGAACATGGGGTCATGGGCTCATGGCTGTCATGTTGGTCATTAGAATTTGCAATTATGACTTTCCTGCCTATAATGATGACTGTATGTTGTATTCCACCAGGATGTTGTACCTGTCATTAAGGGAATTATGCAAAACATTCCTGATTCCATCAACTTCAATCTCATGGTGCTATCAAGAAAGCAAAATAATGCTGGTACTACTTAAGCTAGTGACTGGTGGAAACATGGGTTGAGATTGAGAAAAATGCAATCAAAAGAACGGGTGTTAGGTCATAAGCTGCTATGAAATTTCCATTCTCCTTGCAACATCTTAAAGGTACATTTTTAGATGAAATTCAGTCAGATTTCTTGGTTGTAGCAACATTTACTCTAATTGTCAGTTCTCGCTGAATGCAAATGTTTTTCAGTTACCTGCTTGCTATTGACTTATTCTTGTGATGCTTTTGATATCAGAGCAAGTCGCCATGCTTTTGAAGAGGTCCACAGAACTCTGTTCATTGTTAGTTTTAGCAAGGCATCTGAAACAGTCTGAACTTAGCTTGCCAAGCCTGACTTTCCTTCCTTTGTTTGAAGGCAAAATTTGCTCCTGGACACCGTTATTCGTCTAAATTGGCCAGAACACACCGCCAACAGTGATGTTTGCCAGGTACCATTATGAAATCCGGATTCTTTGCCGAAACACACCGCAAGCAATATAATATTCATTTCAGCTGTTGGGGAGAGAGAAACGGATATGAATTGACATTTTTGCCCTCATCTTGAACCTTCCTCTCCATCTTCTCCCCTCCTCTTCTTCCCCTCCACCGGCAAGCAGCACCTCGCCCCACTGACTTCCCTCCTTCTCTTCCCAATCACCGGCGGGCTGCACGCTACCCGGCATCGCCTCGCCGCCGCTCGCCCCACGCTCGCTTCAGTCAGCTTCCTCACCTCCTCCACCAGCCCTTCCAAGCTCGCCGCGGCCTTCCCATCCATCCCGGCGTCCGCGTAGGCCGCGGCGAGCGCGCCGAGGCAGGCACGCGTGGGCGTGGCGGCGGAGGACATGGACCGGCGTGGCATCTGCGGCGGCCGCGGGCGAGGAGGCGGAGCAGCGCCGAGTGGGCGAGCGGGGTCGGCGCGCCATCGACATATGGGCCCCACTTCAAAGGAGGGCAAGAACGACTTTTCCCCCCACTTCTCTCTCCTCAAATCAGAAAAAGTAGTATTTTAATCGTTGCGGTGTGTTCTGCCAAATGATCTCGATTTCATAATAGTACCCGGCAAATATCGCTGTTAGCAGTGTGTTCTGGCCAATTTGGACGAATAACGGTGTCCAGGAGCCAATTTTGCCTTGTTTGAATTGGACCCCTACAAAGTAAAACTTTAGACATAGCTGAGGCCTCACACTCCACCAGTTGTCATCTCTTTTAGTGCCAGCCCGTTCAGCTTCCTAGGTGGATCACTAGTAGCTTGCTGTATTCTTTTGGCAACTAATAACTGGCCCAAACTGACCTTGACTACTCAAAATGATGTTGGTTTGCAAGAGTCTAGGGAAAATATCCCGATGCGTTAGCATTTCACACATAAAAAGATCAATGTGATTCTGAGGTGAATGCATCCATAGGCACCATTCCATCTGTTTGGTCATATAGAAGTCTAAAGTTGCTATCGCTTGAGGGTATAGCGAGATAAACTAATGTGTGCATCAGCTTTCCGTTACCGGGGTGATTACTGCCGGGGAAGGGCAACTTTGGAGCTAACCGGCAACTGCCGGCCGCCGGTGAGCCCCTCCGGCCTACATTCATCTAGTCAATTAGTCATCTCTGCGGCAGATTCATGTCAGTCCAAGACACTTGGGCCTTGTTTAGATCCCAATTTGGGAGCACCAAATTTGTGAGTTGGTAATGATCGCGTCACTGTAGCATTTCGTTCGTATGTGTGAAGATTTCTGGTCTAGTTGAGACTGTACCGTTGAACCAGGTCAGCCACTAGCGAGACAAGAGCTACATCTTCTACAGTACCGAAATGTTCTCCGTTGCTATGCTAGAAGGTCTCAGTTCAGTTGTCCTGCACCTGCCAAAAGTCAGGTCTAAAGTCACCCCTAAAAAGGGCAGTTTTGTCAGCATCAGCAGCCAAAACTGGAAAACTCTCTTTCGTGGACAGATGATTGATGAATGATGATGCCACACTTGCTGCTGGTTCGGCTCCCCCGGCTCCAACCCTCCCAAAAAACAGGCATCCACTTGAACCCATCCACACGGCAACGACAGGTGACAGGCACCGAAAATGCAAGCCGGCAAGAGGGATGTACCCGCACCAACTTGGCAAGAGAACAACAAATAAAGGAGCACAGACGGGAACCATCTGAGCCTGACCTGAGTGAAGAAGAGAATAACAAATAAGAAGATCACTCGCAACACTTGTATGATCCTTGTCAGTCAAGTATTAAAATGGTAAGGTCTACGAAGAAAAACTTGAGAAAGGAGTGCAGTTAGCTAAATGCATTCTTCAGAAAATGAGTGTAAAACTAAGACATATTTCGGGTGTCATTCAACTGCATCTTCAATAGGGATACCTATATGATGCAGTTGAAGAAGACACGGATTCATAATATAGCAAACGCAGTTGCTGCGGATACATGATGTGATGCCAATTAGGAGACTGTACGTATTTACAATCATGATGTGGACCTTTGCATCTCTTAGTAATCCAGTACACAGACATAGTGTATAGTATATGGTTAATAATAGTGACAAGTGGGTATTGTTCAGACTACCAGTAGAGCTCGATACAAGCGTACCACGTTTCCCCTTTTTTTTTATCCTTTTTTTCTCTCGTACTAGGGAAAGGTCCTCTCAATGCTGCATGTCTCTTTCATGAAAAGGAGGATCAAAGGAATCGTGCAAAGCATTTCAGGTATTCTGTTTTGTCTTCCACTATGTGTCTGTCACTGCAATCATGTATGAGTGAGTGTCCTTAGTTTGGTTTGAATTGGACCCCTACAAAAGTACAAAGTACATAGCTGAGGCCTCACACTCCACCAGTTGTCATCTCTTTTAGTGCCAGCCCGTTCAGCTTCCTAGGTGGATCACTAGTAACTTGCTGTATTCTTTTGGCAACTAATAACTGGCCCAGACTGACCTTGACTACTCAAAAAGATCTTGGTTTGCAAGAGTATAGGGAAAATATCCCGATGCGTTCGCATTTCACACATAAAAAGATCAATGTGATTCTGAGGTGAATGCATCCATAGGCACCATTCCATCTGTTTTGGTCATATAGAAATCTAAAGTTGCTATCGCTCTAGGGTATCGCGAGATAAACTAATGTGTGCATCAGCTTTCCGTTGCCGGGGTGATTACTGCCGGGGAAGGGTAACTTTGGAGCCAACCGGCAACTGCCGGCCGCCGGTGAGCCCCTCCGGCCTACATTCATCTAGTCATCTCTGCGGCAGATTCATGTCAGTCCAAGACACTTGGACAATATCTAACATTATCTGGGAGAGTAGCCTGACTGGGGCTATCCGTTGTTCCGGATTATTAACTGTATTTTCCAACTGCGTCAGAAACTATATGGCACAAAACTAGCTAAGACGATTTGATTGTTCATCAAAAATAGGAGAAAACCGTGTCAAATCCACACGGAGTGTGACCGGTGTGTTATTCGGGATGCAACTTGTTTTTCCTTTCTTTGTGGTCAGAGTTATTGGCCGACAAGCGAAAGTCAAAAGAAAGATGCATACAACCCCCATTTTCAGGTAGTCTCCATATGCCAATAGTTCAAGACAGAGATGTCCTGTCTGTTTCAGTTGAAAACGCAAAATCAATGGATACCGGTGTGTAGTTGAACAAAGAAATTGGAGCGCGCGCGTGGAAGACAGCATTTTTCTCGAATACTAGTGAAGCTTTGTTCTTGATCAAAACGAGCAGCATATTGACGATTGTCATGAGGAAAACTAAATCTACTTGCATGTTTGAGTAAGAAAAAATAAAATCAAACAGTCAAGGAGGCATGAGATCATGCATGGCTGCAGCGTACACAGGTGAGGGGAGAAACACCCACTGGAAGCAGAAACTGGAGGAAAGAGGACGGCGCGGGTGAGAAAGACGAGGGAAATATCGGGGAATGGAGTAGAGATCCGGTACCTTTTCTTTGTTTGGCGATGAACTCCGGTGGCGGTGGGACGCTTCTGTCTGAAACCGTTGGTCACACCCTCACACTTTCCATTACTGACCACGGAACGGAAGGCAATGTGCAGTGAGCCAATGAATGACTCCCAAAGTTCCAATTATGCAATTTCTTTCTGGAGCATGCGTGGGTCGCCGGAGGCAGTGCCGACGATGCAAACGATTCGCAGGTATTACTACCTCATAACCTGAATCTGGCATGCACCTGCGACCTGCATTCGCTAGCTCTACCGAAATGAACAAGGTGGTGACGAGATCACGAGAAGAAGATGCAGGTATGCATGCAGCTAGAAGAAGATGCAGTTAGGCGATGGAAGCTACTGCCCTTTATTCCGGGCAAGTTGTGTCCGAGGCTGATGCGGCCTTCTTCCTCTCTCTGACTCTGTGCCTTTAGCCTTACACACTCGGTTGCCAAGATCATTTCCAAGCTGTTGGCTACTAGGTTGGGGAGGGAATTGAATAACATAGTCTCAAGAGCTCAGAGTGCCTTTATACGTGGAAGGAGCATACAAGATAGTTTCTTATACACACAAAATTTGATTAGAGCGTTGCACAGAGGGAAACAGCTTGGAATCTTCCTCAAATTGGATATTGCTAAAGCCTTTGACTCCGTTCGGTGGGATTATCTTCTGGAAGTGCTTGAACAATTTGGCTTTGGGTCGAGATGGAGGGGCTGGATCTCAATCCTGTTGTCTTCCTGCTCCACCTCGGTCTTGCTCAACGGTGCTAGAGGCAAATGTACAGACACTATAGACACTATACAGGCTTACGGCAGGGAGACCCCTTGTCACCCATGCTGTTCATTCTAGCGATGGAACCCCTGCAGAAGCTCCTTGAAATTGCCACGACCAGACAAATGCTGACACCGATCAATCATAGAACGGCCAGAATTCGAACAAGTCTGTATGCTGATGATGCTGCCATTTTTCTGAATCCGGTGAAAGAGGACGTGGCCACCGTTGCTGACATTCTAGAGTTGTTTGGACAAGTTTCTGGGCTGGTGACCAACCAAGGAAAATGTGCTGCCTATCCAATTAGGTGTGAGGGCCTTGATATGCAGCAAGTTTTGGAAGGATTTGCTTGTCCGATTCAAAGCTTCCCATGTACCTACCTGGGTTTGCCGCTACATCTACGACAGCTGCGCCGAGTTGATGTGCAACCTCTGATTGATAAAGTGGCTAACAGATTACCTTCTTGGAAAGGAAAATTTCTTACCAAGGCTGGGAGGCTCAAATTGGTGAATTCGGTGCTTTCTTCCATCCCAACATACCACCTGACAATGTTTGCTCCACAAAAGTGGATGATTAAAAGGATCAACAGAATTAGGAGAGGCTTTCTTTGGAAGGGGGATGAAAATGCAAATGGTGGGCACTGTCTTGTCAGGTGGGGGAAGGTGCAGAGACCTAAGGAACTGGGAGGGCTGGGGGTACTTGATTTGGAATTATTCAGCCGGGCTCTGCGGCTGCGATGGTTATGGTATGAGTGGAAGGAGCCGGATAGACCCTGGGTTGGCTCTGACACACCCTGCAATGAAGTAGATAAACAACTGTTCAGGGCTAGCACGGTTGTGACAGTAGGGAATGGTCTCAAGGCCAAGTTTTGGGAGTCTGCATGGCTGGAGGGACGTGCTCCAAGAGATATTGCTCCAAACCTTTACAAGCTTGCATGGAGGAAAAGTCAAACAGTTGCTGCTGATTTAGCCAACGACAACTGGACAAGGGGTCTGTGGAGAATGTCGTCTGATGAAGAAATGGCTGAGCTCATTGAGATGTGGATGCTCCTCCAAAGTGTGCAGCTGGATGACTTGGAAGACGACATCAGGTGGAAATGGACTGCAGATGGTCAGTATTCAGCTAAATCTGCTTATCAGATTCAGTTCAAAGGGTCTTACTGCACCTTTAACTGTAAGGCCATCTGGAAAGCACAAGCCGAAGGTAAACATCGATTCTTTGCTTGGTTGCTGATCCAATGCAAGCTCCTCACAGCAGATAAGCTACATGCCAGGGACTGGCCCTGCAATCCAACTTGCCCGTTGTGTGATCAAATTGATGAAACTGCTGTTCAGTTGTGTCTGCACTGCGTTTTCGCGAGGGAGGTGTGGTTTCTGATGCATGAGTGGACAGAGGGCTTGGTCCCTATTCCAGATCCGACAATTACTATGGAGCAGTGGTGGCACCAGACTCTGACGGACGCGCCGGCTGACAGCAAGCGTCAACTTGCAACGATGCTCATCTACACTACGTGGAATGTGTGGAAGGAGCGCAATCGGAGGGTCTTTGATAACCTGTTTTCATCGCCAACCCGGGTGTTTGCGTTGATCAAGGATGAGATACACCTCCGGCGTGTGGCATGCAGGGATGCGCTGATGGAAGAGGGAGTGCTGCAGTTTCCCCTATGAATCAGCCATTGAGTTCTTTGAGTTGCATCTTTATTTATGTAATATCGGACATGTAAAACTTGGCTTGCTTCTCCTTCTTATATGAAATAGCAGGGCTCCTGCTCTTATGTTCAAAAAAAAAAACTCTGTGCCTTTTGCCATTTTATTTATACTGGCCAGGCAGCGGCGCAGGTGCAGGCAGGGCGCCAGGGCGCTGGTATCTGGGAAGGGCAATTGCACATGGTGCTGCCAACTTAAGTGGGGAACGAACTAAACGCGGAGCGGACAGCGGAGAAGCCCCGGACGCGTCGGTTCGGTGCCGGGCTGAGGGAACGGACGGGTATGGTATGGCAGCACGGCAGGTTCTGCTCCCCCGCCAAGTATCTTGGAGTCCAACCCCCAGCGGGGCCAGGAAGAACCCAGGCTGGTGTGGTGTGCTTGTGCCCATGTCTTTATAATTCATCCGTGATGATGGCCAGGCAAGCCAGACCCGCCCGCCTTCCCGGCCGGAGTTGGTGGCGTCCCCTGCGACCTGCGTGCGTCGTGTCCGCACGCGCGGGGACACCGGCACACTGCAACGCCGGGGTCGCGCGCCTCGGCGTCCGCGCTATCCTCCTGCTGCACCTTCACTCATCAGCCCGGACGCCTCGGATCACGCGCGCGCGCGCCATCCTTGAGCTAGCCGGCCGCACCTTCCTCCAGATCGCTTTGGTTTCTTTTCTCAGCTCCAGCCCGTGTAGCGTCTACTGTTCGTACGCCATGGGTGGCATCTGCCATGAACGTTCAGCCCGTGTAGCGTGTACTGTTCGTTCGTACGCCATGGGTGGCATCTGCCATGAACGTTCATCAAGGAGGGCTTAGTCTTAGCATTGGGAGGGACGTGCCAAAGGGATATCTGACTTCATTAGTACACACACTCTTCAGCAATTGACTTGTCCGAGCAACTCGATCGAGTAATGCACTCTAAATCAGGATTCCTAGCTATTTTTCCGACGCATGCATGCATAATTACGCATGCACCTTCGCCGGAAAAAAGATCAATTTTGGAGGCACGCGCGATAAAATATCTCACCTGGTACGGGGTGCACGCTATTAACATATCTCACCTGGTGCCCCTGTTGCAAATCGGCGGCCATGCATATCATTAATGGAAATATAGAACATTTTTTCCTATCGTTTGTTTTCGTAGAGTCCAGGCCGGTGTTATATAAAATGGGTGTGCTGCGATCTGTTATCTACAGTATATGTGTACATTAGAAGAAAAATTAAATCCGGTAATAAGTTTACGAATGGTTTCAGACATTGCCGGTTCGAACCCCTGTTTGCAAACTTGTTCATCATTGGTATGTAAACTATATGGATCGCATGCAGAATTCCCAGTCAACCATGAAGCCAGGAACAAACATTTTTCATATCATAAACAAAATAAATAAAAACGTGTGCAAAGGATATATCCTCCAGTCCTTAACGATGCATGCACATGCATACGGAAGGTGTCCACGATGGAGTAGAGTAGGACCTAACACACTTTATGAATGCAATCGGCTGGGTACAAGTGGATATTGGCCATATTTCTTTTCGGGTAATATTGCCCATATCTTAATGGAGTGGGACATGAATAGCAATATACATGAAAAAAATTGTCACGAACACAACACAAAACTGTCATGTATTTAATTATTAGGGTTTTATCACTAGGTACATCATGATAATTTGGTGGTGAAATTGCCTTTTCTTCTCTTTGCTCCGTACTGGGTTGCAAATTAGATTTCACAAAACATAATAATGAATGAGCTGTGCAACAAATTGTCTGAGTTTAATATTACAATATTAAATCCAATATGGTTTCAAAACAAAGTACAAGATGCTCCATTTTCATTCGTCCGCCGATCCGGCAAGCTTATCAGTTCCAATCCTGACAACACAACCA
Source organism: Echinochloa crus-galli (assembly GCA_900205405.1). NCBI lineage: Eukaryota > Viridiplantae > Streptophyta > Magnoliopsida > Poales > Poaceae > Echinochloa > Echinochloa crus-galli. The sequence goes on along the minus strand of OAMR01000238.1, from coordinate 1,793,000 downwards.
TTTCAGAGAATTTTGTGAAGTCCCAAAGAAATGTCCTTTGATCATCTGCTACAGCTCCAAGCCTCCAATGCCAAGTTGCCAGCTGCCTCGTGCGACAAGAGGCGTGTGCCACAGCACCGAAAGAGCCCAGTTACACAATCCACAGAAGTTTTCTGCATTCCAGTTCTGACAGAAACCTGGGCTGTGTCGATGCATGTGCCCCCAAAAAAGAGTCGCTTTGTCAGCACATACATACAGGCAGCCGAAACCGGAAACCTCCCGAGCCCCAGACCGGGCTGGCGCTCCCATTTGCCGTGGATTCGGCGGCGGCAAAAACAAAGCATTATCTGGGAGCTAGACGCGTCCGCATCAGCCACACGAATCAGCCCAAGCAAGAGGGATGTATGTGCCCCCACGCAACTTGGCGCGGGAACACCAGAAAAATGGCCACAGCTGGTGACCACTGCCGAAGCCAAGCGAAAGGAACCGAGCGATCTGCCTCTCTGGGGGGAAGATCTTGCTCATCTGGACGCACGCGCGCACGCTGAAGGGACGCCGTGGCCTGCTCCTGGACCGAATCTTCGGAAGAAACTTGCATCATCCTGGGAGCTCAAAAGTCTACGTACAAGGTATTTAGAAAAGAGGGGTTTGCACAGTGGCCGGCAGCAGTACCGCTCCGTATCAGCTGTTGCTTTTCGTCTGCAGATTCGGCAGAGCCTATATATACAGCTCCTGGCATGCACAGCAGCTTCACTGCAAACACTGAAGACCTCGAAGAAGAAGAGCATTAGAGCACACATTGTCCAGCTTTTGATCTCAAGGGTTTTGAGGACGAGGCATGCCCACCAACTTCTTACCAGCATCCATGGCAAGCAAGGTTGGACAGCTGCCGCCGGCGTCGTCCCGGCCATTGCCTGTGATCAACCTTGGCAGGCTCACCAAGGACCCGGCAACGCGGGCGCTTGCCATCCGGGACATTGCACAGGCGTGCCGCGAGCAGGGATGCTTCCAGGTTAGTGTTTCTGCTTGCTGGTTGCTCTGTATCCTAGAACACTTGTTCGCTGACAATGAATGGGGAACTCACCCTGCGTTGCATGATGGGGTTAAAACACACGTGCAGCTCATGCTAACCCAACCTGACCAATATAATTATAAATGGCATTTTTTTAAGTTTCATCAGTTATCGCATAAACAAATAAACTACTGGCTAACAAAGTTCGGATGCTTTAGTGTCAGTAATGATACCTTTGTACCGACGATGCCAGGTCATAAACCATGGTGTCAGCAAATCTGTCATGAAGGGCGCACTTGAAGCTGCCTTGGAGTTTTTCGAGCTTCCACCAGAGCACAAGGAGATGTTCGCATCAACCGATATCCGGCGGCCTATCAGGTACGACACAAGTTCAAGGGACGGGATCAGCAAGGCCAGGTCATTCCTGAAGCACTATGCCAACCCTCTGGAAAACTGGGTGCAGTACTGGCCAGTGCACCCGCCAACATACAGGTATCCTGCATTCACATCTTTACATCAATGGATGCATCTTATCTTGCCACCAGCTAAACTAACTGCATCACATACACCAGGAAGAAGATGGGGGACTATGCTGCTGAGATACAGAGTGTGTCAATGCAACTCCTGGATGCTATACTACAGGGTCTAGGATTAGAACCACTGTACCTGCAAGAAAAGCTTGAGAATGGAGTGCAGTTCCTTGCCTTGAACAACTATCCACAATTTTCACATCGAGGTGACAAGGTTGGACTGGCTCCCCATTCCGATTATGGCTTCCTCACCATCCTGCTGCAGAGCTCCCCAGGGCTTGAAGTGATGCCCCATGACGAAAACACCTGGACGGCTGTCCCTGCAATCCCTGGGGCCCTCCACGTCCATATTGGGGATCACCTGGAAGTCTTGAGCAATGGTCAGCTCAAGTCTCTAGTCCATCGAGCCATACTCAATCCTGATGAGGCAAGAATTTCTATTGCCAGCATTCACAGTCTCCCCAAGGATGAAAAGGTTCGCTGCGCTGAGGAGTTAGTCGATGATGAGCACCCAGAAATGTACAGAGAAAGCAGCTTCCAGGACTTCCTCGACTTCCTACCATCAAATATCAACAACTACAAGAGGTTTGTCGAGAGCCTCAAGATTGACAGAGCTTAAAAGGAAAACATCGGTTCTTCTGCACCAGAACATAGCTGAATGGCATTTTTCAGATAAGAGTGTAAAGCTAGATGAAACAAAATTTGGGTGTATTTCAACTGGGTATTGTGAGCAGGAGGGATCTCTATGTGATGCAGTACGGACACAGCCCACATGTGACCAGTTCCTGTTTGAGGATACAGATTCATATATCAAATACAATTGGTGCTGATATGTTCTGCTTGCCGAAATCCTCCCTTAAAGTGATAAAAGTTTATGCCAGTCTAGAAGTTAAGTCTAGTTCTACATTCTTAGTACTATGAATGATCATTTAATATGTCTTAATGCTGGAGAACCAGCCTATTCAATTGTAACATACATGTATCTCTCACTACTACAGTATCCGCAGTGTATATGCAGTCAACTATTGCTACAGGTAGGGTAATGTATCGGTAGAGCTGCACCCGGGCTCAGCCTGCCTGCATCAGGCTGGACAGAGGTGCGATTAGCAAGGTTCCCTTTTTCTTTCTTTGGGGAAATGCACTGTAGCTGCATGTCTCTTTCACTAAAAGGAGGAGCAAAGGAGCCTTGCTAAGTTTTTCAGGTTGTTTGGTCCTACACTATGTGTTTGTCAATGCAATCGTGTATCAGTTAAATAAAGTGTAATAATTATCGCCATGGTATGTGGTGCCCACCATATCATAGCATGAAGTTTGCTAAGATATCCTTTTTGCTTGAAAAAAATACAGGAGAAGTATGTCGAGACCAATGAAAAAGACTGGCCGGTATGGTTCAGACATAACCCAAGTGCATGTGCTTGTCTTTCCGGTCAGCGTTATTGGCCGACAAAGCAAAAGTGGTATTTGTGCACCTAAGAAAAAAGGAAGTGAATGATGCTAAGAGAAAGCGAAGTGCAATAGTATAATCCATATAGAAGGGTCTTTTCATGCAGTCCCTATTAGCCAATAATTAAAGACAAATATATCTGTTTCAGTTGCAGAAAGTCAACAAAAGTTGTTCTGTTGCAGCTATAGAAAAAAAATCAGCAAATGATAGTGAAGGCACATTGAAAGTTTCAATTGATCACGACCAAATTTATGACAGTACATGAGTACATCTTTCCTGGTTAAAAATGAGGAGAGTACTTACGAATTTACGATTTTATTTTTCAGAACCAGGATAAATCAACTAGCCAATGTTCTATTGATAGTGATAGTCACAATTTTATGGAGACATGTACCAGCTAACCATAATAGTTTAACTAAAAGTCTCCATGATTGCCATTGGGAGAACCAACTCGATTGTAAAAAAACATGAAGACCAAAAATGAATGGATGCATCTAGTAATTCTTAAAAAAATTGACGCCAACTTGTTGAGGCACCACTGAAATCCAATAATCATTTGGGTACTATTTTTATGACTTTCCATTACTAATATGGCGATTGCTTGACTATACCGAATAAAGTGCCATCTATGAATGTTTTGAGCGAAAATTTAAGGTATGGTTTTGCCATCTTACATTTTCCTGCCGTGTTTCTAAGGCTAGTCCCAGTGGGGATATCATTTTTGTGTTTCCAAGAATACCACATAAGTAAGGAGACAATAAATTTACAGATGAAATGGTTCATACAATGCAAAGTTTCATTTTGATGTTTCCTAGGTGATGCATGCAAGACACAGACTTGTTAGAAACTGTGTATACAGAGTTTCATCTACTCCCTCCATTCTGAAAAACCTGACGTTTAGGACAGCGACACGGTCTCCAAAACATAACTTTGACCTCTTGTTATTATAAAAATATTTATCAAATAGTGATATATGTATACTTTATGAAAGTATTTTTCAAGACAAATCTATTCGTATAGTTTTCACATTTGTAAACTCAACAATTTAAAAGTTATTGATGATTTATATTTTCAATGTTTGAGTCAAACCTTTTCCTAAACGTCAGGTTTTTCAGAACCGAGGGAGTAGATGAAACCCATTTTATCTCTCTCCTCGTTAACTCCTTGCCATATCATCTAAAATGCTGAGTTGGCACCCTATTTAATATGCATGAAACCTTGCACTGGAACTGGCCTAATGCCTCAGCAAGAATCAAGAGACCTTAAAGCCTAATTATTACCGATTTGACAGATAATAAGCATAAAAATAAAAAATTGGAACATGGTAAGAAAACCCCATTTTCCTTGCCTTTTGCACACGTGGGCCACGCGCGTGTAGCAACGTGGCCTGCTGCAACTCGTCCAGGCTCGGCTCCATTCAGTCTAAGCAGACAAACGACCAAGGAGCAAGGAGTACTGTACGTGTGTTCAGTGACTTCACTGATCAGTGCAGTGCAGAACTAACTACGAACGAGTGGAGGCAAAAGCCAAAACTTGATGAAGTACGGTCCCCAATTCCAGGACTGAATCCCCCAGGAAGGAAGAAATCATGGGGCCAAATCAAGAACCAATCAAGAAATGGTATGGATAAGAAGGGCTCAAGCCGTAAATGTGGAGGAAAAGGGGGAATAATGGCTGACTGACCTTTGCTGCCACTGTGCCACAGTACGCCGAGGCGGGTGGTAGCGTCGGGCGGTCATCAGCTGCCGCGATGGCGGCGGCGGCGTGCCCTTCCTCCCCCAATCTCCTCCGACTCCGGGAGCCCTTCCTCCCCCAATCTCCTCCGACTCCGGGAGCGAGTGCGCCCCTAGCTTGGGCACCGGACTCCGCCCTTTTATACGCGCCGCGACCTCCTCATCGTTCTCCGATGTCTCTCTCTCTCTCTCCCTCTCTCTCTCTCTCTCTCTCTCCTACTATCCGGGCAGGCAAGGGCGCTGGAATCTGGGAGGGGTGGGGTGGATGGGCGGGTGGTGTGGGGCCAAGATAGTCATCGCGGTGGGGGTAGGACGGACGTGTCGAGCGAGCCGTGGCGATGGTCGTCGGGGCGGGGCACGTGTGGCCGCCTCGCGCCTCCAGGCAGCCCAGGTCCCTCCATTACGGAATGGAAGTCCCGTGCCACGGACCCGCCGGCTTGACCTGTTCTGAGGCTTTCGTCGTCTTGACTCCAGAGTCTCAGAGCTCGGACTGCCGCTCGTCTCTGTCCAGACCTCGCCAGGGTGCAACTCACCTGCCGAGTGTCTCACTCTCACCAAACATCTATCTGCCCTAGAGCAGGTTCCGCTCCTCCACCTGTCTTGGAGTCCAACTCCAGCTAGCTAGCGATTAGAAGTTGGCAATTTGGTGCTTTGCTCTGAAAAATCCCTTCCCCAAGTTTGTTGGTCCAAACATTTTTTTTTGAACGAACCGCACAAAGACAGTGCGTGTTTCATTGATATAGCAGAAAATACAAGATTACAGCCCTGGGAGGCCATAGGTAGGAAAAAGAAAAGAAAGAAGAAAAAACTGTACTCGCCCGGTTGGATTGGGACATCAACGCGGGGTACCACTCACAACCTCTTCCGGACGGCGTAGTCATCAACACACACAGACAACAGCGGAGAAAAACTAACCGCAGCTCCACCCACATACCGCACCCTTGCAGTCATCAAAACTCCGACGCGATCCGGCGCTGGTCGAGAACAAAGGAAGTAGACGCCTTCTTGGACGTTGCAAAAATACAAGACCTATCCGACGGGATGAAAACACCGAGCCCGAGCAAAACAACGCGCGGGGGCCTCGCCACATCCGCCGTTGGACGCCTCTCTCGTGCGCGGGGCCTCGCCTCATCCGCCACAACTCCATGCTCCGAGCCCGTTCCTTGTGTTGCCGTCGAGATAGCGAGCATGATTGCCCTTCCTCCTAAGAACCTTCCCAAAACAACCGGACCGCCGCCGAGATTCGACTTCACCACGTAGCTCCCACTCGCCGAGCCGCTGCTTTCCAACCGGCAGGCCAAGGTTGTCGCCTGTGCCGTCTTCCGACGTTGTACCGCACCGGATAGGTTCAGCCATGCCGAAACAAACCGCCGCGATCCGCTACAGACCGAGTCGTCTTGCGACGACCCATGGCCACCAACAAGAAAGTAGACATCTCGGTTTGAGGAGGTCCACACCCTTCTCAGCACCTCACGATGGGATTGTCAGCACGGTTGATGCCGCCATCGACAGTGGGCCGCTCATGCTACCAGCCGCGCAGATCTCTAGAGACGACGCCTCCAAGGAGGGAATGACGCCAGTGGCGCCACCGTCGCTCGTCCAGAAGCTGGACAGGGTTTTCACCCAGAGATCGTGTGCAGCAGGGTTGTAGCTCCGTAATGACGCCCCCAAGAGGGAATGCGACGTCCGAAGACGCCGCCGCCATCCACCAGCACGAAGCTAGCGAGGGCTTTCGCCCAGAGCGTTCAATCCTACTACACGTATGCGCCGCAGCAAGATTGGCGCCACCGCCGCGGCCACCCCACCCGAGCGACGCCTCCACCGCAGTCCCACCAGCAGTGCTGCGAATACTCTGCATTGCGCCGCCGCCGCCGTCCAAAAAAATTGCCGCCGCTCTCCGCACTCGCGCCGCCGGCTGGCCGCCCACCTCGACGCGCCTGGCGGCCGTCGTCCGTCCTGCGGGGGGCCGACCATCGCCGGCCACGCCGACCGCCGGCCGGCCTCAGCCGGGACCGCATCACCGCCGACCCACCTCCGCTGTCGACGAAGGCCGCCGGCCGGCCTCTGCCGGACGTCGGGGCTCGCGCCGTCGCCCCGCTGGTCCAACTCCACCGCGCCCATCCCGCAGCTCACGCGGCCGCCTACCGCGCGCGCAGGGCCGTC